>JANRMT010062796.1:15199715-15221237 GCA_026402145.1 Polypterus bichir lapradei | reverse complement strand
ACCTTTATTGTGCAAACCCCTCATGTCATTATTAAATGTACAGTATATGTGTTTCTTTCTCTCCCACAGTGGACAATGCGAGTTCTTTGGCAAATATTATTGGTTCAGAGAAATGGGTAACAATTGTGGCTGATAATGGAAAGTTTTGGTGCCATGAGCTTTGTACAGCTATGTCGTGCAAAATTGAAGTCAATCATAACTATGATGACACACACTGTAGGTATAAGCTGTCTCAGGCCAGGAATGGGAAGATTCTGCTGCAGGACACAAGAGGCATGTACCTCTGCAGAAGCCCTAAGTATTACATTAACTACATTCAAGCTACTAAAAACCTGCCTGATTCCTCCTGTGAGTTCCAAGTCTCCGTGATGGATGGAAAGGTGCTTTTCAAAGCTGACAATGGCAAGATGCTTAGCAGAATCCTACGTGGCTTCGAAGACAACATTGAGGCAGAAAAGGCTTCTCCAGATGTTTTCTGCCAGTTTACTGTCATTATTGAAAGTAAGTCATGAACAATGTCAATATAAAATTTGCTAACAAGTTTAGGCAGATTACCTCTAAATAAATTAAATCTGCTATTTTTAATTTCACTCTGAGAAAATTGTAATCTTTTAAATAGCAGATGTTTTTGTATTGAAAGATGCTGCCCTCAGAATGACTAGCAAAATTCTACTTATATTGGCAGCTCAGTTCCTAATTTTAGTGAGTACAAAGACATGTAAAAAGTATGCTTTTAACCAGGAACAATGTGTCAAAAATGTTCAAAGTTTAAGTCCAGTCACAGGAAACTACAATCCATCCTGGCATCATGAGGCAAAAGACATAAACCAGCCCCAGGCGGAACTTCATTCAATAATAGGGGACATTCACATTGAGTCACATAAAAGACACCCTTTAGGTTAACATGAATGTCTTTGGGGCGTCAGGTGAAACTTCAGGGAACTCACAAGAACACAGAAGTTATTCCAGTTCTACACAAAAAGTGGCAATATTAATTATAATATGCATTATCAAATATTACACTATTATAAAAATTTAGACGATAGTAAATTTAATGTCTCAATTAGTTTTGATACAATTAGGTTTAAAGCCATTTCCATGGTAATCAATTGGGAGAGAATAAACAGTCTTGAAGTGGCTAGCATTCATCTGACTTTATAATGACTGGTTTTGTTATCTGTTCAGGTACTGATGCATTACAAAGAACTACATAGTCAAGTATTTCAGAACTCTACTTTACAAACTCCTCCTGTCTATAATATATGAAATGTACAGTACACTGTATGTCTTTATTTCTCTTCCACAGTGAAAAATGTAAGTCCATTGGCATACAGTATTGTTTCAAATAACTGGATAATATTTGTTGCTGATAATGGAAAGTACTGGTGCAACAAGCTTTGTACACAAGTAGCATGTAGAATTCAAGTGGATGAAAACTATGATGAACTACACTGCAGGTATAAAGTGTCTCAAGCCAGGAATGGTAAGATTCTGCTGCAGGATAGGCGGGGTATGTACCTTTGCAGAAGTCCTGTGCATTCCATTCAATATATCCAAGCTGCTACGCACCAGCCTGATGCCTCCTGTGAATTCCAAGCTTCTGTGATGGACGGAAACATGATCTTCAAAGCGGATAATGGCAAGACGCTAAGCAGAATTCTTCGCGGCTCAGAAGACAACATTGAGGCAGAAAAAGATTCTCCAGATATTTTCTGCAAATTTACTGTCAACACTGGTGGTAAGTCATGGACAGCATTAGTATAACAATTAGTTACAAAATTTAGGAAACTAACCTAAAATAAGTATAAAAATTTTATTTGTGTTTATTTTGCTCAGAGAAAATGTACTTTTTCACGTCAGACATTTTTGTATTGAAAGATGTTGCCCTCTGAGTGACTAGAAAGATCTCATTTATGTCAGCAGGTTAGTCCCTGGCTTTATAGAGTACAAAGTCATGATGTTAACTTGGGTCGGTGTGTTACAAATTTCATAGCATCAAAATGCAATACTGTCTTCTCTAATTACTGTATTTGTAACAGCGAAATTTATATTTCGTGGGAAGTGACAGTGTCTTTCTGAGAAATACACGTTTTGTCTCCTTCCAACCTTCCAAGATTTTTTTTACAATAGAGAGATATCTCAAATTGAGCTTGATTGCACTTTAAGCTGTTTGAAATCCATTTGTAGATATCTAAATCACCAAATTAACACTGAGATACATCTTTGAATGTATTACAAATATCTAAAAAAAATAGATTTTTTAAATGCATTTTTAGATATCTCAAACAGATTTCATTGTATCTTGAAGTGATCTCTTTTTAAAATATCTTAAAATATAACGGAATTCATTTTGAGATATTTTGAAATTAGTTTCAGATTATCTGAAAAGCCGAACTGCATTTTAAGGTATCTAAAATACATTTTGAAATTTCTTACAATGTTAATTTGGTTTGTCATAGTTTCTGACTATTTTAAGATATCTTGAAATACATTTTCAAATGATAAGGAAATTATTGAGTGATAAAGTATTAGTAATCGTAACTGATATACTTAGAATTGCACCATATATATCAGAAAATTATACTTGTATCTTAAAATGTCTATTTTTTTTAAGATATCTTAAAAGTATGAGATATCCTGAAATAAAACTGAATTGCATTTCATTTATGTCTTACAGTGCATTTAAGATACTGTATCTTGAAATAGATATACAGGATATTTAGATATATGTAATTCATTTGAAGTTATCTTAAATGCATTTCTTTACATCTTAAAGTATATTTTCAGGTATGTCTAAATACTAATTTGGCTTGCCATATTTAAAGCAGCCACCCTTTTATTAATTTTCTAAACTCACTGTTCATAGTGCAGACCAGTCACAGAAAGCTACTGTATAGCCCTTGCTGTTAGCAAGATGCACAAGACAGAAACCAACCCTATATGGTTTTCCAGTCTATAACAGGACACATTCACATTGGATAACATTTACAGACATCAGTTAAATTAATATGCATGTCTTTAGGACATTCGGTGAAACTGGGAAGAACTCACCAGATGACAGGTGAGCATTACAATTATAATGCCATGCAGACAGTGGCCAGACTGAGAGTCTAGCTCAAGTTTCTGAAGCTGTGAAACAAAAAATAATAAACACTGCACTAACTCTTAAAACGGAAGAGTTTATCTTTCAAGTTATCGAACACTACACCATTTAAACAACCCGCAACACACTTAATAACAAATTTAAATTTCTCAACTTCCCATGATACAATAATTTTCAAATGCCTTTTTCATGGGAATCACCTTGAAGAGAATGCCTGATCCTGAAGTAGCCTAACACTTAATCTGACTTTATAATGATCAACTTCTTTGTGATCAATTTATTAATTAATTTATCAACTGGAAACAAAAACACAGAAAGGCAAATATATTTTACAAATTTAAACAGTATAGCGGGCGGAGTTTGCATGTTCTCCCCGTGACTGCGTGGGGTTCCTCTGGGTACTCCGGTTTCCTCCCACAGTCCAAGACATGCAGGTTAGGTGCATTGGCGATCCTAAATTGTCCCTAGTGTGTGTGCGTGCGTGCGTGCATGTGCGTGCGTGCCCTGCGGTGGGCTGGCGCCCTGCCCAGGGTTTGTTCCTGCCTTGTACCCTGTGTTGGCTGGGATTGGCTCCAGCAGACCCCCGTGACCTTGTAGTTAGGATATAGCGAGTTGGATAATGGATGGATGGATGGAAACAGTATACCTTAATTAAGGATTTTTAAGCATAATAATTCTGACTATAAGATTCCCCAATCCCCAACCTACCATCACTTATCCCTCTCCACCATGTAACACCAAACCATTTAAATAATTTTTATAATACTGTGGTGTTCTAAGAACCTTAAAGGGTACTGTATTTAATTTTCTCTTACAAAATTGTTATGGCCTTCTGCCACTCAAATAAAGAGGCATTATTGATCCTAGCAGACATTAACTCCAAATGAAGTAGACTCTAAAAATCAGATACACCAACGTATGAAGATTAGATCATCTGGAATCTCCAATGGAAGGCTACAAGCAATGTTTACCAACACTACACTAAAAAAAATAAATGCTTTTGTAAGGGATCAAGAGAAAATGCAGAGGTGTCTGTCTAGAAAATAAAAATGTGAGGTATGCAGGGTAGACTACATTTTACTACATTAGACATGGATACGTAGACATCCCTCCAAAGTAAAGAGACTTGGTGCCAATACTCAGACCTAAAACAAGTGCACAAATTTGTTAACATGTTAACCAATTTGTTAATCAAGACAGAGATGGTACAGTGGGTCTAAAGAGAGGAGGTCCTCATATTTAATCCTTCTCTAGGAGTATGGCAGAGTCTGTGTAGCCACTGAAACTATGTATAATGGTATTTACAGTTTCTTAAAAATAGCTTAACACTTCAAAATATGATTTTCTAGGAGTGGTAATTAAGAAATTTTCAATTGTAAGGTCTCCAAAGTGGATTTAAGAGGGAAATGGGAGAGAGCAGCCTCCTGCCTAATAGGAGAAAAACATTAAAGACTAGGGGGCTTTGCTCGCATTCCAATCTAACTCCCCCACCTCCCGACGCCTGCCAAATCTTTTAATCCTTGCAGATATGCCTCTTCATTGGGAAGAAACACTACTTTTTTTTCCCTGATGGCAACACAAATTAGTCAATCTACAAGTCTTCGACTTCAAGTTTAAATCCGAACAATATATTCGATCTCTTTTCGCTGTTCTGTTATTTCACCAAGTAATAATTTACATTTGTTTGAGCTAATGCTATCTTTACTATCCTTTTTTTGCGACATTTTAGAATTTTCATACTTCCATTATCTCTAACCTGCTCTGCATGTGTACTGTGTCAGTGTTTTTGGATTCTTTTAATTCTCACGGATAAGCCTCTTCATTGTTTTTTTCCCTGATTGCAAAACAAATTAGACGATCTACAATTCTCCGACTTAAAGTTTAAATCTGAAATCTCTTTTCAATGTTCCGTTATTTCAGAGAGTAATAATTTTTGTGGGTGGCGCAGTGGTAGCGCTGCTGCCTCGCAGTTAGGAGACCTGGGTTCGCTTCCCGGGTCCTCTCTGCGTGGAGTTTGCATGTTCTCCCCGTGTCTGCGTGGGTTTCCTCCAGGCACTCTGGTTTCCTCCCAAAGACATGCAGGTTAGGTGGATTGGCGATTCTAAATTGGCCCTAGTGTGTGCTTGGCGTGTGTTTGTGTGTGTCCTGCGGTGGGTTGGCACCCTGCCTGGGATTGGTTCCTGCCTTGTGCCCTGTGTTGGCTGGGATTGGCTCCAGCAGACCCCTGTGACCCTGTGTTCGGATTCAGCGGGTTGGAAAATGGATGGATGGATAATTTTTGTTTGCTTGCGCTAAAGCGATTTTTATTATCCTTTTTTTGAGACTTTCTACTTTGTCATCTACTCTTTGTCTTTTATTTTCGGCCCCAGGCGTGGTTAAATCTCTTGGCACAAAGACTTGTCTCGCGGGACATGAAAGTGTCTCTCCGAGAAAATTATGTCTCGTCTCCTTCCAAGATTTTTTTTATAATAAAGAGATGTAAATCAGAGGATGAAATTGGAGCAAGCAATTTAACAAGATGCCTAAAGATTTTAGGACAGAGCACAATTTATAATGACCATTTTATCATACTGTACTGTATGTTTAATTGCTGATACATTATATAGAATTATTTATTTTTATACATTTTTTGTCTGAATTAAATGTATATGTATCTCTCTCCCACAGTGACTGATGTGGGCCCTTTGGCATGCTTCATTAATACAGAGAAATATATAACATTAATGGCTGATAATGGAGGGATCTGGTGCAACAGGCTTTGTAGAGGTGATGTGTGCAGAATTCTGGTGGATAAAACACTGGATGACAAACGGTGCATGTATAAGGTGTCTAAGGCCAGCAATGGTAAGATTCTGTTGCAGAATATACGGGGTATGTACCTCTGCAGAACATCAGAGTATAACATTTCATACATTAAAACTGCAAGGCACTACCCTGATGCCTCCTGCGAATTTGAAGTCTTTGTGGAGGATGGAAAGTTGCGCTTCAAAGCTAGTAATGGAAGGATGCTAAGCAGAATCTCCCGTGGTCAAGACAACATTGAGGCAGAAATACCTTTTTTCAGTCATTCTGGCAAGTTTACTGTTATCCCTCAATGTCAAGTTTAAATTACTAAACTGCAAACAAAATTATGATTTTGTTTATCATAATAGTTTTGTAAAGACTCAAATAAGTTTGCAAATGCTTATAAAAATGATAAGATTCATATACCGGTTCAACTCAGTTGATTTATATGATTTTTTTTTTTGTACTTGGAAGCAATGGGGTCAAGGCTCACTATATACTGTATATAAAATAAATGTGATGTTTTAAAAAGTGTCAATCAAAGCAATCATTAGTTTTTCAAAATCAGTTATGGTAATTCAAGATCATTTCTGGTTTGAGCTTGTCTAACAAGCTGGACAGTAAAGTGGATCAAGTAATGTGGGGTTGGGTACAATCTTAAGGGCTAATATATGGCATGTATTAAGAAGAAATCAAAATGGATTTTTTTGTGATAAATGAATTTAACATTACAGAAAGGCTGCCAAATTGGACTGGCTATAGATATTTCAGGTAAAACTCAAAAGCTTAGTTTCAAACATATCAGGGAAATGTAATTAGTGTAGGAAGTGTATTACCCAGACATATGGTCCTTATCTAAAAAATAACACTCCTGGTTCCCATAAAATGGGAGAGGAAATGTTAAACAAAATGCAATGTTGACAAAAGTATGGTGTTAGAGTATAAGGTGAAAAATACATTGTATGTTTGAATACCACAAGCATAGTCCTGGTGTAGTAAAGTAAAAAGAAAAACAACTATGAAGTGAACTGTTTTGTTTTAAATGTGGAAAAAATTAACTTCAGTAAACTGATTTTGAGTGTTTTCACAGCTAGAGAAAGTGAATGAAAAATACAAGTAAAAATATTCTTGGGTAGTGGAAAATAGAAGCAAGTGGATACTGGGAAAGTTATGATTCATGGCATTAAAAAATTCTGGTACATAATAAATCAGAGGGAATTTTTATGAAATTTAAAAAAAAATCATTCATATTAGAGAAGATTAACTATCAAAATGAGATAAAACAAGCAATAAAATATAAAAGCATCTGTGGATCACCCTGCAGGCTCATCTGGAGCAGGTAATACCACCTTAGTGTCGAGAGGGGTCGCACACACAAACAAACAAACATTCTCCTCTTTTCTTCCTTCAGTGGCACTGAGAAGACACCCAGTGAGGTCAATTGACTCCACCCCTTCCAGTCTCTCGCCTTTAAAGCCCGCTGCTGACCTGACTGCACCATAAGGGAGAGCTCCCTTAAATGTGACAGAAGACATTGCCAGACAACCTTGTTAATTTCTGCACTTTCCTTTCTTTTTTATAGTAGCACGCTTAGTTGCTCATTTTGTTTGGTTATTTTTGTGACAGAATTAAATGGAGACAGCTGGGTTGGCACCATAACATTTTTTTCTGTGGGACCAGCAGTGTCTTATTCAGCCACAAAAGGTAATTCTTTATGCGAGTACAAGGGTTCAGTAAATTTAAGAAATTAATTAAGACTACCTGCTGACCAGGGAAAGAAATTTTGCTTTTGCTTCTATGGCAAAGGTAAATTGTTCACATAATTAAAATTGGAACTGTATGAAAACTCATAGCTCCTGCCTACAAAAATATATATATATATATATATATATATATATATATATATATAACAACTGTAGAAAGAAACCAGAAAGGTCAAGTAAATGTGTAATACCATAAACACCTTTGAAAATCCAGGTGCACTACATGTGTGTTGCTTCTTTCACAAGTTTGCGATTAACTCCTATCTGAATACAGCCTACAAAGAAATACACAATATGTGCATATACAAAATGATAAGCTTTTTTGCTGTTGGGAGCACAATATTTGACCAATTCCAGGAGGACAGCATGTATGTGGCACAAGCCAGTTCCACATGTCCATTCCTGTTATACTGGTGTTTTTACATTGCATATTTCACAATGAAGTTTTATCAAATTGGAATCTTACTTATTCTTGAAAATGTTAAGCCAAAGTCCAGATATTATAAGTCTTTCAGACTATTTGCTAATGGCAAAAATAGTGATTAAAGTGAGCAGAAGAAAAACAGAAAGCACAAATCAAGGCAATAATGTTCCGTTGCACATTGTATATGTATGACTTTAACTCGAGGTAGAGAAAATAAACAAGATCTCTCTATTGCTTGAAAGTCCTGTTATGTTTTTAAGTCAGTTTTTAGTCTTAACTATTCCATGTGAAATGAGATCACATTTAAATTTATTATTAGAATATAGGAGCACTTCATATTAAAGCGAGGGAAAGGAAGAGGAAGGGAGAAACTGAATAGATAAAGTAATCTCTTTAATCTAGCAGCCCTTGCAGACGTGACTTGAAAAACATTGGACAAAGATTTGACTTTTGCTTAATTAAAATCCAAAATTCATAAATAATAAAACAGTACTAGAATACTGCGTATTTCTCAGTCCTTTTCTTTTAGTAGTTGACAAGATTAGGTCAAGCAGGTTCTTTAAAAATTGTTTTATATTGCATGCTGTACGGCCACTTCCAGGTTCATTCCCCATCTGCCACTTGTCAGTTGCCAAACATTCTAAATGTTTCATCTTCCCATTTATAAACTTGGTAAATTGAGTTAGGGGTCATGGCCTGAAATTAAAGTCATAAAATTGTCCGCAAAGGCACAAACCAGCCTTACACACGGCAACAGTCTACTGCAGGGTAAACTTGCTCATAGTGACAATTTACACTTTCTAATTAACCAAACAGTTGCACATTTAAGATAAAACTGAAACCACATTAACCACTGAAAAACCCAAACAAACTCTGCAGCAAATTTAAACTCGCATCCAGTGTTAACCACTTTACCACAAGGCCACTTCAGACCATACCATAACAAATCTTAGGGAAAATTGTATTAATTTTTTACAAACGATCACATCAGTTCCAAGAGACATCAATGAGAGCACATTGGAGTGCACTTTGCAGTTTTAGTCAGTAGGTTCCAGTAGGTGGGTGCATTGCTTCTCAAATTCCACAATTTGGTGTATAATTGTTTTCAAGGAGAAAATATTCAATAGTTTATTCACTCATTAAAGATAAAACATTTTCTACTACCTTACCTTTACACACTAACACATCAAGATAAACTTTAAAAAACTTACTGGTATGTAAGCAATACATTGCATTTCTATCAATTTATGTAAAAATAAAAGTGTAGTAATATCGATGTGTTTGGCAAAAAGATGTAATAGGGGAATGTATCTGAACCCAGATAGATGTTAAATTATGGAATAAATATATTGGAAAGTGATTTCAAATCATCCCAAAACACAGATATAGATGCAGTATATTCTGTCACTACAATGTCTGCTAACAAAGCAAATCAAAATCCACACTATTCCAAATGAATTAGTAAATGTTAGGTGAAATCTGAATTTCAGACAGGGGGTGGTCATATGATAATATTAACACCCAGGATCTTGAGTAAAAGTGAGTAAACCCCTAAACTTTGTGATATCATACAGGATTAAAGATAAGCTGAATTAAAAGACATTCCTTTATTTTTATTGAAACCAATATTAAGAAGTAAAGTAGATAAGAGAAGGAACCTTACCCATCTTTTAACCACAGTGGTAGTTTCCTAGTGATATTTCATAGCTGATACAGTAGAAGTTTTACTTAGCAGTAAATGTAAAAGAAGAATCTGCAGGGAAACAAGAGATTAGCTGCAAAGAGATTAACTCCCAATCAGAATGGAAGAGGAACCACTAACAGTGAGCAGTGCTTTTAGTTTTAGTCATCCTAGCACCTTTTATCTTATTTATTAATTTGGGAGCCTTGCTTCTATTTTGATGAAATGAAATACGTATTTAATACTTACATCTCTATAAATATTCATCTGTCATTACTACATGCTGCAATAGTGGCTAGACCTTTTTACTTAACTGAAAATACTTACTAGACCCCCAAACTCCATTCATCTATCCATTTAGCTATTTGTTAATGAATCACTGAATCAGCTGGGAGTTGTGGGAAGTGCCGAACACATTCCAGTAGCACCTGAAGCACTTTAAAAAAGTAATGATTCTTAAAGTAGATTTTCTTTGTGATAGAAAGTGAGCTCAAAAGGTATGAACTATAAAGTTTTGTAGGCTATTTTAAAAATAACTTAACTGAAAGACAGGATGCATGCCAAAGTTTAGTAATTCCAGTTAATCTTTATTTCATATAGTTCCATTCACAATGCACTCTATGACAAGGGGCTATGAATAACAGACCACAGGACAACATATTATTATACTGAGTAATATATTGCACACCTAAGAGGAGTTTGGAAAGATATGACATCAAGAACTGATCCATTCTGGAAAGAGAAAAAACAAATTAATTGGGCATAGTAATATATTGTACTATTCATTTAGAGAGATAATTGATCAGCTGCAGAATGCAAAAGGTTAAGATGCACATCTTCAGCCTTGATTTTGGTAGAATTTCTTGAGGTGCATGAACAGATCTTAGAATGAGAAGGTACCCTTAAACTTCAAGAAGAGTCACCAAAGCTTTTGGGACTAAGACTAGCTTCAGAAGATCTTATATAGGTAATCGAGAATGCAGATGACAGAATTTTGACAGATTTTTAAACTAATATTGTTTTCTAATATTATATTTCAAATACTACTTGCTCTGTTTGACTGTGGTAGGAGAACAGTGTCCAAGAAGCATAGTAAGACATAATGCAGGTGTGCATTGTGTTAGTACTTAAGACTATACATTTGTATTAGGCAATATTTGAAAGAGACAGAATATTACATAATAAAAGTACTACTTTAAATGATTTGGGACAGCGTTTCCAAACCTGTGGGCTGTTGCTGACCCCAGCTGGACAAAACCCTAAAACTTTCCATACCCCTCCGTCTGCACTCACAGAGAGAGGCTCCCCCTAAGCGAAGAGGTTGTGAACACATTGGCAAGTGAAAAAATGGATCATGACCACACAAACATTGGGAAACACTGATCTGGTATATTCCATAAGTAACAACTAGCTAAAAACAGCTGTTATCATCTGCTAATATCCACATAGTTTGCAATGGAATTTTTCATGGCAGCATTACAGTATGTTTTTGCGTAGAGGAGTTCTGCTCTTGATTACTTTTCAGGAAAATGTGTGTGGGTTCATGCATTGATTGTGGAGTTTAATTTTACCAAGTCAGTGAAGTCACCCTTGCTGTCTCCAGATGAACTCCAGGATTGTTAAGAGTCAAAAGGTATTTGATAGCATCAAAGCTTATCTTTCCTTAAACAATTGTGACATCTTACCTTTCTAAACTGATGTAATTACATATATTTCTAGTCTGCATTTTCAGAGAAACACTATTGATTTACAACCTGGTCTGCAATGACAGCAACTAAAGTGTATTTTTTTTCCATGGAAATAAGCTATCTAAAAATAATTTTGTGTATTGCATCACTACAAATACATTTCTACCACTAAAATGAAGTTTCTGGGTGATCTAGTTTTATTTTATATTATTGAACAAGTTGAGAGTAAAACAATATAACATGACAATATACCACAATTCCAATTTGTGTTTAAATGTAATTTTCCTCTGGGAATAGGGATGCTCTGATCGATTGGCCGCCAATCTAAATCAGCTGATTTTCACAAAAAAAAAAATACTTGATCTGTGATCAGTAAATTAGCTGATCACAAAAATTGATATTTTCAGCCCTTGCTTTTCCATTTAGTTATGGATGCTAGTGTCTTTTTTGCAGCAATTTTCCTGCATTGTAAGTAAAGAGCAGGGAATGGAGGCTTGTTTTAATGGCGACTAGAATATTAGCCTTTGCATTAAAGAAAGTGAAATAATAAACTAAGAAAAGGAATAGGAGAAGTTGTCATGTGCAATTAGACAAACAAGAAGAAAAGCTACTTTCATGAATTCAGACCTTTTTATTTTGTACTTTGAATTAAAACAGGCCTGTTTGCATTTGGACATTGCCACAGTTTCAGAGATTCAGAAGGGTGGGTGTTGGTAGCCATTACACTACAGTATGTTTTCAACATTCTGTACAAACGCGGAAGCATTTAAGAACAGTTTGATTACACAAAATGTTTGCTTCAACACAACACTTGATAACCCAAAAATAAGACAACTTAGTAAGCAAATCATAAAATTTGGGAGGACCAATCTTCTCCAGTCATCCCACAGCTCAGATCTTGCTCCACCTGATTTGTACCAGTTTGGGGCCCTCAAAGAAACCACTAATGAGGAAAGATTTTTGCCAGTGATAAAAAGGGCAAGATCCCATAAAACTACGAGTCCAAAACAGTCGGACCAAAATGGCAAAGGCTGCTATACATTTTTTACTCCTACAAATTCTTGCCACTAATGCAACTTGTTATTTAATTACATGATGGCTTAGTGGAATAATTTTACCACAGCAGACATTTTAATATTGGAAGTTTTTTGAAACAGTGCTCTGTCATTCAATTTTTCATTCTCCAAATATTCTAATAAAACATATGATCACACAAATTGGGAAAAAATTGGGATCAGATGGCTTTTGTTATAGGTTCCATATGAAAAGGCACTTAAAGACTCTAAATGCAGCATTTTAAGTTTAAAGATAACCCTTGCTTGCGGTGGGTTGGCACCCTGCCTGGGGTTTGTTTCCTGCCTTGCGCCCTGTGTTGGTTGGGATTGGCTCCAGCAGACCCCCGTGACCCCATAGTTAGGATATAGCGGGTTGGATAATGGATGGATAGATGGAAGATAAACCTTGCACCACCTCCAGGACTAGTGCTGAAGCTGTTCATTTGTATAAATGTCTGCCATCACAGACTATTCTCCTTTCCGGCCTAAATGCCGCTGCTGTTCTTTGTGCTACAGTGCTACATATTAATGCCAAAAAAGTATGTTCCCTTAGGAGTAACTGACTTCTACTTAAGGAATAAAATCCTGTAGTGAAAAAGGTCCCCCCTTAAACAGTTTCCCGCTGTGTCATATTCTGAATGTTGTTTAGGCTATTTAAATCGGTGCTGCGGTATTAAGAAAAATCCATGTCATAACAAAAATAAAAAACAGTTTTCGGTATGAACCGGTATACCTCCCAGCACTAATTGACAAAAAAGGCACTTAAAGACTCTAAATGCAGCATTTTAAGTTTAAAGATAACACTTGCACCACCTCCGGGACTAGTGTTGAAGCTGTTCATTTGTATAAATGTCTGCAATCACAGACTATTCTCCTTTTCAGCCTGAATGATGCTGCTGTTCTTTGTGCTACACTACTACATATTAATGCCAAAAAAGTATGTTACCTTAGGAGTATTCATTGACTTCTACTTAAGGAACAAAATCCTGCGTCTGTTCTCCAAGACTGAGAGATTTATTGAGGCAAAGTATTAAACTGTTCTAAAAAATTTATTATTTAATGCTCTGTTATATGTAAATCATTATTTAAAAAAATGGCAAACTCACTTCCGCTTATCCGGGATCGGGTTGCGGGAGGCAGCAGCTTGAGCAGAGATGCCCAGACTTCCCTCTCCCCAGCCACTTCTTCTAGCTCTTCCGGGGGAATCCCGAGGGGTTCCCAGGCCAGCCGGGAGACATAGTCCCTCCAGAGTGTCCTGGGTCTTCCCCGGGGCCTCCTCCCGGTTGGACGTGCCTGGAACACCTCGCCAGGGAGGCGTCCAGGAAGCATCCTGATCAGATGCCTGAGCCACTTCTTCTGACTCCTCTCGATGCGGAGGAGCAGCGGCTCTACTCTGAGCCCCTCCTGGATGACTGAGCTTCTCACCCTATCTTTAAAGGAAAGCCCAGACACCCTGCGGAGGAAACTCATTTCAGCCGCTTGTATTCGCGATCTCGTTCTTTCGGTCACTACCCATAGCTCATGACCATAGGTGAGGGTAGGAATGTAGATTGACTGGTAAATTGAGAGCTTTTCCTTTTTCACCACAGCAGACCGATGCAGAGCCTGCATCACTGCAGACGCCGCACCAATCCGCCTGTCGATCTCACGCTCCATTCTTCCCTCACTCATGAACAAGACCCCAAGATACCTGAACTCCTCCATTTGGGGCAGGATCTCGCTGCCAACCCTGAGAGGGCACTCTACCCTTTTCCGGCTGAGGACCATGGTCTCAGATTTGGAGGTGCTGATTCCCATCCCAGTCGCTTCACACTCAGCTGCAAACCGATTCAGAGAGAGCTGAAGATCACGGCCTGATGAAGCAAACAGGACAACATCATCTGCAAAAAGCAGTGATCCAATCCTGAGTCCACCAAACCGGACCCCCTCAACACCCTGGCTGCACCTAGAAATTCTGTCTATAAAAGTTATGAACAGAATCAGTGACAAAGGGCAGCCCTGGCAGAGTCCAATTCTCACTGGAAATGGGTTCGACTTACTGCTGGCAATGTGGACCAAGCTCTGACACCGGTTGTACAGGGACCGAACAGCCCTTATCAGGGGTCCGGTACCCCATACTCCCGGAGCACCCCCCACAGGATTCCCAGAGGTCCACAAAACACATGTAGACTGGTTGGGCAAACTCCCATGCACCCTCCAGGACCCTGCTAAGGGAGCAGAGCTGGTCCACTGTTCCGCGACCAGGACGAAAACCCCACTGTTCCTCCTGAATCCGAGGTTCGACTATCCGACAGACCCTCTTCTCTAGAACCCCCGAATAGACTTTTCCAGGGAGGCTGAGGAGTATGATCCCTATGTAGTTGGAACACACCCTCCGGTCCCCCGTCTTAAAGAGCGGGACCACCACCCCAGTCTGCCAATCCAGATGGTACTGTCCCCGATGTCCATGCGATGCTGCAGCGACGTGTCAACCAAGACAGTCCTACAACATCCAGAGCCTTGAGGAACTCCGGGTGTATCTCATCCACCCCCCGGGGCCTTGCCACCAAGGAGTTTTTTGACCACCTCAGTGACCTCATTCCCAGAGATGGGGGAGCCCACCTCCGAGTCCCCAGGCTCTGTTTCCTCATCAGAAGGCATGTTAATGGGATTGAGGAGGTCTTTGAAGTACTTCCCCCACCGACCCACAACGTCCCCAGTACAGGTCAGCAGTGCACCATCCCCACCATATACAGTGTTGACACTGCACTGCTTCCCCCTCCTGAGACGCCGGACGGTGGACCAGAATCTCCTCGAAGCTGTCCGAAAGTCGTTCTCCATGGCCTCCCCAAACTCCTCCCACGCCTGAGTTTTTGCCTCAGCAACCACTGAAGCCGCATTCCGCTTGGCCTGCCGGTACCTATTAGCTGCTTATACAGGGTGGGCCATTTATATGGATACACCTTAATAAAATGGGAATGGTTGGTGATATTAACTTCCTGTTTGTGGCACATTAGTATATGTGAGGGGGAAAACTTTTCAAGATGGGTGGTGACCATGGTGGCCATTTTGAAATCGGCCATTTTGGATCCAACTTTTGTTTTTTCAATAGGAAGAGGGTCATGTGACACATCAAACTTATTGGGAATTTCACAAGAAAAACAATGGTGTGCTTGGTTTTAACATAACTTTATTCTTTCATGAGTTATTTACAAGTTTCTGACCACTTATAAAATGTGTTCAATGTGCTGCCCATTGTGTTGGATTGTCAATGCAACCCTCTTCTCCCACTCTTCACACACTGATAGCAACACCGCAGGAGAAATGCTAGCACAGGCTTCCAGTATCCGTAGTTTCAGGTGCTGCACACGATAGGCACCAACCACCTTACAGCCACAGCTCCGGTCAGCCACCTCAATAATAGAGGCACGGATTATGGATGTAAATGTGGCAATATGTTTTAGAAGCATTGTGAAAATAATAGTGCTCTGAGGGTTTGTAAAATGGAAGCAGACTGGGTGTCCTGGAGTATAAAATCATCATTTTATTAAACTGCAGACTGCTTATATTAAGTTTATCAAATTTTGCTCAAATTAAATGACCTTGAACTATAAAAAAAACCTAATTTACAAAGGAAAAAAAAAGAAAAAAAGCAACAATTATTTTTTTGTATTTTAAATCAAGCATGAACAGGATGCACAATTATGTGTGCTATTTTAAATAAAGATTGGATGACATCCCACAAACAAGGATGTCTAAACACTTGAATAGCACCCAGATGTTAACAACAAGATGGAACCGCACAAAATAGCAGTGTACATGAAAACAAACTGACGTTACTGTAATGTGAACAAAATCAAATTAAAGCAGTTATAACCAATACTAATTTCCAAAAACAACAGCATAATCATAACAGCAAAGGGCACACTCAATCATGACAATCCAGTTTATAGTTCACAATTAGCAGTTTACATATTTGTAAAGAACGGTCCAAAGAGTACCCAAAGAAAATTTCTTATGGTCACAAGGAGAACATCTTCAACACAGGCATTGCCTGGTTAAAAATTTAAATCCAGTGTTTGAGCTTTGGGGTGTTGTGATTATGTAGAGATTTAATACTCTTTTCATATTTTATGTAGAGATTTAATATTCCTTTCATATATTTGGTGCATTGATGGTGTTTTGTTAACTGGAGAATCTGATTCTATCATTAGTTTTTACTGTTGTTTAATTTTGAAGAAGCTAATATTTTTCAGTATGTCTTTGCTAATTTTGCGATGACATTTTGTTTTTCTTGGAAACAACCATTCTGTATACTTTTTTGTTCTGTTGCTACTGGGTTACTATGCTAAGGTGACAGAAAGTTAATCTTCCAGTTTGTCTAAGATGGCAGATAAACAAACATTAAGTCTTTCATTTATGTCTTTAGGGAAACAGAACTTTTTGAGAAACACTTTCATCTTCAAGTTTTGTTTAGGAGATTTTGATTTTGATTTCAGTTTCTGATTTTCTGGACCTGACCTAATATTTGCACTTTTGATTTGGAACCAGGTTCCTTATTCACTTGTTTTCATGGCCTTACATGTTTCCTCTTATGGCACAACTTTCAGGCAGCAGCATTAAATATGCCATACTAATAAAAATCTCATGATATAAAAATTTATATCTAAAATACTCTAGATGCCTCTTAAATCAGTAATGGTAGAACCAAGTACTGTATATTGATTTTTTCATCATTTTCAGTCCATACAAAAATCACCAAAATAGGCATTATGCATTTACATATGCAGAAAGATTTAATGCTTCTGTTAATTTCAGTGGTGGCGTTTTTAACTAATCCTCTTCCATTCAAGCAGTTTACTATTCCAAGACTATAAATTCCTTGTGTTAACTGAAACTCTGGTTTAATTAAGTGGCTTATAAAAAATGTCTGTTTAATTCCTCTAAAATATGGGGGTGCAGTTACATTCTAAACTATTTTTTTTCTGCCTCATCTTTATTTTTAGATTTTGCCCCTTCATTGCTTCAACAGCATAACAATGAGTAAATAATGAGCAGGGACAGATGAAACTAACATGCCATCCTATGCAGAACAACTATGTGTTACCTTCACATATGCATAGTCAAAAGAAGAATGTTGCAAGATGTAACAGAATCAAATCAACATGTATAAATTAAAACATTTTGTAAAGAAGATGCCAGTTTAGGGATGGGATAGTTACTGATTTTAACAATTAACCACGTTGAAATTCCCGACAGTTATTACACCATTTCATATTGCAATTATCACTATAACCATTGTATTAGCTAAACAAAGTACACAATCACACATGCGTAGCATACAATTGGACCTCTAGCCCTTTAAAACAACTATGGTAGAAAGTAATGACAGTGGTTCAAAGCTCATTCACCCATCAAAGAGGACTAAAGCCCTGTTCAAACAGGATTAATTTTACTCAGGAGCTGGGGTAAAGTAATTCTTACCAGAGGACCTCAGTAACTTTAGTCCTGTCAGAATCGCTCATGTCAGCAACTTTCACAGTCTGTGCATTCACATTTCAGTAAAGATTGTAGACCATTTTACTTTCTGTAAAAGGTGCCTGAAAATAACCCCAAGTTAAACTAGTCCTGCACAAATCATGTCAGTAAAATTCTGTAATTTCAGCTGCTATACAGCAAATTCGAGGCAAGGAAATATTTAGTTCATTGTTGTTTAACTTGCTAATCACTTATCAATATGAAGCTTTAGTGTAACTGCATATGTATTTTCCTGATTTTTGAGTTACCCATGTGTCTGGACTGTTTATTGCACAATCCAGGTGATCAATCCAGTATATTTTATTCATTTATTCATCATTAGTCTAAGTCTTAAAACAGGCTACATTTGAGATTTAAACTTAATTTAAAATAATTGACATAAACACATACATTAGCATATAGAGTAATCAACTGAACAAGGTGATATACAGTTTAAACAATATTACATCAGAGCTTGAAATGGGCTGTGGGGTTGTGGATATTTCACACAAATGTAATGATTCCTGCAAATTCTGCTTTTTAATGTGCTAAATCCACATACATTTATTTGGTAAACAATCTCTCTCGCTTGTTGCAAGATTAAAAAACATCTTTTTGTAAATCACTGTTATTGTGCCTTTTAAATTACTTAGAAATTACTTTATTCTTGTCATTGTTTAAATTTTGTTAAGCTTGCATGCATAGGATGTCACCTCCCTGTCACAGTTGCTCTTTACCTGCAGATTTTGGCAGGTACCCCATGATTCAGGAAGAACATGGAAAATCCACACAGACCATCAGGTGTTGGATGTGAATTGAGCATGTGGAAGCTAAAAAGCGTCAGTCCTAATAAGTTTACATTATTGTGCCACCTACACTAAGGATATGGTAACTGTATTATAATTAAATATCTCATAATTCTTAAAATTAACAGCATTCACACTTGCAGCCTTATGTTGATGGCTCACCTGCCTTAAAGTTGCAGAAAAATATATTTGGACAGGAAAAACAGTACAGTATGGATAAATGTTTTTAAAAATACTTTTTCTTCACAGCATATTTTATATTCTCTAGATTACTTTGCAAGTCTGATTTTATTTGGCCAAATATGGTTAGAGATCTCTACATGCAGTTTATTTCTACTATTTGAAAGACTGGCAGATATAATGATCTACTCAAAATTTTAAACTTCTGTAAACATCAGAAAGAATAAGTTATGAATATTTTAAAAAGACTGAAATATTAATAGAGTGCTTTTTGAAACAGCATGTTTTTGACCCCCTCTAACACACTTTAATTCCTCCTACTGAGTCTGGAATCCCCCTTGTGTTAAATGTATGGGAGATTTCTTCCCAATTTAAAAAGTTTTCTAGCCTACTACATAGAATATTAACTGTTTATATCCATATTTATGGGCCATTTGAAACCAGTTGTGTTTTCGCTCGTCATGTGCAAGACACTGACCTCTAAAACCTCTAAAGAAATTACTATACTTAAAAAACCACAAAGTATGAAGGTCTATTAAATGTAAACCCATAACATTGGCAGATTTCCGCAGCGACTAAATTCATAAATTCAGACCATCCCGAATGTATGTACTACAGTAAATCACTAGAGATTTATGGATAGACTGTGTGAAGGGGGCTTTTGAATGGAAAATAGTTTTAAAACAACCATCTCACTGAACACTGCCACTGAAAACAAACCTACTGTGCTAGACAAAAAATGAGGTTTTTACTGGATTAAAAGTCTTATACATTTAAGTTTTCTTTTAACACTATCAGCTCTACCAGAAAAGAATCTTTTGACAGGCTCTTACACACAGTAAATGCCTCTGGAATAGGTTTAGAAAATACACATTTGGGTGAACATCGAGTATTCTAGAGTTCATACTTGGAATCCATAGCTTAGCATAGCTTGGTGTTACATACTTTGCATTTTTGTTAAGTGGGTAGGGCTATAGGCCCCTCCTCACTTCCTTCTTGGTTTACTCTAACAAAATGCTAATCCTTTAAAAGAATTAGGAACATTTCTTCCCATCCCAGTTGACACTTTAATTGCTCCTCTTATTGTCTGGAATGCCCTTTGTCTAGTAAAAGTACCACTTTACAAAACACATTTTGCTGAGTAGAAACAAGTTCTTTACGGCTACCCAAATTCATTCTTTACAATATTCAGCAATTCAGAAATTTATTCTAGTCATGTGCAAGAACCACAACAGAAAGTCCATTTCTATTACACAGAGGCATACTAAATGTTTCCTATATAAAATTTGTTACAACTTGTCTTTTTGCCCAGATGCAGACACTTAGGGGAAAGATAGCTGTTTGAACCAGATGAAAGAAGAAATGCCTTAATAGGTAACACTGGATACAAGCTATGCCCCCTAATAGTAACATTGGCATGAATTTTTAAAAAATATTGGATTAAATGTTAATAATCAGAGGCAACATAGTGTTTTCCCTTGGTCTACAGTTACTGCCCACTGGTTACTCTGGTTTTACTCCCATATCCTCAAAATCATTCAGTTAATATTAATTGCCAATTTTAAAGTGGCCCTGCACAAGAAAGTATGGCTGTGTAGATAAGACTATGTGATGGTTTTCTGCCCTCTCCAGACCTGTGTGTGCCTGATACTGAATTGGATTAAGCAGATTTAAAAATGTTATTTATAATTTGGTAAATGCCATTTCTACAGGCAACCAAATCATACTGCATATTACCCAAAGGGCACTTTGACATTTCAGGGGAAATAAAATATTAATAATTTATATGCTTAGATTTAGGCTTAATAGCTATATTTACACTTAGGATTAGGGTTAGTACTGGCTGAAAGCATAATGCGTAATATTCTAATAGAACTTCTAATTTTAGAGAAAATAATTACAGCAAATGTGAACATTTCTGTACTTGCCATCCCCAGCGCAACACTATCCCAATATAGGTGTACTTTGCTTTCTAGACTGCATTGATACATTTTCAGGCAACGGGGAAATTTTCTGCTGGTAAGACCTCTGCTGACTGGAGATATTTATTTGATGGAAATTTCTGCATGTAGCTGAGACTGAAAGTCATTATAGATGATCTGAAAATATGCTAGCAAAAAAATAGATAAATGAATGCACCTATGTCCTGAAGTAACATTGCTTCATCAAAATATATGAAATTTTCAGATTTGGATCGACAGATCTGATAGCATTTGTTCTGGGTCTGTTTAGGGATTCAACAAAACGATCTTTCACGTTATATAAAAAATAAACCATATCAGATTTAACAAAATATTGTTTAATTTTGAACTATTCCAATAAAAATAACATTAAGTAACATTTTCAACAGCAATCTATTCTAGTCACATAACATCCATCCATCCATCATCCAACCCGCTATATCCTAACTACAGGGTCATGGGGGTCTGCTGGAGCCAATTCCAGCCAGCAAAGGGCACAAGGCAGGAAATAAACCCAGGGCAGGGCACGCACATACACACACACACACACACACACACACACACACACACACACACACACA
>JANRMT010062796.1:15066160-15199705 GCA_026402145.1 Polypterus bichir lapradei | reverse complement strand
ACACACACACACACACACACACACACACACACACACACACACACACACACCAAGTACACATTAGGGACAATTTTGGAATCGCCAGTGCACCTAACATCCCCCAAAATATATACAGCATTTTTTAACAAAATGAGACTGCTGTTTTTAATTTACTTCTGTAAAAAAAATACCTTTATAGGATATTGAACCCAAGCTTGAAACCATGGAAGATTACCAAAAGCGAGTAGAAGAGTTAAAGGAGATGCTGAAACAGGCAGAGGAGAAGGTAGAACAAGAACTTCTTGCTAGAAATGATCTTCAGAAACAGCTTCAAGAAAAGGAAGAGGCCCAACAATTGCTTAGAAAGGAGATTGATGACTGGGTAATGTATATAAAATAAATCCATGCTGCTTTAGCATATTTAGTTAACTTTGTCTTATTTTCCTCCATACTACTCAGTGACAATAGCCTTTTAAATCTTTTAATTATTGCCTCACAACATAAAATCTATCAAGCACATCTGTAAATTTAAACTTTTTCAGGTTTTAAATGTTAGCTGCTATGATTACATAATTAAAGCCAGTATTTGGACTCTAATAAATCTTTTGGACTGCGGTTACCATGTAATATATTTATGCTGTAATATTCCAGTTAGGAACAAAGCAAAAATCACTTTTGGAAGCTTTTATTGTTGTTGTATGACATTCTTTGTAATATTTTTATAGTGACTTACCACTGGCTGCTGGTGGTCTTTCAAACAGGGGAAGCACATTTTAGACCTACATTATAAAATTAGTAAATTTTTGCAACATGTTATTTATATGTAAATGTAGAAAATGATCTGTGACCTCGTTATACCAGCTGGGAGGCTTTTCCAGAGACTTGACCAGTTTCCTCTCAATGGCCAACAGAGCAAGGTTGCTTAAACGGTTTTGGCCCATTGTGTTGTGGCTGAATGACTTGACTTATTTTAAGTAGAAGTTCCTCTCCACAACTACTGATGTAACTCCAATTGTCACTACTAAAGACAATAGCTTGTATAGCTGAGGCATTGCACTATCCAACTCCATGTCTTTAGATAAACCCCAAGAAATCACACAGCTTACCCCTTTTGCCCTGCAAGTTACAATTTGAATATAGGACTTGGAGTTCAGATTTCAGTCTCCCTTAATCAAATAAATGGTCATAAATTTCCATGACACTTTGGAATGCATCCTCAGGAAACACCTGTGTCATTTTGTAAAATTTCCCTGGATTGATTATTTCTAGGAAGCACACACTTTTCAAATTTGAAAAACCACTGAGAAATCTGCTCTATAAGATTGCTGACCATGTACAGATTTCTGTAATGCTCCTGAGGATCCTGCAATTGTGACAGACACAGGCACTTTCGCCTAGGCTCATTTTGAGGGTCTGACATGAGACTTGCAATTCTGCATAAACAAACAGACCCTCAATTGTTTGTTTGCAGTAAAGAACATCCAGAGGCCTCTACTGCACAATTCCAAAGACCACATCAGTTTCTAAGGAGATTTGTTTATGCGTATTCAACATGAAAACAAACTCAAAATCCTCCAGTGTCTTTAAGAAGCATTTGGCAGCATTGAGTGTGTCCTCATTTACTATGTTTTCATCCTCAATAATCATTTCAAAAGTCGACAGGAGCCCATCATAGTTGTTTGCCACAGTGCTTACAATTCATTGTGTAAGGTTCCACCAAGTAGGAGTGTTTCTGGGCAACCTTGGACACCTTGCAGACTCAAGAAGATATCCTTTTGGAAGACTGGAGGGCTTTGCCCCCCGCTCGTTTCGCTTGCCCTCGCCCTGAGGCACGCTATGTGCCAGCCACTTCACATCTCAGTTGCTCATGTTGTGAAGGGGGGGGTGCTACTGAACACACGCTTAGGAGATGCGGTCGGATCAGCTGCTGTTTTGCTGCTGCTACTGCTGCCGAGCTGCGTGATCTGCATGTTGCACTACGTGTCGATCATTTAAAAGGCTGTGCAGCCACTGTCCTTTTGTCTCACTGCCTTGTCTTGTGGGACGTTAAAGTGTCTCCAAGAAAATCATGTATCATCTCCTTCCAAGCCTTTCAAGATTTTTTTTTATAAAAGAGAGATTTAGAAAAAAGTGTGGCAAACCCAGAGAGGGATGCAAAAAACATTCTGGATTCAGATAAGCATTTTGCCCTCCCTGAGACAACACCAGATTCAATTTGTGTACAGAACAGTGTACAAACATTGCATTGCGGGCTACTGCTTTAACTTTACCATGAAGTCTATTCTGAGATGAATTCACAACAGCAGTCCCATCATAGGTTTTTCTTTGTAATTGTAGCTCTGCGTGTTTTTATTTAAAACATCAAAAACATTAGGTGTCTCTCCCTGATGAAACGCCAAAAAAATACAATACGCTCCTGAATTTGACCTGCAGTATAGACATATTGAACTATTATAGACAGTTTTGCCTGATATGAAATGCCTATTGTCTCATCTACTAGCTATGCAAAAAAGGGTGTAGATTGAACTTGGTGTTTGATTTCATTGACAGGACTGGCTATAGTAGCATAAATCAAATGATTCTGAAAGGAATGAGACATCCCAGAAAGCGGAGAAGATGACTGTAAGTGTGTGAACAGGACAGAATCCTATTTGGATAATGTTTCAGTGAATTCTCTGTAATTCCCCTTGTGAGCAGATTCACTTTCCTCATAATGTCCTTTGAATACCAGCTCTTGACGACCAAGCAGTGAAGTGATGTCAATTATGCAGTTAAGAAAGGCCTTGTTTTCTTCCCCCACCATCATTAATTGCTTGTTCTACGCTGACCCTGCCAAGACAACTTAACTATGCACATGAACTCACACGTTCATTGCTTTTTTCATGTCTTTTGTATGCCCTGTCAAAGTTAGCCAGATCCCCAAAACCCAGTTTTGACCAGACAACCTGAGACAGTTTCATTATGCATGGCCAACAGTACATTCTCTTTGTCACAGCACTTCCAGTCAGCCACCTCAACTTGTCATACGAGGAGAGTTGACAATACCGGTTATTTTTCCCTGATTCTTGAACCAAACCAATCCTGAGCAATAATCTGCCTTGCTGTTTAATTCTGAGTCTCTCCTCATAAGAAGGACAATCAAACGGCTTTGCCAAAATCGGGTCAACTATATATCACTAACAAATAACAGACTATGAGCAGCAGCTTGTCTCATGACTTCCCTTACCAAAAATCTGCATGAGACTGAACTTGAAATGCTCTGATGCCAAAATGCTGTCAATCAAAAAGAGGTCCAGCCACTTTGACAGTTCCTCCAATAATCATGCAGCGGACCAGCAGCCAGGCCAGCCCACTACCCCATTTAGTCTCAGAGATGCTAAGCTTCCCTGGAAATCACGTTTTGAAGTATTTGTCCAATAAGGGTTTGCTGCACTGAAAAGAAAGCATATTCTGAAGAGCCATTGAAGTCCAGTGAAGCTGCAGTTCAATGGGTTTAATGGATCATGCTGCAACTGTTTTGATGCCCTACAAGAAGTTGCTAATTCTGAAGGAACTAACCGTGAAGTTAAACACATTCTAGAATGCTCTTTGCAATAGCAATGGGACAATTTAAAAGGGACAATTTTGTATGATTTATGTTAAGTTACAATAAATTGACTATTGTCAAGCTAAAGAATGTAACAATGTAGCTGAATTAAGGTAGGAGGCTGGGGACAGTGACCCAAAAAACAGAAACAGGATTTTATGTTTTCTAATTGCACAGATGCAAAGGGCACCCCTGCCATTCTTTACAAAAGACACACTAACCGTGCTCCTTTCTTACCACAGTCAGAAAAAGTCAAGGCACATAAAATAAAATAATTTATCAATTCACTTGTTCCCTTAAACATTCTCTGTTTACAAAAAGAGTTGCAATCTTCCCATCAACACAACATATTCTACAATTATATTGCCTTCTGCCCAGCAAATGACATTCCAGTGGGTTCAAACAATCGGACCAGACTGCAGTCAAAATCTTCCATCTCCCATGGTATTAAAGGTTCTGACCCATGTAGTGGTGAACTGGTCCTCAATCTTCACTACTCTCAACCAGGGTTTCACTGTCCACCTCCCCAAGGTAAGCTTAGCTTTGTAAGGGCCGCCAGAATTCTTTCCCAGACATTGTCTGATCCAGAAAAGACCATCTGCATAGGAGTCTGAGGATCCCCAAACGCCAGGTCCACAAGCATACAGATCTCCCTGACAAAAAACATAGTGGCTGAGGTGCTACCTGTGCCTTCTTGTACAATCACAGGACCACTGGCAGTGACCAATACCACTGTTGTTTTGAAACCAAGCTGACCAGCTGAGTGGCAAGTGTCAGCTGAAGCACACCACCAATCTGGAGAGGAAGGGTGTGGTTGCCCGTCTGCCTTATCCTCTGCTGCTGGTATGAGTCAGGGAACACGGGATTATAAAATTTTCTCTTCAGTGATAAACTAAAATTGAAATTCTTAGCCAAAACCAAATTTCTGAAATACTGGGGCATTTCTTTTTTCAATGGCTTTTTGTAAATTTGGTTTGTGCCTTTGGATAAGCCTATATTGGATAATTTTCACATTGAATTAATGCTTTTCAATTAAACTGATTATAATGAAAAATTATTGTATTATTGAAGCCAGTCTTACTTGTTAAAGATTATATAGTTTAATACAAACTGAAGTGAAAGAAATAACTAAATAAATAAGTGGTGTTCTTGGTGTGTGGGGGTGTGTGTGTGTGCCCTGCGGTGGGCTGGCGCCCTGCCCAGGGTTTGTTTCCTGCCTTGCGCCCTGTGTTGGCTGGGATTGGCTCCAGCAGACCCCCGTGACCCTGTAGTTAGGACGTAGCGGGTTGGATAATGGATGAATGGAGGAGAATGTGAGCAGAATTAGCTTGTCAGGGTGCTTAGTATTTTCTTTGGCTGGTAAGTCATACAAATCCACATTATTTATTAAGCTCAACTTCTGAAAAATATTATTGATTTGTGTCTCGATTTGGTTTGTCCTTGGAGATTTCCTTCGCATTCTCCATTCTCTTGCCCAAATGATTCGTAAAAGCTTTACAGTTCATCACAGTTTGTCACTAGTACATGTACCTCATTGTCAACAAACCAATATAAATCCCTAACCTTTAACATTCATGCCCCACAAAACAATATGGCATCGCATTCCCTATAAAACAGGAGGTGTTGTTTGAATGGACATCAAGAACACCTCCGGCCATAAAATTCAATATCTTTACTGGATGAATGTGCCATTTTTTGTTATTTTTGCTGAACATTTTCAGTGGCTTAAAATTCAATGCATTCCTACTGCAGAAAATCCCATCCAGTAGTACCACGAGACAGAGGCTGCACTCCTGTCCAGCAGGTCACATGCCGTAAACCACATCCGTAAACCTGATTTCCGGTGTATTCCAAGCAGAACACAAGGTTTTGGTTGCTGGCAGATTAGAAGCAAGGACCTCCAAAGCCAGCTGATTCCCACCAGCCTTAGAGTGCAGAAATGGGCCAATCAAAGGACTCTACTTTGAAGTCCCTATGAGATCTGTTTTCACTAACCCCAGTGCATCAGCAGTGGTGGCACAAATGCTGGAGTCAATGTTGCAAACTGTTTTGTTTTGCTCTGCTTGTAAACAGTGTCTGCACTCAGCTAATAAGCAAGGTCTCAGAGAAAATGTATAAGCATCAGCATGCACTTTCCCCACCCAGTTGTTATTTTCCTGCAGGAACACAATCCACTGAGCTATCTACCCCTTCAGGCTCACAGGAATTACAGTAAGTAACCATATCAGCAAGGTGTGGTCTGTACAGAAAATAAGTAAACAGGAACCAAACAGGTAAGGACATAAATCATGAATTTATGCATCACTGCTAGGATACCCTGCCTAGTCACACAATAATTATGTTCTGCTCAGCTAAGGGCCCTGCTACAGTGTGTGATCACATATACTGTATCACTGACATTTGCATGCAAAGTGAACAGCTTTCCAAGGTCTAGGACAGATCTTCAATTAGTGCAGTCCAAAGCTGGTTAAAGGCGGTTTCAACTTATGTGCCCCATTTGAACTGATGGCCATTATCAGTGAGGCAATTTAGGAGACAAGAAAGACTTACAAAGTTTCAGACAAATCAGAGACAATATCAGGCTTCCTCAGAAGAGCACATACTGTATGTCAGTATGTTTCTTTGGGCATTGCCAATCTCTGACAGTAACAACCTTGATAGGGTCTGTGGCCACATCACCCAGACCAGCCTCATGCCCTAAAAAAAAAGCCACTCTCCTATGCAGTCACTCAAATTTCTTAGGGTTAATCAGAAGATGTTCCTGTCTAACAGAATCAAGAACTCTGAGGAGACTGCAGAGAGCCACCTCAAGGTCAACTGCATGCTCCAGCAAATCATCCCATTAACTCACGCATAGAGTGGTGTCTGCTCTGTCAAATGCTCAAAGATGGAAGGAAGGCTGCATAAACCAAATGCAGGGCAACAAGGAGCAAGTCCAGCTCCCAGTGAAGTTGGTCCGATGAGCTCTATATGACAGTACAGAGAATCAAGTGTACAGTATGTGCCTTCAGAAACACATTGGAAGCCAATTCTTCTTGCACATGAATTTGATAATTGGCTTTCACAAGTTGATGTTAAAAAAATTACATACTGTGTGGTCTGAATGGATATGAACCCAAGTGGCAGAAGCTATGTAATAAGACATATTTACACTGTATGTAGTGTAAACATCCCTATGGTAATTTGATTAGATCATAATGTCATAGCCTACCGTCAAAATGACGTCACATAAAATGACATTTTACTAAACTAATCTCAAAAATAAAACAAACTTTATGTTTAATAACCTAAAGTTCAACAATAGGCAGGCTACATTGTTAGCTGTAACAAGTGTCCCAGCTCCAGCAAAATGCCAGCCCCTGGTATTGACTATATTGGCTATTTTACAAATAACTTTTTTCCTGACATGTTAAGTTCATCAGCAATTCATTTCAGTGCCTTTTTTTGTCAAGGTCTTCTATGAATTGCACACAATGTGCTTCTACTAAAATAAAAACTAACTGTTCAAGTTGCACCATATTAAAAAAAAGAAAAAGCTGCAAAAGTTGAAACTTTGATGGATGATTCCATCAACAGATGAGGTGTACAGTGTGCATTGCCGATGGAGGGAATACTTGTTGCTTTCTGGCTAACGGTTTGCTGTCAAATGCATATGGCTCATGGTCATGTGAATGCAGCTTAATGCGGGAAGCCACGGCACACAAATCCTTCCCAGTCGGCGGCTTCTGGTCCTTGCTTCTCCCCTGAGCTGCCTACGTTATGCTTATACCAGCGTGCACCACTATACCTCGTCCGCTATCCGTCAAGAGTCGTGGCAGCCTTACCTGGAACAGGTTGAAGCTGCCACACGACAGTTAAACGGGTGGCTTCAGTGATGTTTTCGCACCCTTGCTGGAAGTAACGAGGCCAAGGTCATCACTGCCATTTGCAACAACCATGCAACTTCTTCCCCATAACGCTAACTTTGATCCTTTTGTGAATGGTGTACATCGAAGTTCACGACCTTTCCCAGTTTGTCGCAAGGACAGCTCAGTAAAAATGTGAGGCGGAGACACGCCCCCTTGCGAGGGTCTTATGCGCTGGGCTTTTGCTGTGCACGGAATTTAGACAGCTCTGGACCAATACATTTTCATAATATATAGAATAAAAAATAACAAAGCTGAACACAGAAAATCCCATATACAATAGGTGGATAATTTAAGCACATTCAAAGTTAATTTAATTCCAAGTACGGCACCTACTCTTTAACACTGCCTTAAATTGCATGGTGGAATGGCCCGTGTTGGAGAACCCTGCCAGCACACGTCAACAACTTGCTCACTGTACACGCACACTAATATATTATGCATTATGTAACATATATATGTATGTAAACACTTAGAATTGCTTTCGTTTTTTTTTAATATTCCAAAATAACGCCAGATGAAGCAACTTATTTCTTACTTTTAAGTCTTCGTTTTTTGTTCTTTTCTTTTTGATCATCTCTCATGTTTATCGATAGCACAACTAAATTGTTCAGCTTTTCTTCCTTTCGCACTGTACGATGTTGCTGTCGTCCTCATACACCGTCCCGCGGACCGTAGCGAAGACGTTCTCGCGGTGCACTGAGCTAACTGGAATTGCGCGCTAAAGCACTCACAGACACAAGCGCGGGACAGTCCCGAAACCACGCCCACTCCAACATGATGTGTCCGGGAAGTTTTGACTCTCCAAACCCCAAATAATCGTTAAAGCAATTTACTTTGATATTACATTTATTTTTTGACGTTGCATTTGTGTTTAACTCTCCAAACGTTTTTGCGGCTTTGAAACATTTTATAAGACTTCCAAAAAAACTGCACTCCGCCTTGTCAATATTTTTACTAGTGCAGAACTGTTTTCTTACGGAGGAATATTTCGGACAAAATAAAAAACAATAAATAAATCCGCAAATTAATACAAGTCATGTGAAATGTGAAAACAAATAAACACGAAATATGCGTATAAATAATTTAATGTGACACGAATTATATTTTTGTTGCTTATTTCTTTATGTATTTCGGCATTTCTTTATGTATTTTTTGCCGATTGAAGGTGACACCTTATCCACTACATGTTTTGTTCACATAATTCCTCACCCATTGCAGCTTCAAACCTGTAAACGTAAACATTTAGAAACATGACATTCCACACTAGTTGAAGAAATTGAAGTTTCGTGAGGAGGGTGAGCTGTATTGTCAGTGGGAGATCATAACTATAGGAGCATTTGCAATATAGAGCAAACGGCGTACTTCATACTCATATGCAAAAAACATTACGTTATCATTGGGAGCCCCGTGTGTCAACCTGTCGTTGCAAAAAATAAAGTCATGCCTGTTTTTTAAAAAAAAAAGATTGCAGGATTGGAAAAAAAATCCCTTATTATATGATTTGGTTGAGTGATGCATTGATTACCTGGCACAAGGCATTACAGGTGAGTTGACTGAAGGAGTCTTGCAAAGTGAAAACTTTTTATACCATTTAGGTGGATCAGCTGATGTAGACAGGTCTGCTCAGCTACTTGTATCTGTGTACTACTGCTTTAAGAAATTACAGTTCACATAGTTGGTATTTATTTGTCATCGACGGCAGGGGTAGGCAACATCGGTCCTGGAGGGCCCTCAGTGGCTGCAGGTTTTCATTCCAACTAAATTGCTTAATTAGAAACCAACATTTGCCAGTTTCTGACCTTATTTAATTTTATGGCTGTAAATGCCAAAAGGGACTCTGCTCATTTGGGCCCTTGAGCAAGGCCCTTAACCTGCAATTGCTCCATCCTGGGTATGACGTTAATCTGCATCCAGCCCTACATGTAGGCCCTCCAACCTGCAGGAAAAAACTTGGGCGTTGGTGGCAGAATTAGCACTCCAGCCACCTTAAAAAACCTCACACTGTTCCATTCCATCTCTACATTACAAAATACAGCTTGAGAAGACCTAGGAACATGCTGTCAACATAGAATCAGGACACCAATATATAAATTCAATTTGGATGTCTGCAAATTGTTTTATGCCTGGACAAGATCTGTTTGTAAATATCTCAGAATGTCAAATACTTAGTTTATTATAATGATCCATTTAATACAATATGCAATGTACTGTAAATGTAAGGATAATTTTTTTCTCTTCAAGCACTCTCATACAGCAAACATAAATGGAAAATTTTTAAATAACCTGTTCTGTCACTTGTTTTATCCACTTTTTTTGTGTCAGACTGACAACCAAAAGCGAGCTAAAGAGTTAGAGGAGATGCTGCAGCAGGTAGAAGAGGAGGCAGAGCAAGAAATGCTTGTTATTAAGGAGCATTTTCAGAGGCAGATCAAAGCCAAAGAGGAAACCATGGCACAACTTAAAACGGATCTTGAAGACAAGGTAAGAAAATCTGCTTGTCATTTTTGTTAATCATCCCATATAGTAAACAGTAAGTAAGTACATCTTGACAAAGATCTACATTTCAGTACATGCATCAGTGAATCGGTTGAAATGCTGTAAGATGATGTGAAATTTAAGTGTTGCTTGTGTTTTTTTAAAAAAAAAATTGATTCTAAACACAAACTCGAAAACTAAAATCCATCCAATTGTTCAAACTTACTTTTTTCCTATAAAGAGTCGCAGGTACACTTACATCCATAATCTATAAAATGAAATTCCCTATTTTAGTATGTTCTTTATTATGATGCAGGAGAGTGGCATTGCAGATAAGGATTTTACTTTACTCTGTATTCATGACAGTGATAATACAACTGTGCTAATGCTTAGTTTAACATGAACATCTTTGGCCTCCCTAGAGAAAAAATATGTGGGCACAGGACGAACTTGCAGACTGATCAAGTCCAAAGACTGGGCTGTGACCTGAATGTAATTCTCTGAAGCTGTGAAGCAGAACATTAGCACTAATTACTCGGCCATCATCCTATCATATTGGAGCTAAAATGATTGTCTAATTGCTTTTCAATTATTTTAAAGTTACAGTAAAGTAAATAGTAATTCTGGTGCATAGCTTCTTGATTATGACATCAAATATGAATAAAGCCACCACATGCTCTTATAAAGATTGCTTGTGGGACTTTGGAAGTTATTTATTACATTAAAGTGGTTATTTCTACATTCTGAATTGTCAAGCAAAGGCTCCCATTATTAGAAATGTTTATTAGTGTTAGGATGAAATTCATCAGTGCACCAGCTATAATTAAGAAAAATAATAAAAGATAAGAAGGAAGTTTGAACCCAGCCACAGGGGATGCACAAACCAGTGTGTTTCTTCATGCTGGTCCCAAGCCTGGATAAATGGGGAGGGTTATCAAATCAATATGCAGACAACACATTTCCATATCAGATCGGTCAAGCCCCGAGTTAACGATGACCGCCACCAGTACTGTTAGCCAACAGGGTGTTGGCGGAAATTGGGCTACTGTTGGCCGAAGAAGAAGAAGAGGGGGGAGACGTGTCCGGAGGCAGAAGGAGAGGAGGAAAGTAAAGAGAGTGGAACTGAGGGTAGGAACTTTGAATGTTGGCAGTATGACTGGTAAGGGGAGAGAGTTAGCAGATATAATGGAGAGAAGGAAGGTTGATTTATTGTGCGTGCAAGAGACTAAATGAAAGGGGAGTAAGGCCAGGTGGATCGGAGGTGGATTCAAATTGTTCTATCATGGTGTGGATGGAAGGAGAAATGGTGTAGGGGTTATTCCAAAGGAACAGTATGCCAAGAGTGTTTTGGAAGTGAAAAAAGTGTCAGACAGAGTAATGATTATGAAGCTGGAAATTGGAGGTGTGATGATGAATGTTGCATATGCACTGCAAGTTGGGTGTGCAATGGGTGAGAAAGAAGATTTTTGGAATGAGTTGGATGAAGTGATGAACAGTGTACCCAAGGGACAGAAAGTGGTGATTGGAGCGGATTTCAATGGGCATGTTGGTGAAGGGAACAGTGGAGACGAGGAGGTGATGGGTAGGTATGGTGTCAAGAAGAGGAATGAAGAAGGTCAGAGGATAGTGGATTTTGCCAAAAGGATGGACATGGCTGTGGTGAATACATATTTTAAGAAGAGGGAGGAACATAGGGTTACGTACAAGAGTGGAGGAAGATGCACACAGTTAGATTACGGTAGAAGAGACGGTAGAAGAGTTGATCTGAAGGAGATTGAAGACTGCAAAGTGGTGACAGGGGAAAGTGTAGTTGAGCAGCATAGGATGGTGTTGGAGATCAAGTAGAGGATGAGAGTGAGGGCAGAGCCAAGGATCAAATGGTGGAAGCTGAAAAAGGAAGACTGCAGGGTTGAGTTTAGGGAGGAGGTGGACAGGCACTGGGTGGCAGTGTAGAGTTACCAGACAGCTGGGAAACTACAGCAGATGTAGTAAGGGTGACAGCAAGAAGGATTCTTGGCGTGACATCTGGAAAGAGGAAGGAGGAAAAGGAAACCTGGTGGTGGAATGAGGAAATTCAGGAGAATATACAGAGGAAGAGGATGGCAAAGAAGAAGTGGGATTGTAAGAGAGATGCAGAAAGTAGACAAGAGTACAAGGAGGTAAGGTGCAAGGTTAAGAGAGAGGTGGTGAAAGCTAAGGAAAAGGCATATGATGAGTTGTATAAGAGGTTGGACACTAAGGAGGGATAAAAGGACCTGTACCGATTGGCTAGACAGAGGGACCAAGCTGGGAAAGATGTGCAGCAGGTTAGGGTGATAAAGGATAAAGATGGAAAAAAACTCACAAGTGAGGAGAGTGTGTTGAGTAGATAGAAAGAGTACTTTGAGAGGCTGCTGAATAAAGAGAACGAGTGACAAAAAGAGGTTGAATGATGTGGAGATAGTGAATCAGGAAGTCCAATGGATTAGCAAGGAGGAAGTAAGGACAGCTATGAAGAGGATGGAAAATGAAAAGGCCGTTGGTCCAGATGACATACCTATGGAAGCATGGAGGTGTTTAGGAGAGATGGCAGTGGAGTTTTTAACCAGATTGTTTAATGGAATCATGGAAAGTGAGAGGATGCCTGAGGAGTGGAGAAGTGTACTGGTGCCGATATCTAAGAATAAGGGGGATGTGCAGGACTGCAGTAACTACAGGGGGATACAATTGATGAGCCATAGCATGAAGTTATGGGAAAGAGTAGTGGAAGCTAGGTTAAGAAGTGAGGTGATGATTAGTGAGCAGCAGTGTGGTTTCATGCCAAGAAAGAGCACCACAGATGCAATGTTTGCTCCAGGAATGTTGATGGAGAAGGCCAGAAGGAGTTGCATTGCATCTTTGTGGACCTGGAGAAAGCATATGACAGAGTGCTTCGAGAGGAGCTGTGGTATTGTATGAGGAAGTCGGGAGTGGCAGAGAAGTACCTAAGAGCTGTACAGGATATGTACGAGGGAAGTGTGACAGTGGTAAGATCTGTGGTAGGAGCGACGGATGCATTCAACATGGAGGTGGGATTACATCAGGGATCAGCTCTGAGCCCTTTCTTATTTGCAATGGTGATGGACAGGTTGACAGACAAGATTAGACAGGAGTCCCCGTGGACTATGATGTTTGCTGATGACATTGTGATCTGTAGCGATAGTAGGGAGCAGGTCGAGGAGACCCTGGAGAGGTGGAGATATGCTCTAGAGAGGAGAGGAATGAAGGTCAGCAGGAACAAGACAAAATACATGTGTGTAAATGAGAGGGAGGTCAGTGGAGGCATGGTGAGGATGCAGGGAGTAGAGTTGGCGAAGGTGGATGAGTTTAAATACTTGGGATCAAATTAAATACTTGGGATCAACGGTACACAGTAATGGGGATTGTTGAAGAGAGGTGAAAAAGAGAGTGCAGGCAGGGTGGAATGGGTGGAGAAGAGTGTCAGGAGTGATTTGTGACAGACGGATATCAGCAAGAGTGAAAGGGAAGGTCTACAGGACGGTAGTAAGACCAGCTATGTTATATAGGTTGGAGATGGTGGCACTGACCAGAAAGCAGGAGACAGAGCTGGAGGTAGCAGAGTTAAAGATGGGAGACAAAGTCAGAGAGGCGAGATTGCGTTGGTTTGGAAATGTGCAGAGGAGAGATACTGAATATATTGGGAAAAGGATGCTAAGGATAGAGCTGCCAGGGAAGAGAAAAAGAGGAAGGCCTAAGAGAAAGTTTATGGATGTGGTGATAGAGGACATGCAGGTGATGGGTGTAACAGAACAAGGTGCAGAGGACAGGAAGATATGGAAGAAGATGATCTGCTGTGGTAACCCCTAACGGGAGCAGCCGAAAGAAGAAGAAGAAGGGAAGTTTGAATACCATTTTCATTTCTTAGTTAACAAGAAAATTTTTTAAAAATTGTGCTAAAAATACCTTTTCCCTGAAAACAGATCTAAACTAATCAACTAGTATCCTGCAGGGCATATATGGCTTGGAATACTATTATATTTGCCCAACCCCCTTTGTGTAATTTCATGTCATATTCCAAACCCCTTATTACATGATATTCAATACCAATATTTTACTGTGTGCAGACATCTCTGCCAATGCAGATAAAAACAGAGGGCAGCACACATGCCCAATTATTTGTTAGAATTTTCTCTTACACAAATAGTTAAATTACTTTATTATCCTTTTAGCCCGGCTCACTAGAGGACTAACAGCATTCCTTTGGGGTACGCAGCCTTTTAAGTCTTCTCAGTGCATTTCATAAGAGTTACTAAACCAAAAATAAATTATTTTCACTCAGATTGTGACTTCATTTAAATAATTGCAATAAAAATAAAGAAATCTGGTTCTTGCATATTTACCTGCCTTATAACTTTAGTTTGTTTTAATCCTCCAGATAAGCAGCATGCATAAACAAATAAGACACAGGGATTTCTTGATTGAAGATCGGGACATTGACATTAAAAAGCTTAAGATGGAACAGCAGGGTCTGGAAGGGGATGTTGAAGAATTAGAAAAAATTGTCGCAGGACTTAAATCAGAAATCCAGCTCAGCAGCCAGACAATTGAGGACAAGGTGGGGAACTCATGAAATAACAGCAGATTATTTAATTTCCTGAGCTATTACTAACACAAATGAAATTGAAAATAAATTCCATGATGTCTGGCAGCTAAGGAAATTGATCTGTAAACCAGAAGATTGCTAGTACAATACCAACCAGTGAGAGTGGGAGTAAGTCACATAAAATGCCAATGCAGGAAGAAACATTTGCATAATAGCCTGAGGTGAAAAATAAGTGTTTAGTGCATAACTGTTGTCTGTAAGCCTGGTTTCTTTATTTGCACATGTATTTGTTTTACAAAAGTATACGGTTACATTTCTTATCTGTAAGTAAGCAATTATTTATACAGTGAAAGTATTCTGAACCATTCACATTTTTGTCCATCAATCTACACTCTATGACAAAATGAAATGTTTTCAGAAAGGTCTGCAAATATATTTTTACTTTGTTATTATGGGTTATTGACTGTCGATTGATGGGCCAAAATAACAATTTTCTGGTTTTTATATATTATATCTATGTATCTATTTGTTAATCTATTTATTTAAAATTAAATCTGCAATTTGAATACTTTCTGAATCCACAGTAAGATTACATTTTAGCCATATAGCTTAAATTGTAACAGTTTGAAGGTTGTAAATAAAGGAGCTTAAGATGGCTAATTAAAGCTTTACTAATATGTGCACTGTTGATCAGTAGAATATGTGTTCTTAAACTTAATGGAAATAAAGAATGTACTGGATAGAAATGTTCTGCAGATGGTTAATGGAAGACGATGTTATATGTAGTTACGGTAAGCAAAAAAATGTGTTCTTATTCAATCGGTTACTTCTGAAGCAAAGCAACTGTCATAAAAGTTTAAAGTAACTGGAGCCTACTAATGTAGGAGCATCCCTTGCTGTCTATGTTTAGGAAAATCCCTTCAACTTCTCCAAATATCGACATACATCACTGAAGAATTGTAAGACAATTGTATTCTGGAATTCCTGCAGCTGTTTGTGGGTGGTAATGAAATCCTCATTTAAAAGCAACATAAATGTATCTGTCCTCTGCTCTCTGTTTTAACATCTCAGCCATAGTTACTATGGAGGGGCTATTGGATATGAGTTATAGAATGGTGAATTTTATTAAAAGAACACATCCCCAGGAAGCATGCACCACCTGCAGGTGGCACAGGTTACTTTGGATAAAAGTAGTAGCTAAATAACTCAAGTAAGTGCATGTACTTCATCAGAGTAGATTAAGCATACAATAGAGCATGCAACAACAGTGAGGTATAAACTATTATATTTATGACTCTTGTTGTTGAAAATCATTTTTGGTTAGATTAGCTTAATTGAAATTGTTCAAATGTGAGCAAATTATTAAGGAATTTTTGATGTATGATTTGGTGTATAGTTTAACATGCTGTACACATCTGCTGCAACTAAATAACACCATTAAATCTATAGGTTGCTTTTTAAATTGTAGTCTTCCCAAAACAAATCCATTTTCTCCTGCTCTGGCTTTTCACTATTTTGAACGTCCCTTTTTTGCACTACAGCACAGTGGCTCGTACCATACCTCATTCCTTCCTGGCTTTTGCAGCCCTGTTCACATGGCTGTTGTTAGAAAATGAGAAACACAAAGATAAAGGTTTGGAGCACCGCATGGTCCCATTGCTGACATCTTCTCAAACACAAGTCTACTGATGGCTTCTTGATGGTGCCAGGTTCTCATAGAGTCTTTGAGAGGAAGAGGCAAGGTTATGGGTGCAAGCAGAAGTGACATTACAGTTCTTCCTGCCATCAATCTTCTGTCCTGAGAATGGAAAAGGGAAAAGCAACAACAGTACCACCTCCCAGCTCAGAATGGAATTTCCATTGTTACATGAGTCGTGAATCTGTCTCTCTGTGTGACATGGCCCCCACCTCAGCCCAGACCTGTCAGTTTGGGCATCCTGAACCGAGAGTTCATGGAAAAGAAAGAGAGCATTGGCATTGACGTGAAGGGAACCTCAGCAATATAGGACCCAAAACTGGGCAGAGTGGTGGCTCTGATGCTAAGGATCTGTGCTGGTATCCCGAAGGTTACCGGTTTGAATCCTCATCACTGCCAAAAGAGATCCTACTCTGCTGGGCCCTTGAGCAAGGCCCTTAACCTTCAATTGCTCCAGGGGTGCTGTACAATGGCTGACCCTGCACTCTGACCCCAAGGGGTATGCGACTGAAGGTCGTGGCACAGGGGTTTGACTTTCTTTGTGTGTGGCCATCCACTGAAGGGGGGCATGATGCATAACAAGAGTAAATTCCTGACACTGAGGTAGTACCTTAGCTGATGGATTGCTCACTTAATCTCTAGAGCTTCTCTACTGCTGCATATTTTATTTTGCGGTCCAAAAATGTCTGGCTCATGTAAATCACTTTGGCTTAACATAGCACCCAAACCTGTGTCTGAAGCATTGGTCTAGAGAATAAAAGGGAGAGGAAAACCAGGAGAACCAGGAGACAGGTGCTGAAGTAACGACTTATTTTAAATCAACGAAAGAAGTTTCCACATGTTCATCCCATTCACCAGTGATAGAGGCATGAATTTTTGTCAGATTAGTCAATGGCGTAGCTCTCTCAGAAAACTGACTTACAAACTGGCAATGGCACCCTGTTAAAACTCAGAATGCCTGAACTTGGCATGGACAAAGACAGTTTTGAATGACATTAATTTTGGAGCATTGTGGTTTGACCTTCCCCCCTCCAGTCACATGGCCTAAATTTTTAAGCCTCCATCAGACCAAAAAAACATTGGGTTGAAGTGAAGTCCTGCTTCACATAGTGAACAGAGGATGGCCTGAATGTGCAACACGTGTACCTCATATGTGTTAGAATTGTTGACTGCGTCATCCATATAGGCAATACCATAGGTCTGATGGAATCAAAGGCCTTTATCCACTAGATGTTGGTATGTTCGGTGCCCCTTTCAAACCAAATAGAAGGACACAGCATTGCCAATCCCCACTGGGGTTGCTAAACACTTTCTTCTCCTTGGTGGATTCTATTAAAGGAATTTACCAATTCCCTTTTGTCATATATATATAGAGTAGTAATGAAATGATCTGATAGAAGACATTCATCCACTCCAGGTCCTGGAAAGCCATCAAAATGGGAGACCCAATTAAGACAGATTCTGTTGGGCTTTGGTACAAAAATAATGGAATTAGACCAAGGACTAAAACTTTCCGCTATTACACCAATTCTAAGCATTTTTTTTTCTCAACCTCTACCTCTGTCCTTTTTGCCTCTGACAGCCGATATCGGCGTTCCAGGACAATCGCCCCTGGTTCGGTGACAATGTTGTGCCCATTCAGTGTGGTGTGTCATTGGTGGTTGACATTGATTATGAGGCAAATTATTGCCAAAATGTAATTTCAAATTATTGGCATACAAGGACCTCGATTTGCCAGAGTTAAGCTCAGGGTCCCTATCCCATACATGACTTTAATAGACTTACATTGTAAATTTTTTTTTTGCTTGTCGATGATTTAGTTTGTTCACCACATAATCAACAAAACCTTTTCTCTCTTTAATTTCACAAGGTCCTTGCCAGTATGCTAACAAACTAGAATGTGATGTCATCATGTTAATGTTAACTGCCGTCACAACTGTCAAAATGTCACAGGTCTCATGGCACATGCATCACATACCTAACAACTGATAGAGAAAAAGCTTGATTCTGGTTCTATTTCAGCACTCACACATAAAAGGTTCTTCAGACTCAATATACATGTATAAAAAATTCATTTAACAACGATGCCTTTGGTGCACACCTTACTTTGTCAGTGATTAGGGTTGTGTTGCCAATGTTTTGTTAGATAAAGACATTACAGTGCAGGAATACACAAGAGAATATTTTGCATACAGCTTATAACATGTTTATATAATATAAGAAAGTCGATTTATGGGACATTAGATTATCCTGTATTAGGTTGCATAGGGAGATACCTGATACTTCATTCCAAGCCAGGTCAATCTTGAGGGACTTCATACAAGAATGAACTGATCCTACTTAGAGCAGGTTACCGCTACATAACTACACAGCATCAAAAACAAATTAAAATAAAGGCATCCATTGAAAACTAAACATACAAAGTGGCATAGTGATGATGTCACTGTAATAGTGATAAAAATTAAAACAAAATGCAGTATAACAATAAACCAACTGCAATAACACATTATCAGCAATTTCCTGGTTAAGGGGAAATGTCAGTTCAACTTTACCTTTATAGTCATGCACCTTTGTCCTACAATTGAGTCTCTCTATTTAATCTTTTAACTGGTTGTTTTTCATTTTGCCATTGGCAGACTTTGGCATTTATGTTGTGCTATCACATAATAAAATAATCTAATTAGAACAACTCCAATTGAATCAATCATATAATTCAAGCCATATTAATTTATTGCAAGTAAATGTATACATTGTAAAAATGACCACAGTATGTTACTTGAAAATGTCTTAAAACCAGTGATGAAACCGTTCAGTATTACAAAGTAGACAAAAAATATAAACTGTTTTTTCAATGTGCTAGTGACACTTGCTTTGATTTGCTATCTCCAGACATTAGTGTGGCCCATTAGGTTAATAAAATACCAGCTATATAAAGGTGTCCACATATTCACTTTCATTTGAAGACCCCATTACTACATTATTGTACAATTCAAGTATCTTCATTTGCATTAAATTCTTTTTCCTGGATTATTACTCTGAAATTCAACAATATCGACATTTATGAAATAATTATTACTTCAAAGGATGAAAATAACATTGACACAACATACAGAAATTTGCTTGCTCTAATTCAGAATCACTGGGATGATGATGACAGTAGTGAAAGTTTTTTGTTTTTTGCAGGAGAGCTGTTTATCCACACTGAGGAAAAAGTGCCAAGAACTGGAGGAGATTAATTATGTTTTGAATTTTGCAATCAAAGATATGAAAAACCAGGCTGAACCTAGGGAAAGTGAAGGTAAAGAGCTGAAGAAACACATAGCAGATGTAAGTGTCTTCTTTGGAACACTTCAGTATAAACTCATAACATCATATTCACTGTTTTTGTCCATCTATCCACTTTCTAATGCCACTTAAACCAAGATTGGAGTTGTGGGGTGTGAGAAACAAAACTGGGTGCCTGTCTATCCCAGAGCGCACACCCTCGCTTATAAAAAGCTGATCTTTTTTATCAGCATTGGGCACATCGCAGAAACCAACTCTGTACAGAATATCAGCCCGTTATGGAGCCCATTCAAACACACGTAATAATAATAATAATAACTCTTTACATTTATATAGCATTTTTCCTATTACTCAAAGCACTTCAGTGAGTCGGAAACCACTTCAGCTATACATACACGCACACTCACACTTAGCCAAATTAGATTCAACAGTTAAACTAAATGGCATGTGTTTAGGAATTTGGGAGGGAAACATGAGTACCTGGAAGAAAAGCAACATAACCGTGAAAAAGTTGTTCACACAAAGAATGACTGGGTGCATGATTTAAACCCAGGGTGCCAGATTCATGAGGCAACAGCATTAACACCCACATGATCACATTGCCCAGTATATATCTATAGGTCTGTTAAATTTTGCTTGGTCATTTTAAGACTTTGAGATTTTAATTTTTTGGTTTTCTTGGGAGAGCCTATAAAGTGTTATTCATGCAAACATTAACAAAATTGCCCATATTTCTCTACTGACAGGTTCAGGTGGAGTTGATGCACGGCCACATTTTGCATAAACAACTGGAACAGAGTGTTGCTGAGCTCAAGAAAAAACTGAAAGCAGCACATAAGGAAAAACAGGAGATGATGAGAAAGGTATTAATAGAATAAAATATTACAGATCAGAAAGAAAATTACTGTCAGAAGAGTAACTGATATTTTACTGTTTACCTATGGAGGAATATTTCGGACAAAATTAAATAAATAAATGCGTAAATAAATAAAAGTACTGTGAAATGTGGGCATAAATAAATAAATGTGTCATGAAATGAGAGCCTAAATAAATAAATATGTCATGAAATGAGAGCATAAATAAATAAAGTGTCACGAAATATGTTTTTTGTTGCTTATTTATTTACTGTATTTCATCTTGTCCGTAACATTCCTGCAAACCGTCATGAAATTCGACTTGAAATAAAACTGTCACTTTCACTCGTCAAAGTTGAGAGGCTGGGCTCTAACACGCCCTCTAGTTACTGATTGGTGAATCGATAGCACAAGAATTAATTGGAAAAATGCTTACTACTGCCGATGAAATGGATTCTGCCGAAGATATTACGTATTTCAGAGAGAGAATTGAAGATTTATCGGAAGAAATTACAATGTTGGCGGCCCTTTTAGTCTCCGATGTAGATGAAACTATTTTTGAAATTATCGAAGAACAGGTGGGACGGACTCTACTACACTCCAGTTCAGGTGACACAGTTCCCTGCTCTGGACGTCCATCCTTTGAACAGCTCTGATCAGTGGCAAAGTTGTTTGAAAAAGTAGCTGCGAATATGTATCTAACTTTATACTCGTAAAACAAGGGTCAAATACTCAGTTCAAAATATTAGTTGGAGCTGCTTTGGGCATTCCATGTCAAAGCACCTAAACTAATACAGCCGTTGCAGCTTACCGTATATCAAACTGGCTCATTCGCCTTGTGATCGTCTTCTCCGATACACCATATAGATCTGCAATCTGTCGTACTTTTAAACCGCATAACAGAAGGTGTTCTATTGACTCAGCTGGAATGTCAAAGGATGGACGTCCAGAGCAGGGAACTGCGTCACCTGAACTGGAGTGTAGTAGAGTCTGTTCCACCTGTTCTTCGATAATTTCAAAACTAGTTTCATCTACATCGGAGTCTAAAAGGGCCGCCAACATTGTAATTTCTTCCGATAAATCTTCAATTCTCTCTCTGAAATACGTAATATCTTCGGCAGAATCCATTTCATCGGCAGTAGTAAGCATTTTTCTAATTAATTCTTGTGCTATCGATTCACCAATCAGTAACTAGAGGGCGTGTTAGAGCCCACCCTCTCAACTTTAACGAGTGAAAGTGACAGTTTTATTTCAAGTCGTATTTCATGACGGTTTGCAGGAATGTTACGGACAAAATGAAATAAATAAATAAGCAACAAAAAACATATTTCGTGACACTTTATTTATTTATGCACTCATTTCATGACATATTTATTTATTTAGGCTCTCATTTCATGATACATTTATTTATTTATGCTCACATTTCACAGTACTTTTATTTATTTACGCATTTATTTATTTATTTATTTCATTTTGTCAGAAATATTCCTCCATATTCACCAACATATTGTGACTGAGGGGAAAGACAAGTGTTAAAAACACAACAGCTCATAGCCATTTTGAGGAATCTGTTCAGTTAAATGAATATCAATGAAACTGAATATAGTAAATTTATTACATTATGGACAGAATTGCTCCAGATAAGCCAGATCAATCATTGTCAATAATCTTAATTCCACCTCTCCATTTACTTAGGCTACGGACTTCATTCTACTTGTAGAATAGCCTGCATTGCACAAATTGATAGTGGATTTTTATTTCTGAGTTCAGTCAGAAGATTAATCCTGTTAAACCTTTAAAAGTGAGCTAGAGCATATTTCATAAATTAATAAAACAAAAAAAACAATTGATTCTAAACCTGCTCTTGCATAAGGGCAGGAGGGTGGGGTCCTTTTTTCTGCACCACTTTACTTGCCAGTGTCCTAATAGCGAAAATCTCTATTTAAATATTTGCAATACAGAATTACACATATAAAGTGCCTTAGGACTGTCATGAACCTGGAGTTCCAAAGCTTGTAAGTTCCAAAACCACTTACAAGAAACGGCCACTCAGTGGGATTTTCAGTCAATCCCAGGTAAATATAAGGGCAAAATGCAGGATCTTTATAACATAAAACGTTTCCTCTCACAAATGCTCAGTGTAACTCCAAAGAGTACAAAAGACATAATGAAGTTGCCTGCAGCACAAGGCAATCCAAGTTCCAATACAGAATCTAAGATGTAGTCATAAAACAAAGCACAGGTTCAAAATATCCCAAACAAAATCACAGTAACTCACCAAAATGAGTGAAGGAACATCTCTTATATGAACAGGCAGATTGTTCCACCGCTTTAGGTAAAAACTGTAAGTTAAAGCTCAACTTCTCACTGTGACTTTGTTAAACCTTTAGTAGATCTATCTTTAGTAGATTATAACATGTTGTATGTAATTTTAACTTCAGATAGGTAAGTAGGGCCTAGGCCATTTAAAGCTTAATATGTAAGAAGAAGGAATTTGAAATTGGCTCTGAATCTTTTTATGCTACTTACCCAATGTAGTTTTTGGCTGGGAAAAATGTTTAATTTCATGTTTCCATGTAGAACTGAGATAACAGACTTTCTGGTATCTTATGGCAGTACTTGCCTTACTTGCCTTTGTTCATCAGACATTCCCTCCCTCTTGTGGATGCCAGACAACATTATATCCAGCAAGGGCATAGACGCCAGATGGACAGGTGTCTTATCACTTTATATATAAAACTTCCTCTTTTTCTTATTATTATTATAGGTCTATTAAGTGTATGTAGCTGTTGCTACATACATAAAAACTTGATCACAAAAAAAAAAAATACAGAAAATGGAGACACCCACTACAACAACAGTTAAATAAAATGGTGTCAAGGAAATAATGTTAAAAATATAGCAATAAAACAATATTAAATAAGAACCTGTCCAAGAGTAATGAAAAACAAATCAAGGCAACACCAAACACATTTCTGACAGGAACTGATGTGAAGACGACGGAAACTGAGACAATATGTAGAAATGGAAAGCACTTCCCATACAATAATCAATAATATTAATACAGTAACCTAAAAACTGTCTTAATTATAGGCAAAAGCTAGGAATATGCCCTACAAAGTAAAGTAAAAATAATGCAAGAATGAAAATAGAGTCACAACAGTTGGTACATTGATAGTCAATACAGATATTTTGATTGTTCTGATACATTTTTTAATTCTTATGATTTGCATTTTTTCTGCCAGCTCCAAACCCTTGAAACATTAAAATCAAGGTTTACATCAGACTTATCCAACTGTATGGCGTTTATTCAAGAGCCTAAGAAACTGAAACGCAGCATCTTAAAGGTCTACCAGCAATATGTGCAGGAGGCTGATGTGGTATGAGGCTTTTGTTTATTTTATTTAACTTATTTTGAACTCTCCTCACATTACTTTAGTAGCTAATGATGTGTTGCAGGTTAAAACTCGAGAAAAGTTATCAGACAGGGACCCTGAAGTTCTATATGAATTTTCATGTCAAAGAAAGCACCTGGAGAGAACAGTTGCTTTGCTGAAGAAAAAAATAAATGATGATGCAGAAATTAATCGAGTTGCTCACTTCAGGATCATACAGGTAATATGAGTGATTACAGTTTCGAAAAAAAGAAATTACCACATGGGTTTTGTATGTGCCCTTGCATTTTAGCACAAGATATGAGGTAAACAGTAATGCAAAATATATATTGAGTGATCACTTTATTTGGTATACTTGCCTAAGTATAACCGCCTTATCATATGTGTAGGCAGTCCCCTTTAAAACAGATAGTGTGTTTCAGAAGAATAATGGACAAGGTTAAAGTTTTGGACACTGAACTGAGTGTGGCAGATGCACCTGCCATGGTACAGCTGGCTGAGTTAAAGGTCACAAAAGTTCTCTCATTTTACTTTGATGTCTGCTGATTTACTTATGTTATATTACAGAGAACAAAGTTCAAGCAATTAATTTGAGTAGCAGCTAGATGTTTGTGTTGGAAACTGCAAGGGTGAAGACCAAAAATTTGAACAAGAAGATAGAGTATCTTAAATGCGGAGAAAGCAAAATAACAATTGGTGAAAACAGGAGTCAAAAGCCACTTGAAAGGTACTGCAAGCTGCTCAGACAAATGGTCATCACACTGAAGAACTGCAGCTGGACTAAAAAGACACAAGACAGGTGCTATTTGTTTGAGAGCTGAACAGTGGCATGGACTAGCATTAACAAATACATCAGAAGCCTCAGAGTCTGGCTAGAGGAAAAATCAAGTTGATTGTGTTTGGCAGCAATGCAGAGAGCACAGAATAGGTTAGGATTTGCCTGGCTTGAAGACCTAACTGAGAAAAGAGTCTGCTTAAAAATAGCTAGCTTCAAAGTTCCTTAGCACCATTTTCATGTAGCTAGCTAGTACATAAGAAAATTAGAATTAAGTACTATTTTTCTAAGATACATATTATAATCCAAAGGCTAAACAAGTCTCTTTCTGGATTACTCGGAAAAACTGGTATAAGAACTAAGATACAGAAGCTGTTCTATAAATCAAAAAATTATTTGATTCTCGATTATTAATCCATACTGTCAAAATGGAATTGTTGACCGTTTTATTATTTTTTTAACAAGCACACATGTTTATATGGAAAATAGCCATTATGATGTCATGCATAACATGTACATGTAAAAACACAGAGAATGTTCATGGCAACACACAACATGGCAGCACTGATATCATGAAAGCATAACTCAATGTGAAATATGCCCAGAACCTAACCTATCGTAGTTGGTGTTCTTACTTGGTATGCAGGAGCAAGTAAAGTTTCAGCAGTTTGCCTATAATTGTAAATTCTTGGCAAAGATTATATTTTAATCTCATCTCATATTCTGTCTGCTTTTACTGGTAAGGATCCCAGTGGCAAAAGACACCATCGATCAGACCAGAAAACATCTCTGTCTATGAAATTCCATCTAGAAATATAATTTCCTCAGTGTGTCCTGAGTTTGCCCAGCAGTACAGAATAAGACAGATATGTACAGGTGGGTGTGTGATTGTCAGTGTACTCTTTTATGTAGTGGTATATTCTGGCAGTAACAGGAGAATAGGAAATGCCAACAGCCAGCCAACAGTGGGCTAACTCTGACCTGAGCATCTGCTTGGATAACAGCAAAGAAAATAATGTTGGCTAAGCTATTGACTAAAATTAACAATCCTTCCCACCCTCTGAATGATGCCCCATATAACCAGTAGGGCACCTTTAACACAAGACTGTTTCCACCATGATTCTACAGGGAATGCAACCAGAGGTCTTTATTCCAGCCGCCTTTAGTGGTCAGAAAATTATATTGAATACACTTGGATAGGCTTTGCTGTAGACTCACTTACATGTGTTACATCACATTCTTTGTTATTTTCTTTCAGGTATTTCTGCTCAACAGATTACAGTGTCTTTTCTTTTCCTTACCAGGAAAATGTTTCTTTAATTAAGGAAATCAATATGCTAAGAAGAGAACTTAAAGGGGCTCGTACCAAAGTGCATGACCTTGAGAATGTAATCCAAATAAGAAGAAATTCAGTTCAGTTAGGGAAAGGTATGGTGATTATCAGTCCTCAAATGTCACATTCTTACCAATTTTTAACGAACTGTGCAACCTAACCTGCATTTTAAGATAAAGTGTAATGTAAAATTATATACACTATACTATTTTTTAGTTACTCTATCAACTGTGTTAGTGTCATTTTTAAAAAGCTCATCATTACGCAACCAGATGTTTTAGATAAATGTAATAAACATGGCTACTGAAATGGGCCAACAAATTGGTCTCCTTTCATAAATTTAAATAAAGCCCTAAAGTTTGCTAGGCAATTTTACCAAATATATTTTCTTAACCAATAATAATTTTATTTTAAAAATACACCATGAATTTTTAGTTTGATCTTATCTAATTATCTTAACTGACAAGACTAAAACTGAAAAAAAGTCCAGACAACAGGATTCAGCATAAAGGAAGTCTAAAAGCATCTTCTTCTTCTGGCTCCTCCCATTAGGGGTCACCACAGCAGATCATCTTTTTCCTTATCTTCCTGTCCTCTGCATCTTGCTCTGTTACACTCACCCACCTGCATGTCTTCTATCTCCACATCCATAAAGCTTCTCTTAGGCCTTCCTCTTTTCATTTTACCTGGCAACTCTACCCTTAACATGCTTCTCCCAATATACCCAGCATCTCTCCTCTGCACATATCCAAACCAACGCAATTTCGCCTCTCTGACTTTGTCTCCCAACCGTCCAACTTGAGTTGACCCTCTAATGTACTAATTTCTAATCCTGTCCATCTCCGTCACACCCAGTGCAAATCTTAACATCTTTACCTCTGCCACCTCAAGCACTGTCTCCTGTTTTTTTGTCGTGCCACCATCTCCAAACCATATACAGTAACATAGCTGGTCTCACTACCGTCCTGTAGACCTTTCCTTTCACTCCTGCTGGTACCTCTCTGTCACAAGTCACTCTTGATATTCTTCTCCACCCACTCCACCCTGCCTGCATTCTCTTCTTCACCTTTCCTCTACATTTCACAAGTATTTAAACTCACCCACCTTCACCAACTCTACTCTCTGCATCTTCACCATTCCTCTGACCACCCTCTCATTCACACATACAGTATGTAATTCTGTTTTGATCCTATTGACCTTATCCTCTCTAGAGCATATTTCCACCTCTCCAGGGTCTCCTCGACCTGCTCCCTACCCTTGCTACAGATCACAATGTCATCTGCAAACATCATAGTTCATGGGGACTCCTGTCTAATCTCATCTGTCAACCTGTCCATCACCATTGCAAATAAGAAAAGGCTTAGTGCTGATCTCTGATGTAATCTACCTCCACCTTAAAATGCATCCTCACTCCTACCGAAGACCTCACCACTGTCACACTTCCCTCATACATATTCTGTACCACTCTTAAATACTTTTTTGCCACACCCAAATTCCTCATATAGTACCACAACTCATCTCTAGGCACCCTGTCATATGCTTTCTCTGAGTCCAAAAAGACACAATGCAACTCCTTCTGGCCTTCTCTATATTTCTCCATCAACCCTGTCAGAGCAAGCATCACAACTGTAGTGCTCTTTCCTGGCATGAAACCATACTGCTGCTCACTAATCATCACCTCCCTTCTTAACCTAGCTTCCACTAGTCTCTTCCATAACTTCATGCTGTGGCTCGTCAATTTTATCCCTCTGCAGTAACTACAGTTCTGCACATCTCCGTAATTCTTAAAAATCGTTACCAGTACACTTCTCCATTCCTCAGGCATCCTGGCACTTTCCAAAACTGCATGAAACAACCTGGTCTATACACCTCCATGCTTCCACAGGTATGTCGACTAGACCTACAGACTTTCTTCATCCTATTCATACCTGTCCTTACTTCATCTCTGCTAATCCGTTGCACTTCCTGGTTCTTTATCTCCCCATCATCCAACCTTCTCTCTCTCTTATTCTCTTTATCCATCAGCCTCTCAAATTACTCTTTCCATCTGCTCAACACACTCTCCTTGCTTGTGAGTATGTTTCCATTTTTATCCTTTATCACCATAACCTGCTGCACATCTTTCCCAGCTCGGTCCCTCAGTCTAGCCCAAGAGTTCCCAAAGTGGTCGATATAGACCCCCTGGGGTCGATTTGAACTTTCTAAGGGTCGATAGTTTCCATAAAAAAATTTGGGGGGTGACGACAGCAAAAATAGACCCCCTTACTACTGCTATTTGTTTGCTCCTTCAAAATATCTATGATTCCAATAGGTACCTAATTAAGAAGTAAAATTATTCAAAAAAACACTTTTTGATAAAAACACATTACAGACCAAACTTGCGAACGAAAAGGTAAAATGTGTCATTAAAAGAGTCACACATAAGAGTGCATGAAAATACATGTAGCACAAACATGTCTGTGCATTGTCTTATCGAATGTATCAAAGCAAGTGCGGACATGAAAAACCATTGCATGTCCGCACTTGCTTGCGGTGGGACGAGACAACGGATATTCGATATTAGCAGAATCTATCAGTCTTGTACGGTCACGCTTTCATAAAACACTAGAAATAGGTTTGTTTGATGTGACATGTACTTATTTGTGATTTGAACTTTGAATATAATTATTTATTGAGGTGCAGTACTACAAAAAAGAAAATCAGAGGACACAGTTTATGTATTCGAGTTTGAACAAAAATCTTCTGTTTCAAGCAAGGACATACTTTATTGTTTTTTTTTTATTGCAGGGGCTGTCGAAATTGTTTGTTAATAAAAGTTTTTATTTCTTCATATAATAATATGACTGAACCAAAAAAGAAATGCAGACAGTACAGCTTGGACTATTTGTACTTATTTAGAATTTACATATTTACTTCATAAATGTCAAAAATGTAAAAAAAACTCTGCTCGTATTTTTTTGCTTTAATTTTCATTAGTGCAGGTTTCGATATTAAATGTTGCACAAGATAATGTCATATTCCGTAGTCCTTTTATCTTTTTCAATCATTATTTACAAGTGATTAAAATGAAAAGTTTGATATCTAGTGAAATATTTAATATCGAGTACTCTACAAATGTATTAATTTGAGTAAGTAAAGTAAATGACTAGGGGGTCGACGGTTTTAAAAGTTTTTGGTAAAGGGGTCTGCAGCCAAAAAAAGTTTGGGAACTCTTAGTCTAGCCAGTTGGTAGAGGTCCTTTTCTCCCTCTTTAATGTCCAACCTCTCATACAACTATTCATATGCCTTTTAGACATTAGACATTAGAACATTCTAGATGAGAACAGGCCATTCAGCCCAACAAAGCTCGCCAGTCCTATCCACTTGTTTCCTCCAAGAAAACATCCAGTCGAGTTTTGAAAGTCCCTAACGTCTTACTGTCTACCACACTACTTGGTAGCTTATTCCAAGTGTCTATCGTTCTTTGTGTAAAGAAAAACTTCCTAATGTTTGTGCGAAATTTACCCTTAACAAGTTTCCAACTGTGTCCCCGTGTTCTTGATGAACTCATTTTAAAATACAAGTCTCGATCCACTGTACTAATTCCCTTCATAATTTTAAACACTTCAATCATGTCACCTCTTAATCTTCTTTTGCTTAAACTGTAAAGGCTCAGCTCTTTTAATCTTTCCTCATAATTCAACCCCTGTAGTCCTGGAATCAGCCTAGTCGCTCTTCTCTGGACCTTTTCTAGTGCTGCTATGTCCTTTTTGTAGCCTGGAGACCAAAACTGCACACAGTACTCAAGATGAGGCCTAACCAGTGCATTATAAAGGTTGAGCATAACCTCCTTGGACTTGTACTCCACACATCGTGCTATATATCCTAACATTCTGTTAGCCTTCTTAATGGCTTCTGAACACTGTCGGGAAGTTGATAGCTTAGAATCCACTATGACTCCTAAATCCTTCTCATAAGGTGTACTCTCGATTTTCCGACCGCCCATTGTGTATTCAAACCCAATATTTTTACTTCCTATGTGTAATACTTTACATTTACTGACATTAAATTTCATCTGCCACAAATCTGCCCAAGCCTGTATGCTATCCAAGTCCTTCTGTAATGATAGATTCCAAATTATCTGCTAATCCACCTATCTTGGTATCATCTGCAAACTTAACCAGCTTGTTACTTGTATTCCTATCTAAATCATTTATATATATTAAAAATAGCAGCGGCCCTAGCACTGACCCCTGTGGAACACCACTCTTAACATCGGCCAGTTCTGATGAGGTTCCTCGCACCATCACCTTCTGCTTCCTGTGTCTGAGCCAATTCTGTACCCATCTAAAAACATCACCCTGAACTCCCACTTCTTTTAACTTGATGCCCAACCTCTCATGTGGCACCTTATCAAATGCTTTCTGAAAGTCCAGACAAATAACATCATATGCTCCACTTTCTGCAAAACTTTCTGCATCTCTCTGACTATCCCACTTTTTCTTCAAGAACCTCCTCCTCTGTATACTCTGCTGTACTTCCCCATTCTACCACCAGGTTTCCTTATCCTCCTTCCTCTGTCTAGATATCACACCCAGCACCCTGCTAGCTGTCACCCTTAACTACTTCTGCTGTACTTGCCCAGCTATCTGGTAACTCTTCACTGACACCTAGTGCCTGTCTTACATCCTCCCTAAACTCCAACTTACAGCCTTCCTTTTACAGCTTCCACCAGTGGACCCTCCTCTTCTTGATATCTAACAACATCCTACAGACCACCATCCTATGCTGCCTAACTAGACCTTTCCCTTGCCACCACTTTGCAGTCTCCAATCTCCTTCAGATTGACCTTCTTGCATAGGATATAATCCACATGTGTGCATCTTCCTCCGCTCTTCTACATCACCCCATTTTCCTCCCTCTTCTTAAATTACATATTCACCACAGCCATGTCCATCCTTTTTGCAAAATCCACTACCAACTGACCTTCTGCATTCCTCTCCTTGACACTATACCTACCCATCACCTCCTCATCTCCTTTGTTTCCTTCACCAACATGCCCATTGACATCCACTCCAATCAACACTTACTCTCCCTTGGTACACTCTTCACCACTTCATCCAGCTCACTCCAGAAATCTTCTTTCTCCATCGCACACCCAACTTGCGGGGCATATGCATTAACAACATTCATCATCACACCTTCAATTTCCAGCTTCATAATCATCACTCTGTCCGACAATCTTTTCATCTCCAAAACACTCTTGACATACTGTTCCTTTAGGATAAGCCCATCCCCATTTCTCCTCCCATCCACACCATGGTAGAACAATTCGAACCCTCCCCTGATCTACCTGGCCTTACTTCCTGTCATTTAGTTTCTTGCATACACAATATATCAACCTTCCTTCTCTCCATCACATCAGCTCTCTCCCCTTACCAGTCATACTGCCAACATTCAAAGTTCCTACCCTCACCTCCACTCTCTTTACCTTCCTCCTCTCCTCCTCCTCCTTCCCCCTCTTCTTTTCCTCCTTTGGCTACCAGTAGCCCAATTTCCACCAGCACCCTGTTGGCTAACAGTACTGGTGGCAGCTGTTGTTAACCCGGGCCTCAACCGATCCGGTATGGAAATCTGTATTGTTCTCCATATATTGATCTAGCAAAATTTTACCCCAGATGCCCTTCCTGACGTAATCCTCTCTATTTATCCAGGATTGGGACCGTCACGAAGAAACACTCTAGTTTGTGCACCCACGTGGCTGGGTTGATTGTTTAATCCTTTTCAGGGTTGAAAGCAGTGCAGAGTCTAGTCTTGCTACTCTGGTTGCCAGGCAGGGAGTAACCCTGAAATGGGTGCCAGATCAGCAAAGGGCCTTCTCACTCACACACTAACATTCAAATTTGCTCAAGATCTAACTAGAGCTTTTCTGGCAAAATTATGTTTCTCTTGAATGAGGGGGCTTTTTTTTCCTACAATAATTCCAAATGTTTGAGGCATACTGTGTCTGAATTTTTTTCACTACTTATTTCAGCATTGTAAATGCAAGTATGGATGGAGGGAAAATACCAGACTGTGTGAGATTTCCTTTTCTAAGAAATAGTTGTCCTAAATATGGCTTTTTAAAACTTCACATCAACTGCAGTCACTGGCTTTAGTCTACAGCTTGCCCTATATTTCTCTCAAAAAGCTAGTTAAATTTTTATGATGAAAAGACTATGGGATGAACAACAGCACATTCAATCTAGCAGCAGCATTTATCATTGTTAGTAGGGCTGCAACAAATGACTATTTTGCCTCCTAATTAGTTGGTCAATTACTACTTCAATCAACCAGTCAAATGGGGGTTTTAAAAAAATGCAACAATTTCTTCCGACAATTATTTTCTTTATAATACTAGTACAAGTATGCTTACAATTTACATTTGTCATAAAAACAAATTTTGTTACATGTTACATGACATGTGACATTGTAGCAGCCATGCTATAAAAGATGGCCATGTGCCTTAAAAATAATTTAATTATTTATAGCAATATAAAAGAAAGTTTTTTGACAAAAATATTTTTGAGAACTCTTCTTGATAGAAAAATTCTGGTTTTGACTTCAAATTTAGTGCTTTTCCTTTAACTTGACAATTAATCTACTGAGTGTGTTTTGTCCTTAAGTACCCTTTTGTGACAAATCTAAAATCACAAGACAGTTGCTTAAATTAAAGTTTTCATCCGTACTTGCTTGTATGGCAAACTCTGGCAAACTTGACAGTTTTAAGCTCAGTCCCCCTGGATATATGCTGTAGAATTTACTCTGTGAGTGATTAACACCAAAGTTGCCATGTTCATACAGCTTTTTAGATGTAATTGACATTATTCTTCTATGATATTAACTATGCTGTGTTGTTGTTTTCAATAGAAACTCCAGTTGTGGACCTTTTGAACCCAAACTTAGCCAAAATTCATTTTGAAGAGGAGGCAGAAAAAATTATAAATCTGCAGAAAATGGAAATAAAACGTCTCAGAGAGCAGATTCAGGCTCACGAACAAACCTGCCCACAGCGGCCACTCACGGGTATCAAACTTGCACCAATTACACCTTAGGTACTGTCTTGTCTAATAAATTAAAAACTGTTCTTGGTCATTGTATTTAATGAACACATTCATTAAAAAAATACATAAACTGAAAGGGATGTCTGGGCATCTTTGCTTAGACTGCTACCCTTGTGACCCGGACGCAGACTAGTAGTAGAAAATGGATGAATGGACAGTTGGATACATACGTAAACTAAGCAAATCACATGAGAACATAAAGTACAAAATAAAGTATACAGAGAGACAGTGTTGCCTTCTACTTAAGAATTAAAACTGTAATGCCAAGTATGTGGATTCAAACTATACTCCCACTTCTTAATCTGTCTGTGTACCAGCATCTATTTCTGTAAATCATGCTTTTTTGGTCATGTGAAGCACTCTGGGGTTTAGAATGACGGGTGGAATGCAGGCCCACAGCTATTTAGGCCATAGTCCACTTGAGAGATGCAAGCAGAAAATACTTTTTCAAAATATCTATCAACAATAAAATATACTTCCTACCTTTAAACTGTTCAGTCTTAGTATGTATTTTATGACTGTTTTGGTTAAAATATCTTGGGCTCACAAAAATGCACATATTTGAAAACAGGTGACAAATTCTTGAATCTAAAATGTCAAAATTTCATCAATTTCCCATTCTAAACTTTCATTTTCTATTTACCACAGAATGTGAGCACTGTTCAGAGGTGCTTACCACCTTCAGGGCAGGCTTTTTTTGCTCACCTCAAACCAGGATGCAAAACCTACAGTACTTGCCATAAGTCTGTTTTCCTTTCTCTAGAGTACTCCAATTCCACTGCAGCTTTTTTGCACTGAGAATACAGAATGTGCTCCCTGGCTGCCAGGACTGTAACATAACCAAGTGGGCTCTTTATAATCCCAGGGTCCCCAATGTATACAGAGGCAGGCCTGTCAACATAACTTTTTTCCAAAATTTGTGGAATGACCTCTTTTTTTTGGCCTGCTAGTATCAATTGAAATGTCAAGCACTCTCTGTCATTTTCTTGTTGTCCACTGCTTTTCTGGAAGGTTTTATGTGGTATGGCTTCTTGTATTGGCCCTTTTGGTTATTTTTCTCAAAAGTATATTATTAAATTTTCCACAGTACTTAGTTTTGGCACAGTCATTTATGAGGCCTTTGAAATAGGCATGGTAAGACAATGGGGAAAAAATAACCATTGCCTTGGGTATTACAAAGTAATTACAATGTCATGACACTGCCGATACAAAGACCTAAGAAATGAGCTGGGACAGACAGCCTCAAAAGTATGACTATTCTGGTTTCCAAAGCAGTGTGGACACTCATTTAAAGCAGTCCTTGTGTAAAGATAGGTTCTTATTTCACTTTTCTTATACTTTTTGCTATGTTATTACCCAGGAATTATTATGTTAATACACAGTAATTAGTTTGTAATGACACTGTCATTTCAGTGGCCTGAAGAATAAGAAGACTCAGAAAACGTGGAAAGGAATCGTGATGTTTAAGCTTTGATGTAACCTTTTGTAATGCAATGAAATGAGATATTCAGGAATCACTGGGTTTGTTTACACAGGACTAACCGTGTTACTACAAAATCCTCTTGTACTTTGACACAGTCACTGCAAAGCATTATGAAAGAACAAGGGTCTAGTAATGAAGAATGTGCGACTATTGTGGTACGTCACCCCTTGTATATAAAGTGTTGCAGGTAGCTATAGTTTAAGGCTAAATCAATTTACAAGACCTACTTTGAAAATAGTGTGATATGTATATATTGCATAATATTCACTATTTAATGTCATTATATAGTTATTCCTTTGCTATTACACATAATGGCATACAACATGTTATTATATACTAATTACTATGATATTAAAGGCTCAGTAATTATCTGGTTTTATTATAAATAATTAGAATACTATACCAGAACATTTGACTATGTTATGACATAATAAATACTATGTAATTGCTGCTAAATTCACCATTTATTATGTGTTATGTATGTTATTACACATGTTCAATGACAACATATTTTTTACACTTAGTAATTAGTATATTATTAAACACAGCCAGTGACAGTATGTTATTACATAGTAATTAATATGTTAGGGCAGAAATAATATAATATTAAATAGGTTTTTTTTTGTTATTACATATGGATGTTCATGATATATAATATAGTAATTACTATGTTATTACAGTGTATTCACCCTTCAGTGTTATTACTTAAGGGGATATTTTTCAGTATTTTAGCACAGTTTCATATACTGGGGCGACTGTGATTGTCTTAACTTTTGTTGGATGTAAAATTAGAGAATGAGTCTTCCCACACCCAGCTAAATAAGATACGATAGTTTTAGATTCTAAATTTTTGAACTTGTATTATGTAATAAATGGCTTGCAAAGCCTCAGGATATGCATTGTAAGTTATCTAGAAGTGAAGACACAGTGAAATCAATAAAGTTTATTTTTCTCTATTTCCAGAATAGTGTGCCTAACCAGAGTTAAAATCTTAAGTAATAAGATCATATATTAGTATTGTAAGGTAAAGAGACTTTAGGTATGGTCCCTCTAATCAGAGATTCCATCTCATAAAATTATTTGAGCATGATTAGCTCTTAAATTAATCACTTAATAAGATATTCTTAAAGCTAACATCTAGCCTCCTGTTCTGCTGCCAGAGGAGAATATTGCAAATGAAATTTTGAACCCTGCACAGTTGGCAATAAGGGCAGGATTGACCAGGACCACATAGATGAAAACTGTAAGGCAAGTATTGTCTTATTCTTCTGATATTTTTTGAATTTTGTCTCTTGAGGTTGGCAATTCAAACTAGAAGTGGTAGATATGTGAATAATAAGTATAAACAAGATCCTACCTCAGAGAAAACATTGTAAAAGGAATAGAATAGCAGCTAAGCTATTTAAGATTTCTTCGCCTTCAGTGACATGTTTCAAGCCCTGGTGACGATGATAGTGTAGGGGCTACTGGAAGAAGGCACTGTAAGTGTGGTTTAAATGCTTAAAAGTAAGATAATAAGTTACCTTCATATTTCTGGCTATCCTGAGAATAGAGGCAAAAATGAGTAAGTCGGTAAACAAATTAAATTAATAAAAGCTACGGAAAAGAAAGGGTGGAATTCAGATTAGGACATGAATGACATAAGCATGTAGTGGATTGATCATGACAAATCATGAGGCAGGATGGAAAATTTAGTTTAATTTAATTTAATTTAAGTGAACAACTTAAGACAGGAGAAAAAGTAAAACAACAGTAGATGAGACTAGTCTAAGAACAAGTAAAGAATAGTGAGGAAATAAGTAGAAAACAAATTACAAAAAGGGAATAAAGCATAAACGTGTGACAGTGTAGGTTGGCTCCACAATCCCTACTACATGCGGAATCCTCTTAAACCTGCAACTGTCAGTAACAAAACCGGGTCAAGTCAGGAAGATGAGGACACTCACACACACACACACACACATAGCAATGGGTAGGTGAAAAAATGTGCTTTTATTAAAACAAAGTATTCAAAGGTGCAGTGCATCAAAAATAAACAAATAATCCATTAAATAATCCCTTAAAACAGTGGTTAGTCAGTCAGTCATTATCCAACCCGCTATATCATAACAGGGTCACGGCGGTCTGCTGGAGCCAATCTCAGCCAACACAGGGCGCAAGGCAGGAACAAATCCTCGGGCAGGGCACCAGCCCACTGCAGAAAACAGTGGTTATCCTTGAGATAAACTCATAGTTAAAATGAGAGTAAAACACAGTCATCTGATCCTTAATGTTCCTTCTATTCTCGGACGAGCCTAACCCAACTCCTGCTTCATCTCCCAGCTCACCTATAAGTCACTCAGCCAGCGGAGACTCAGTAGCCACGTCCTCATTACCCAACCCCCATCTTGACTGCCTCATGTGGCTCCCACCAGACTGCTCAGGGTCAATTGTCCTCCCGTCTTCCTTCATGCTCATGCAGTCATACCTCAGATCCCTGGGGAGGACTTCACATGCTCAGACCCACTCCACACAAATAATCACTGGGGCGAACCAACCCCAATAGCACCAATCAATCGCTCCTTCAAAGGGCTCGGCTCTCACAGGTCTTCCCTTTTGCTCTCGATTCTTTCTGCTGTTTCTGTCTTGGGCTCCCCTTTTATACAATGAGGAGGGTTGCAGGTGCAATTGCCTGATTGGTGCCCCGAGATGGTACAGTAACAAGACAATCAGACCAGCAGCATGTGTCAACAAAGCAGCACACGATTAGCTGACTGCCTTGCACCAACCTAGAGACAAGCTGTCTTTTCTGCAGATCGCCTGCACCAGCTACACTCCCCAGCACGAGCACGTCAGTTATTTATTTATGTAAAAGATACCAAGAAGCCGTAGACCTCTCATGCCACAAAACATTGCCTAAAATTGCAAATTTTAAAATAAATTTTAAAAATCAAAATTAATTAGAACTTTGAGATAAGGTTAACCTATTTTATTATAATTTGCGTGCTAAATCTTCAAAATATCTTAACATGTTTTGAAAAAAAGAAGCAAATGTACAGTAAACAACTATGAGCAACAGTAAAAAAAAACTAAACTTTTACAAAGGTAAACTTATCAGCAATTGTAACAGCTGCATGTAAAAAAATCTGCAAATTAAAAAAACAGTGAAATGAAACTAAATCCTCTGGTAAGTGCACACTTTTTATCTTAGTCATTTTTTTAAATGTACCTTTGAAAACCTTTAATCTAAATTTGAACTCTGTAGAGGAGTGGCTCCATATTTGGGTTTTATCAGCTTAATAAAAGGATACGTGTCTGTGTGTCTGTATGTGTGTCCGTCCATGTGCTATGTCTTTTTTTATCCAACAGATGGCCCATCACAAACATTAGCACTGTTTTTACATATCCTGTACGAAATGTCATATAACAGAGACAGGGCAACTAGATGGACACACTACACTGCAAACGTTAACGCTGAATACATCCAGCAGAGAGTAACTGTAGCTGACAGACAGAAATCATGTCTGTGTACTGTGTATTCATCTTATTGCTATGCCTCTGTCAGTCCAACTGACGATGCCTCACAGATATTAGTAGTAATAAAATACACTGCATTTGTCATTCTATCAGGTGATGCACAACAATTATTTGCAGTAATGCATTTAATTACTATAAATGTTTCTGATGCGCCATCTGTTGGAATGACAAATGCAATGTATTTTATTACTACAGGATTACAAAATAGAATATGCACTGCAAACATTAACCCTGAGGTCTACATTAATTACTTAAGATTTTGACCTGTCTTAGATGGGTTTGGTTATAATTCACTTTCACTATAGAAGCACTTGTCGGGCTACCTGGAAAAATGTGTAATTAAAAATTATTCATAAACTATGAAGGCAGCTTCTTAAACTAGAATGTAGAACTATTTTTTATTCGTATAATGGAAATTTAAGATGGAAAAATAAGGCTGCATAAAGAAAAAATTATGAAATGTTGGCATGTCTTTGCAGAAAATTTACAGAAAACGATGTGCATGTAAAAAAAAGAAACTTGATATAATAATTTTGCAAAAATGGCATATGTGATTCTTTGTGTTTACTGTACTTAAAATGTACATTTAATAAGTAGGTATTGGTGATGTTTGATGAAATACTCTCTGTACAATAGTAAAATGAGATTTTCTCTTTTTCTTTCCCTTCAAAAAAAGCTTACTCTGGAAAGGTAATAACAGATCAGTGATGCGAGAGAATGAGATTAATCAATGTACTGTATTTGTTAATCCTCAGTTATTTATGTCATATCCTTATCAGCTCTATAAGCATCCAATGTCAAAAGTCAATGAAAGATAATATAGATATTATGTAAAAAACTTGAATAATTTCACTTTGGAATATGAGTAAGATGAGCCTAACTGTTCAAAACAGCAAAATTGTTTATGTGCAGCATACAAAAAGAAAAAGTTGGTTTAGTAATTTTAAGTAAAAATTAAAGTGAAGAATTATACAGCATGACATCTAACTTCATGTGGTCTCAGAGTGATCTTGGGTAGGCCCCCGCCCAGAAGACTTTCAACATCCACCTCTAAAAGAGCTTTTCCCACATCTCTAGGAGACTGGGAACATGTAGTCTTGTAGCCTGAAGGCCATACGTGTCACTGAGGCTGGAAACTAAAGGACCAAATGGTGGAGACCAGTGGGGTAGGATGCTAATAAGCTGAAGAGGGATGCTTTCCACGTATGGACAGCACAGAAAACTTCCAAAGTAGAAGAGGAGTACTGACAGAACATAAAGGCCGAAGCCTTGGCGGTAAGGGATGCAAAATCCCGGGTGTGGGCAGAGCTTGGAAAAACCATAGAAATCAACCATTGATCAGACTTATTGAGGTTCTGGCAAATCTTCACTTGACTTGACTTGACACAGCCTGAGGATGTAGTCGGCTGTGGAAGTAACACCTGCTTTGGAAAAAAGTCAATTTCCTTAAGGTCACTGAGGTAGTTAAGCAATTCCACAGTGGCAAGGCCTGGGAGGTGATGAGGTACACCCAGAAATACTGAAGGCTCTGGACATTGTTGGGCTGTCATGACTAACTTGCCTTTTCAATGTTATGTGGTCACTGAGAGCAGTACCCCTGGAATAGCAGACCAGAGTGGTGGTCTCCCTTTTTAAAACTGGGATACTGGAGGGTCTGTGCCAATTATCAGGTGTCACACTCCTCAGCTTCCCTGGATAAGCCTATACCAGGCTACTGGAAAGGAGACTCCAGCTAGTTGTGCAACGTCAGATCCAGGAGGAACAATATGGTTTCCATCCAGGCCATGTAACAGTGAACCAGCTATTTACCCTTATGATCCTGGAAGAGGTAAGAAAGTGCCCCTGATTGGTTTACATGTGTTTTGTGGACTAAGAGAAGGCATGTGACCGTGTTCTTCAAGGGATTCTGTGGGTTACTGGGAGATTACAGAATTCCAGGGCTCCAAATAAGGGCTATTCGGTGCCTGTAAAATCACAGTGAGAGCTGTGTCCACATAATAGGAAAAATATCACCACAGTTCTTAGTGGGTGTGAGACTCAGCCAGGGCTGTGCTTTGTGGAAGTGTTATGGGCACAATCAGCTGGGAGGAGACCCTAGGGAAGACCTAGATCATTCTGGAATGATTATATTTGGAAATGCCTTGGGATCCCACAGCATGAATTGACAAGTGTGACTGGTGAAAGGGACGTGTGGGTCTCACTGATAAGTCTGTTGCCCCTGCGACCTATTCATGGACATGTGGTGGAAAAAGAAACAAACAAATCAATCAATCAATGACTAACAAAGATGGATTAAGTTTATAAAAATAATATGACAACTTTACTGATTCCTTATATTGACATGCTGTGTAATTTTTGATAAACTAAGATGTACATACACACGAAACACATTCTCTGTGAATAATGTAATATGAATGAATGAGATGGCATGTGTACTGTTAACAAATCACTAAATTACATCTTGCCTGAAGAAGGGGCCTGAGTTGCCTCGAAAGCTTGCATATTGCAATCTTTTTAGTTAGCCAATAAAAGGTGTCATTTTGCTTGACTTCTCACTAGAAATCACTAAAAAAACTGTAAAAGAACTAGGAGGACGAGGAGGAGGAGGTTGTGAGCATGTGCTGATTACAGCGTGTTGCTAAACCCACCGCACAACATACCACCTCAATTGGGATCTGAGGGCAGCTGTGCAACGGGTGACACCTCAGCACCACACAAAAGAACTAGAGAGCTGAAAAATAAATAAAACATTGTTAGATTTACAGCTGCAGAGAGAACAATAGCTATTCATTTGTTAAGCGTAGCATTTTAAATAGCTTGTCAGATATCACTGACGTAAATTGGGCCATTTCAACTGCAGTAGCCCAGAAAACTAAACAAGAGGTCAGACGGGTACACTTGTCTCAAAGTAAACATGGCAGTGTGTTCTTATATGTTCTTTCAGTACCTTTTTCTTTCACCCTGACCAGGAATATATAATGGCAGTCTACCTTTGGTGACTGTTGTTTCTTTCTGATCCTGTTTCCTGATTTTGTTTTGTCTTTTTACTAAACACCACACCATCCAGAGTTAATTCCTAACAAGTTACTAAAGCTACTGAGATACACAAAGGTTTCCCATTAGCCTGAACTGGACAAGTGGGTTAGAAATTGGATAAGGTTAGGTTGGGTAGACATTATTATCCCAGAGAAACATTTTTGAGACAATCCTGCTGCTGGTTGCTGCCCATGGATCCCTTGTTACTAAATTACATTTACAATGATCTTCATTTATATTTCTTGGAAGCAAATAATATTAAGACATATATTATGTGTATCCAAAGACTCCCAAGATTTAAGGAAGTAAGGTGGAACACTTATCAAAAGTCAACATTGGATGAAATTTTATTGAAAGACTACAGTGATTATAAATGAATTCTTGAACAGGTGAATATGAACACATAGAACAATATACAACAAAGTAAAATAAACATAAACAGGGAAAACACAATCTAGTAAGACCAACAAGATCCTTCTCTAGACCAGCAATAAAATAAAAATAAAAGAAGGAATTAATTTTTTTTCAGCTGAATGCAAGTAAGACTTAATTTGACTTATCATGACAGGGTATGTTCTAATAAAATATATTATCATATAAAAAATAATTTCTAATAAAGAAAAACTAAAACAAGATTTACATAATAACTACACATTGTGACATTCAACCATAATGAGCATACATCACTTATTCTGATATAATTTTCAACACAACTTTTTTTTGGCTATAAAGAGGCTGTTACCTCTACTATGCACCTCCAAGATTAGCAGTTGCCAGATCTGAAAGTAAATTGCTAGTTTCTCACTTCTTTCACTCAGAAATCCAGTTTCAGAGAAGAAGGGTAAACAGGGTACAAGGAATCTGAATTTTAGTTATGCTTGCAGCCATTTTTATGCACTTCAAAAACATGTTCACATACTGTAAGCAGGAGTAAGACTACATTTAAAAATACGTTCTTCCACATTATATGGTAAAAACTGAATTAATATGTTTCTTCACTTTTGTTCATACTATTTTTTAAGAAACTAATATGTTTGCTTTTCTTGTTAGCACTAAAACAAAAAGCCTCAAACTAACATACAGCCTGACAGCTCCTACTAATTCAACTTCACTCCTGGCCCCTCTGCTTTTTGTTTGTATGTTCTCCTTATGTCTCGATAGGTTCTCTCTGGTTTCCATCCGTACCCTAGCGACATGTGTGCACAGCTGATTGACAATTTAATATGGCCTAGCACTCCTGTTTTATTTCTTACTGAAAGTTGGCTTCTGCTTAGTAACTGTGTTGCCAATTTAGGGTTCAGATCCCTATAAACCATATGGCTTGATGCAAAGCATTATCTTTTTTAAAACCACAGCACAATAAGTACTTAAGCTGAATAAACACTGTACATAAATACAGTATGTTCAGACCTGACTTGTGTAAGTTTAGTAGACTGTACAAAATGAAACTGTCTAGAAAATTTGATTTGCATCCTTCACAAGAAACTGTTAATTTACTTTAAATACAGTTAGGTCCATAAGTATTTGGACAGTGATATGATTTTCATACTTTTGTGCGCCACCACAATGGATTGGAAATTAAGCAATCAAGATGTGATTAAAGTGTAGACATGTAGTTTTACTTCAGGGCATTTAACAAAAACATTGTATTAATTGTTTAGAAAAGACTGACTGTTTTTGGACAAACTAACACAATCATAAATATAATAATCATTTTCCATATTTGGTTGAAAATCCTTTACAGTCAATGACTGCCTGAAGTCTGGAAACCATGGCCATCTCCAAATGCTGAGTTTCCATCCTACTGATGCTATTCCAGGCCTTTACTGCAACTGTTTTCAGGTGCAATTTTTATGTTGGACTTTCTGCCTTCAGCAAGTTGAATGCATGTCTAGTTGGGTTGAGGTCAGTTGATTGACTTGGCCATTGAAGAATATTCCACTTCTTTGCTTTGAAAAGCACTTTGTTTGCCGTCACAGTATGTTTTGGCTCATTGTCCATCTGTACTGTCAAGCATTGTCCTATTAGTTCTGCAGCATTTGGTTCAATCTCAACAGACTGTATAGCCTTACTCACTTCAAATTCATCCAGCAACTTTTTTCAGTAGTCATATCATCAATAAACACCAGTGACCCACTTTGATTGGGAATCACGCATGCCCATGCCATAACACTGTCTCCACCATGTTTCAGAGATGATGTAGTATGCTACCGATTATGAGCCATTCCTTCTCTTCTCCACACTCTTCTCTATCTATCATTCTTGTACATACTGATCTTAAAATCAGTTGTCCAAAGAAAACTGTTCCAAAACTGCACTAGGTTTTGAAAAATATTTTCTGGCAAAGTCTAATCTGTCCTTTCTATGCTTGGCTATTACCAATGGTTTTGCACTTTGCAGGAAATCTTCTGTATTTACTTTTGTTAAATCTTATCTTGATTGTAAGGAGAGAATTCTGTGATCATCCAGCACAGCTGTCTTCTGGTGTTACTGAACTCACCGGTGCGTTCCTTCTCTTCAAGAATGTAACAGATGGTTGATTTGACCACTCCTGGTGTTTTTGCTGTATCTCTGATGGTTTGTTTTGTTTTCTCGGCCTAATGACGGACTGTTTTTATTTGTATGCAAAGCTCTTTGGACTTCACATTGACAGTTCACAGCTACAGCTTTCAAATGCAAATTCCATACTTGGAATCAACCCTGAAAATGGCTCATACTACATTTCTGTTAAACCCTTTGAATTAATGGTTCACTCACATAATTATTTCCTTATTTCAACTCCACTGTGGTGGCGTATAGAGCCAAAATAATGAAAATGATCAGTGCCCAAATGCTAATAGCCCTAACTGTAGTTCTGTATACTAAAATTCATTATAAAAAGGTGACGTGCCATATGATGGTGTGCATTTTGAATGGTGATGTACTGGAAAACATAAAAACTGACTGAGAAAAGTAAAATAAACAACAGTAAATTATAACCTTTCATTGTATTTGTTTACATAATTGTATAGGTCAGTTTCTATTATATCTGAGCTGTATTCATGGATCCAATAAAAGAAAATGATTTCAGAACATTTTTGCATAATATTTTCATAACAAATGGCTAATACTGGAATACATGGAATACAATTATTGAGTATAAACTACAAGAAAGCCATCAAATTTTAACAAAATGCTAAAATATAAAAATATATTTTCTAAAATCACATTCTATCTTTGGTCATTAAAATCATAAATACAAAAATATATTTTTATTTTATAAATGCAGCATTCACAGATTTTTTGGGAATACAGTTCTGAATGACGTTAGGACTCCTGCTCCACAAGGGTAAGCAGTTGACATATAAGGCGAAATGCAGGTTGCGTAATTGGATACAGCGGAGAAAACTTCTCTTCTACTGAGTCAGGCTTAATAAAATACCTGTAGAATAACACATCAATTATGGAAGCAATCAACAGGACATCTTATAAGAACAGCATTGCTACAAAATATGCTCTCCAGTGTTTGAAGTGTACAGAACTTTGGCACAGGACTTAAACACTGTTTTGTACTTTGATATCTGGCATGGTTTTGTTTATATTTATTTATTAATTGTTGGCCAAACATCATTAGAATTGCATGCCAGGAAAACAGACAGAGTGAGGTATGCTAAGCGACTGTCATGATAAATATTTTTGTCAATTTCTACACTAATATCTAGACCTGTTCATCGTGTGCTAAAGAAAAAATGGACAAGTTGCCATATGGCAGTTAGCAAGCAGTTTCTATATTTGTAATGTCATCTCTAGGAACTATAGATGTCTGCAAAATTTATATACTGTGTTTTTTATTAATGAAAGGCAATGGCTGTCTATGTTTACCTGCAGCATTAATATGTAAAACACTCTGCAAATTGCTAATACCTAATAAACTGTCTGTAAAGCCTATAGATTTAATTAATAATATGTAAAGAAAATGTTACCTAAACTCCTCTCTGTACTCTGTCCTTATGAAGGTGGCCAAGCTGCTGCCATGCTTGATGCAGGAGATGAGGATGTAGCATTGTTGGTAAAGGACCACCATCTGGCCAGGGCTGAGAGGGGGTGTCGGTGGAGACAGCACTGAAGTCACCTGCTTCACTATACCTGTGATAAAGGAGACCTGTAACAGAAGACATTACCGAAATGTAACTTTGGTAAATCATATTTTATTGAACACTCCTTCTATTAATTAAAACTGAAATCATTTCAACTTAACCATGTAATGTATCATTTTTTGGTTCAAAGCCAAGACTAATTTTCTATACTTTTTAGTCACTTTCTACATTATGCATCAAACCCTACTCCAGCTCAACTAACGTGAAACCTTTATTTAAATTTCGTCTGTTTATTCCATTTGAAAAACAGATTTTACTTAAAAAAGTAAGACTAGGAAATAACATTTTTCATGTGCCCGTAAGTTTATTCATAGTATGAGAATCACACAAAACATAAATCACATTACAACAAAATAAGAATTATAACTTCAACATATTCATTTATGAAAACAAATGTTTTTTTTTTTCTCGGATCTCCCATTGACAAATTAAAAAGAGTCATCTATAGAGAAAAGCACATATAAAGTTCTTTGTTAAACATTTAATTAATCACACTTACTATAGATGGAAAAGATTGAAGTGTTGATATGATCCATCCAACTGTCATGAATTTTCCTGAATAAGAGGACAGGCTTCCCTGAAGTCAAGAACATACAAAAACTATTAAAAAATAATGAAGTGCATGGATTGTATTTTTCAAATCAATATGATATCAAATCAGCAAAAAAATATACAAGTAATAATATTATTAGTATCCATCCATTTTCCAACCCGCTAAATCCTAACTACAGGGTCACGAGGGTCTGCTGGAGCTAATCCCAGCCAACACAGGAAACAAACCCCGGGCAGGGTGCCAGCCTACCGCAGGGCACACACCTTGCACACACTAGAGACAATTTAGGATTGCCAATGCACCTAACCTGCATGTCTTTGGACTGTGGGAGGAAACCCATGTTGGCACGGGGAGAACATGCAAACTCCACGCAGGGAGGACCCAGGAAGCGAACCCAGGTCTCCTTACTGCGAGGCAGCAGCACTACCACTGCACCACCATGCCGCCAAATTGTGTTTAAACATAAACATTTTAATACTTATAAAGAGCTATATAATTTTTTAATAGGTAGTTCAGTGGTGCTTCATTATGAATCCCCAGTGTCCTACATTTGAATCCTAAACTGGTTGCAGTCTGTCTGGAGTTTTCTTTTTTTTATTGTGTCTATGTGAGTTTTTACTTTAGTGTATCTGGTTTTCCTCACACATCTTGATGAAGTTCAGTTTTGATCAACTGGCAACTCTAAATTGGACCCACATGAGTCTGGATGCTTACACTGGTGATGACTGGTGCCCCATCTAGGACTGGTGGCTGCCTTATGCATGAACCTATTGGGTTTGATGGAATCTGGTTGCCAAAAAACCTGAATTTTATTATGCAGGTATGAGGATGCTCACAAAGCATATGAATCTCTACGTATATGGACTTTTATAAAAAATCTACCTCTCTTGCTACAAAGCAGACTCACTACAAAGTGAAGTAGAGAACAAGTCAGAGAGAGACAGAAGAATTATAATGTAAGTGAAAACACAGAAAAGGGAGCTTAACAAAATTATCCAAGAGACAAAAGTGAAAACAGAAAGAAGCACAAGCATTTATTATGTTAGATTTGTGTTTTGCAATATCACAAATGGGGAATGAGGGAGATTTTACTTTTTGTATGACAGCATGTTTGAATAAACTTAGCAGATAGTTCTTGAGTTGGAATTGATAAAAGGTGCTAAATATACAATCATAATGCTAGGATATGCTATAATACACAGAACACACAAAATAAATCATCTAATTGACTCAATCTGTCCACAATGGACATGCCCTCATTGCACAACATATAGTCAACTTGGCTGGTTACTTACTTGCTGATTAGCAATCAGAATGATTTCATATAACACTGAGACAGATGCTTCAAAGTATTCCCGTTTTAAATTCTCCATCTGAAAAATAAGTTTGTATACTAAGCTAAAATAAATCACTCCCACATATTCAATTTACTGTTATTCTAGGTAGAAAACAAAAGTTTTATCTTAAGGATGAATCCATGAATGGGAGTTCAACAAGAATCAAGTTTCCTCCTTGTAAGAGAATAGGTTTCACAATAATTTAAAACTTCTTCATAGTATTATAATGAAGAAGTCAGTACATATAAATATGATGACAACGCCATGGATATTGCTGTTTATTTTGCAATGACAAATATGTGGCTTAGTCTGTTAAATAAAATTGTGCCTGGTAAAACACAATGGCAACACAAAGTTAGAAGACTTTGTCATTTGTTTATCTTGACACAATTTTTGAGATCAAGGTAATGATATTATTTACCATTCTCAACATTTTAAGGTTATACACACAGTGTGGCCATTGGAAAATGACACAAAAATATTACATAAATATGTAACACAAATTAGCATCAGTTATATGAAATGTCAAGATATCAACATTTAATTTCATTCCTTAATAGATCTTGATGTGAACAGACTACTGCAGAGAAAAAATTCTCATTCTTTTTATTGCATTTCATGAATTTGTGTGAGACTTCATCTGCAGCAGGGTTGGAGGCCCAACTGTACCCTGCTTTTGGCAATGTTTTAGAGAGTAGGAGATTGGGGGTTGGATGATGATTGTTAAAGACTCTTTTAGGAACACTGGAATCCTTGGCATTCCTGGGGCTGAGGGAAAGCTGAGTCAGAGTATCTAGTTAGTCCTCCTCCGGCTCTGTTGTAAAGAAAATGTGCTTGGACTGCTTGATTACGTTTAAAACTGCAAGACCTTTCAGAGTTCTTCATTAAATAGTAAGGTATTTACTAAAGGAATATGGTTTCTTAAGAATCTGGTCAAACCAGTGTACTACATATATGTCAATAAGGAATAAGTCAAAAGCAACTGGACTTGCTGTGAATTTTTAAACATATTCCATTACTCAACTGAGTGATTTCTTAATTCAAGTAGTACAAAAATTCAACAAATTTAAATGCTTGGGAATTTCCCTACCACTGAATTAAACTGAAGAAGCATCTCAGATAAGTAGTGAAATATCTTCAAGAATACACAGCAAGTCTACTTGCTTTTGACTTAATACCTACAGATGATGTATGAAGATTGAAAACCTTCATAGCCAGTACCATTTCAGAAGTTTGTGTCCAATAATATTTTGTTTTACATTTATGAGCGAATGCTGAACTCTAATTTTTTTCTACAAAATGTATGAAGGCAATGAGATAAAGATAAAACATGCGAGTCCTAAAACATTATGACTACCACCTGTGTGACACATTAAACTGACTTCCTTATCACACATGCATATGTGAAACTATGATAGCACATACTGTAAGTATAGGGGAATGTTCTCATTGTGTGCACGACATGTTGTTCGCAGTCAGAGGGTAATAAAAGAAACAGATGGGGTACCTCCAATTGTAGAAATGTAGGATGATTAGAAGGATGAGCATAAAGCACCACAAAAAAATAAAAGGAATGACTGACCATAATTTACAGCATGCATAATTCTTCATTACTTTAGTATATTGCCTAAGATATTTTTACTTGAAAGAGCTTGTGTATTGTGAAAGAACAATTAACTGCCTGCAAGCTACTAAGGGTTAAAATCAGTTTTGCTATAACATTAGGTTATTAATACAGGCATCTGTTGTAAGACAGAGTGCAGTAAGCTGACCTAGGACAACTTCTTTATTTAGAACACGTCCGTTAGACATAGGAAAGATGAATTTTCCTTCTTTAGGGCCTCATCTGCAATGTACACAAAATAGAAATGGTTAGCCAATTAGCGCAATGTAAGATGAAATATTTAGATAAACATATTGTGCTTATTGATAAGTAAGGGGGAGGTGAAGGGAGGAAGTATATTAAAAGCCGATTGAAACAGGGGAACTTTGCTCTTCTGCCTTGCAACGTGGAATCCATGTACTCATCTGTGACTGAATAAAGACTGTTTGATTGAACTATTCCTGTCTTCCTCATGGGTTACTTCCACAGTATCCAGAATCAAACAATTTTTTTCTAAGAAATAACATGACTTCTGGGCTTAAAATGAAATGAAAATCATAATCCAGATGTAAAAGCATCCTGGAGTTGTAAACCATTTATAGTGTGTTTAGAGCCTTTATACAACCAGTTAAAAAAAGAGAAACTAGCTACTGTATTTCAGGATCAAGTGATTCAAGGAAATGAAAAAATGTAACATAACATAATGTTTTTTAGCTATAGAAAAAAATGGGAAAAAAATGCATAAATTAACTTATTGTACCTGTTAATTTTCAGTTGTAACACAAAATTTTGTAAAGCTGTCATGGTTTTATGTACTGTATTATTTATAGCTTATATCAGATAAAATTACAGACATTTTGAATTACTTAGAATATATGAGGCATTTAAAGTTTACATGTCCCGTAAATGGCAGGGGTGGGCTTGCTTATGGCCCCCCGGCTCGAGGCCTGTACATTGGGGTTATCCCCATTGGACGAGAGGGTTGTTTCCCTACGACTTCGAGTTGGGGGAAGGACTCTGACTGTTGTTTGCGCTTATGCACCGAACAGCAGTTCAGAGTATCCAGCCTTCTTGGAGTCCCTGGAAGAGGCGCTACAAGGTGCAGCTCCTGGGGACTCTTATCGTCCTGCTGGGAGACTTAAATGCTCACGTCGGCAACGACAGTGAAACCTGGAGAGACGTGATTGGGAGGAACGGCTTCCCTGATCTAAACTCGAGTGGTGTTCAGTTGTTGGACTTCTGTGCTGGTCATGGTTTGTCCATAACGAACACCATGTTTGAGCATAAGGGTGTCCATAAGTGCACTTGGCTCCAGGATGCCCAAGGTCACAGCTCAATGATCAACTTTGTAATCATGTCATCAGATCTGCGACCTTATGTCTTGGACAATCGGATGAAGAGAGGGGCTGAGCTGTCAACTGATCACCACCTGTTGGTAAGTTGGATCAGATGGCAGGAGATGCTGCCGGACAGACCAGGCAGGCCCAAATGAATAATGAGGGTCTGCTGGGAACGTCTGGCGGAGGAACCGGTCAGAAAGATCTTTAACTGCCACCTCCGGCAGAACTTCAACCTCATTCTGAGGGAGGCGAAGGACATTGAGTCTGAATGGGCCATGTTCCGAGCCTCTATTGTCGAAGCAGCAGAACGGAGCTGTGGCCGCAAGGTTGTCGGTGCCTCTCGTGGCAGCAATCTACGAACCCGGTGGTGGATACCTAAGGTTCGAGATGCCGTCAAGCTGAAGAAAGAGTCCTATCGGGTCTGGTTGACCAGTGGGACTCCAGAGGCAGCTGAGGGGTACCGGCGGGCCAAGCGTGTGGCGGCATCGACTATTGCAGAGGCAAAAACTCGGGCATGGGAGGAGTTTGGGGAAGCCATGGAAAACGACTTTCGGTCAGCACTGAGGAGGTTCTGGCAAACTGTCAGGCGCCTCAGGAGGGGAAAGCGGTGCTCCACCAACACTGTGTACAGTGGAGATGGGGCCCTGCTGACTTCAACTGTAGACGTTATTTACCGGTGGAAGGAATACTTCGAGGATCTTCTCAATCCCATCAGCATGTCTTCCTTAGAGGAAGCAGAGCTGGAGAACTCCGGGGGGCCCGTCCATAACAGGGGCTGAGGTTGCCGAGGTAGTTAAAGAGCTCCGAGGTGGCAGGGCCCCTGGAGTGGACGAGGTTCACCCTGGGTTCCTCAAGGCTCTGGATGTTGTGGGGCTGTCCTGGTTGACACATCTCTGCAACATCGCTTGGACATCGGGGGCAGTTCCTCTGGATTGGAAAAAACCGGGCTGGTGGTTCCCCTTTTTAAGAAGGGTGACCGGAGGATGTGCTCCAACTATAGGGGGAATCACACTCCTGAGCCTCCCCGGTAAGGTCTATTCAGGGGTGCTGGAGAAGAGAGTTCGGTCAATGGTCGAATCTCGGATTCAAGAGGAACAATGCGGATTCCGTCCCGGCCATGGAACACTGGACCAGCTCTACACCCTGGCCAGGATCCTGGAGGGGGCATGGGAGTTTGCCCAACCAGTTCACATGTGTTTTGTGGATTTGGAGAAGGCATTCGACCGTGTCCCTCGAAGCATCCTGTGGGGTGTGCTCCAAGAGTACGGGGTACAAGGCTCGTTGTTACGAGCCATCTAGTCCCTGTACAGGAGGAGCAGGAGCTTGGTCCGCATTGCCGGTAATAAGTCAGACTCGTTTCCTGTTGAGGATGGACTCCGCCAGGGCTGCCCTTTGTCACCAATTCTGTTCATAAATTATATGGACAGAATTTCTAGGCTAAGCCAATGGAGGGGAGGGGGTCTTGGTCGGTGACCTCAGAATCTCGTCTCTGCTATTTGCGGATGAAGTGGTTCTGTTGGCTTCAATGGACAGTGACCTCCAGCTCTCACTGGAGCGGTTCACAGCTGAGTGCGAAGCAGCAGGGATGACAGTCAGCACTTCTAAATCCGAGGCGATGGTGCTCAGCCGGAAAAGGGTGGAATGCTCTCTCCGGGTTGGGAGCACAGTACTGCCTCAAGTGGAGGAGTTCAAGTATCTCGGAGTCTTGTTCATGAGTGAGGGAAGAATGGAGCGGGAGGTTGACAGACGGATCGGTGCGGCATTTGCAGTAATGTGGGGTCTGCAACGGTCCGTCATGGTGAAGAGAGAGCTGAGCCAAAAGGTGAGGCTGCCGATTTACCAGTCGATCTATGTTCCTACCCTCACCTATGGCCACGAACTTTGGGTAGTGACCGAAAGAGCAAGATCGCGGATACAAGCGGCCAAAATGAGTTTTCTCCGCAGGGTGGCTGGACTTTCCCTTAGAGATAGGGTGACACTCGGAGTAGAGTCGCTGCTCCTCCGCATTGAGAGGAGTCAGTTGAGGTGATTCGGGCATCTGGATAGGATGCCCCTTGGACGCCTCCCTGGGGGGGTGTTCTGGGCATGCCCCACTGGGAGAAGGCCACAAGGCAGACCCAGGACACGCTGGAGGGATTATATCTCCCGGCTGGCCCGGGAACGCCTCGGGGTCCTCCCAGAGGAGCTGGAGGAGGTGGCCAGGGAGAGGGATGTCTGGGCTTCCCTGCTTAGGCTGCTGCCCCCACGACCCGACCTCGGATAAGCGGTGGATAATGGATGGATGGATGGATGGATGTCCCATAAATTAAATCATTAACTTATAGTTCCATGTACATGTCAAATACTGAAAACCTTTTTACATAAGCAACATCTGGTACATCTGGGGAACATCACATATTTTGCAAATAAAATAGGTAGGGGTACAGTAAGTTATTTAAAATTGTTTTCACTACATTTTACAAATAAAAAGACAAGACATGGAGAATGTTTTTTTTGCAGCCAGCACAATTGAATGGTGCAGTCCTGATACTTTTGGTTTATTAATTAAAAGACATTTTATATTAGGTTTATTGTATGTACAGTAATTCAATCAAAATGACTGTTTCACCAAATCGAGTTCACAGTAGGTTTGCCTTCTTTTAATAGTTCTAGTGTCTAACTATTCATAATATCCTTTGCTGGTACTTTTTTTGTCATTTTAATGTATCTAAATCCAGTGACATTTCTGCATTAAGGGTCAATGGGGCACAATCCACCAGATGTTGTGCAAAATAAATAGCAAGCTTTACTCAGTAATGTAACTTTTTATTAAATGTTTATAATAATACTCAACACTGTGTTCTTGAGCAGTTTTTGTTTCAATTTTCCATCTTATTCTCAATGTAATGTCTTACCTTGAAAAATACTGCTTCTTATCTTCATGCTGGGTGCTACAAACCTGTTTCCAGCTCAGGGATGGTTTGCGTTGCAGTGTTCTAGATTTACCCTCAGGTGTGTGTGTGCACTTGTGCAACCTGAACTTTTCAGTTTACTAATTAGGCTTTTTTTAATTGTTTGTTTAAACTTACAGTTTATGCTTTTCCTAGTCAAAGTTACGTAACACAAGACAGCAAAAAAAGTAAAAAAAATGTATAGTGCCATCTGTTCTCTTAAAAGCAGCTACAGTAATTTGAAAAAAGACAGACAAATCAATATCAGGAATGCATTGAATATAAAACATTACGTTCATCACAATGGGGCAAGTGTCATCTTAATTTTCACCCACTGCTAAAAAGGACTAGTTTAAGATTAATTTGAATAAGAATATATTATTCACAGTCAGTTGCCTAGCACTTTAACTCAAATTTGGTCAGTTTCTCAGACTATGTCACCACCGTTGCATTTGCACAAAAGACTGATTTCAATTTAATTTTTGCAACTTGTTGGAAAATGTATGGCCCCAGTATGGACACCAGCAGGGATCCATGGGCGTCATAGTCCTGAGGGACAACCCTGTTGGGGTCACTGGGTACTGCCAGAGGGCGCTGCAAGGAGAAGGACTCCCTGTTTTGGGAAGCTTCCGTGTAACCCGGAAGTGCTTCGCTCAGGCTATGCCCCGATATCAGAAATACTCTCAGGTCTAACATACAGAGAAGCCATCCAGGCTCCTCCAGTTGAGTCAGAGTTGGGAGGCAGAAGGCAAAGCTCACCTGGAGGAGAAAAAGGAGGATTCATAACTGTAAAGATTGTGGAATGGACTGTGAAAAAGATATTTCGCAAAATAAAAATGTTTGTTTTTAACCCAGGACTGTTTTAGTATTGTGTGTCTGGGGTTTTTGGGGCTCTGTGGCACCCCGTCTTTCACAATATATACACGCACATATATGAATAAAAACTTTTTTCATCCATATACTTTCATCTCATCTGCAACCTTGTAGCTGTGCCAAGAAGGTGACTACAATTCTCATAGGCGGCAGGAGTGTGCTGTGGCTGAGTGAAAGCCACTTGATCAGTCTGTTGGATTAATGCTGCACGCACAAAGTTTGAATTAGAATACTGTAGGTGTTTTTACACTTTTTACATCAATTTTGTTGTGTCACTGGGTGTTGTGAGATTTTACATATAACTTGATTAATATTTTGTATGTCTTTATTTGTAATTTAGGCAAACCAATGTAATTTAGTGTTTAACCCCCCCCCCCCCCCTTAGGAATGGGTCTCTTTGAATTTTATGACAGAGTTGGGGGAGGATGAGCATTTCTCTGCTAAAGTCTTTCAACCCCCGCAAGGAAGCCAGGGTGTTTAGCATATGGTTTGGGGGCAGGTGTTAAGATGTTCTATTTCCCCCACTGGTCTGAGGTATGGCTGTTTGGAATTGACTTGTCTCAGAGGCCTTTAAGTACCACGATGTCCTATTGGCTGTAGGGGTTGGACAGAAAACCCATAAATTTGCTTGCTCAACCACATTCTGTCTCTCTTACTGATCTGATGAAGAAGACCATCACACCATGAACTGAAGACAACACAATGAAGAGCACAGCTTCGGCCATATTGAACAGACATGTGGCTGACAGCTGAGCACCAATGATGCCTTAACTAGAGACATAGAGACAGTAGCTACAAGTCTGTGTGCCACCTGAACTACATATCACCATTTAATCAGGTTGTATGGTTGCCAATATTCAAATGTACTTTGCATAGTGTTATTATTTATGAATATTATCAATAATACATTATTTTATGTGTAACTTAACTCCTGCTTGTCTTTTTACTACACCTAAATGCCTGAGGTTATAGATATAGAAGGGAGGGTGGGGAGAAGTTATATACAATAATACCTTATAAAGAGTGGTAAGTCTGTGAGATTAGGCATTCTGACAAAGTATATAAAACAAAAATGGGAAAGTAGAGCAAAACATATTACTCTACCAAGATAAAACACTGGATTAAACCCTTTTTAAAATCTTTTTGTCTCCTCATGGGTTGTCTTAAGCCATATTGCAGCTCAAAAAAACAGTTCCCCCATTTATTTTCATCGGGGTCTTTTCTTAGAAGTTCATGGGTCCAAAAAGTGGATATGGTATTACTAAACCCATAAGGAGCAATGTTTGTTTTTCAGCTCCACAAAAAGTCTTCATAAACTGCAAAAGAGACCCTCTTTATGTGAGTTTTGTGATTGCAACATCACATGTGACATACATTATACCATCAATTTCAACTGTATATGAAGGGAAACTTGGGTGTTTTGCTCATCTCTCCCCATTATATTTTGTGATGTTATACTTTACATACACCATGACCCTCATCAGCTTTAGATATTTAACATCAGGGAGTGACATTCGGCTGTCAGACAAGGACAGTGGCAACATAGTGCTTGTTGGTCTTGCAGGCAAATAGGAATGTTATTGTACTGTGTACACAAGATAATACATCTGAAATAAACTGATGACATATTTTTCTCAAAGCAATGCCTTATACAGTATATTTAAAAAGTCAGGGTCATTATACACCTGCATTGAAAATTTGTAATACCAATCAACAAATTATCGATATGCACTTTATACCGTTTGCATGCATAAAAAACACAAAATATGCCATAAAACCACAACAGAACACAACAGAATGAAGTATGATTTTTTTCAAAAATGCATGCCGAGTCACTTTTGTTAAGAATGACTGAAGATGCTGTTTTTAATTGATCATTTTTACTGTTTATTTGTAGACATTTATTGTAATCCATTTTATGAGCAGAAAGATCTCATTTTAGAATCTGATGCTAATACATCATCACAGTTAGTAGGAATTTTTAATCAGCTTTGAATGAAGCACATTTGAATCATCTTAATAACATTACCAAAAATCACCCTGTGTGCTGACATGCACTAAACTCTGTAAAACACTTTTTGAGTTTAACATAATCTGAGTAACATATCAACTTTGAAAACTCCTTTCTGTGCTGTATGGAACCATTAATAATGTCCACATTATTTCACTAAAAAGCAGAATACATATTCCATGATATGTAAGTACTTTTTTGTTCCCTACTATGAAATTGTACGCAAAAAACAACCAAAAAAACATAAATGCCAGAAACTTAATTCTTTGCTTATAGAGTTGTACCTCTGCATCTTGAGACATGTCCAGAAGTCGAGAATTTGTTTTTCGAGTCCCTGAGTGAACCACTGTCCCAATTTCAGATGGATTTTCTCCAATTAAAACCATTAAAAGATTGTTTATTAAACTTCCCCTAATATGAAAAAAGAAAAATGTTTAACTGTAAAATTTACAATGACAGGGACATGAAAATACACAGCAATGTTAAAAGTCTAATAATTAAATAAAATTATATTGTGTTAAACATTGGAACAAGCAAACATTAAGTTTAACATATAAAGTATGAATGTAATGAGGTGTTTTGCCAGCACACATTTGATGAAACTGAAAACAAAGACAAAACATTAGAGCTGTTTAAACTTAATTACTGCCAGAAGAAAGAATACCTAATTTCTTCATTTTTCAGTGTAGCAATTGCATGTTGTTTTGATTACTTGATTTTTTATGTGAAAATACTGATTTGTATTATTAATTGCATAAATGAAATATGATTATGAGTTTTGGGATGAGCTTTCAGAAGATCCAGCTCTTCTTTTTCTGAACACACTCCTGCATGGTCACAATAAGCCAGAACCTGTTTTAGTAGCATCTAACACTAGCATTCAACAAGCTAAAACTCACTCAAACCTAGGCCAATTTAGAGCCTTCAGTTAAGCTGACACACTCATCTTTAAGAAGTGTGAAGAAACCAAAGTACTCAGAGAAAATCCATCTGAAAACGAAAACTCTGCACACTATATCTGGAGAGGAAGAAAACCTTGGCCCGGGAATTATGAAACAGTAGATCTAAAAGTGTTTCACTTTGCTTACTGGTTTTAAAATAACTTTACTTGAAACACATGTACATAAAAGAAATTATAAAAGATGTATGGCAGCCATTATACTTTAAAACAATTTAAATAATAAGCTTCAATAAGGAGTAGTTTTATCAGTACTATTAACATTTGTTAGGCAGACAGAACAATAGCAGATTAAATTAAAACTGCTTGTTGAGGTCTTTTAATGGTGCATACAAATACACACATTACATAACTACAAATAGAATATTTTTATTATAATATGCAGCACATCTGTTTATTTTTAAAAGCATTATTCAAGTTTTTTGTTAACTTGTTAACAATGCTATCTGTTTGGAAATTTCAGACCCATAACATCTGAAGTACTTTGAGATGTTTAGAAAGAAAATATGGCCATAACAGTGCATTAAAAATATATATCATATGTGTACTTATGTGACACATAGACCTAAAAAACAGACTAAAGTAAATGTAACACTGTCTTAAGAAAAATAACAATGTTATAAAGCATATGAGAACAACATTTATGATATATGGATAATAGGAAATACCCAAGGCATTTGGGATAGAAAAATAATTTTTTATTATTACTCCAAAATTTGTTTTCTAAAAGAATGGTCAAAGAGGTTATTAATTTTGTTAATTACAATATGGGACAAATAACAGTGAAATAAGTAAAAAGCTACAGCCTAGTTTTATTAAACATTTGGTAGTGAAAAGTGTGTTATATGCCAGTACCTGCAAAGTATTCAAAAACACAGATTACAGAAAGTAATAAACTACAAATGATAAAGGAGCTAAACAATAATGCATATTTAACATCATTTATCCAGTAACCTCCAAACCACTTAAACCCTTTAATTATAATCCCTCAATTTACTCATATTCAAAAACTACAGAGAGCTGAAAGGATGTGTTTATCCATTGAGGGATAATTCTGTGTGTAAATGCACACTATTTATATGTAGCACACATTATGTAAATGATACAACAGACCAGAACATGTGACTACCAGCATAAATGCAAAAAGAGCATAAAACTAAAAAATATTAGCACATTGCTACAAACAACACAGTCAAATTCTCCACAAAGAAATAGAAAGATATTGATAAAATTAACAAAGAAAAAGAAATAAAACCGTTATCGCAACACACAGGTCACATGGCATGTATATCACAAGCCTAGCAACCACACAGCATTATGGGTATTAGAAACATAACGTGGCACTGCCAGTGAAATCCAGATGGAGAAAATGGCTGCACATATGAAAAACCAAATGCATGAAATGACAATGTGATGACATCATGAAAATAATGACAAAAAACTGAAACAGCTAAAAATAAAAATGAACATTGCTTGGATACAAAAGCAAACATAATGAAAAAGTTACTGGTTGCTTACTGTTAAAACACATTATAATTAGCTTACATGGGTTTAGTGTGAGGGATCTTTGTTCTTTTCATTGACCATCAGCCTAAATTTTCAATGTAATGTAACTTGAGTTTAATTTTCACTTCTGTTTTGCTATTCTCTCATGATTTGATGTGTATAATCAGTCCTATTAATAAACTGTAATTAAGATATTACATTTTCTTTACCTCACAACTAGCATCTAGTCTTATCTTGCTCAAATGGAAGAATCCTAGCCTACCTCTTTTAAGTCAGTGGATAACTTATGTTATATACTATTTGAAATGGGAAAAAATCAACTTCTTACTTAAAGGGTCTGTTCAAAACTTTTTAAAAATCTGGCAGGGTCTAATCAATAATATTTTAGAATAAGCATTTATATTGGGAAAAACTAATCTCTTCCCAGTTTTCTACTCTTAAAATTTTACTCTGTCTTTTGGTCTTCCACTCTTTCTCTCGGGTGGGGATTGAATATAGTTCTGTTAAGATTGATTTGATTGTATGGAATGTTACTTGCTTTTAATAAAATCTAATAAAAAATACATTATATTCTTTCCTTAATTTCACTTTGGATAAATGGTGAATTTGCCAGTTGCAAACAGAACGGGATAATTTCCAATGAACTAAAATCAGATATTTCAGATAGTTTTGTGTTACATTAAACTGGGAGATTAGAGTTCCTGTCTTTAAGTGCAGCCATTTTTATTAATTGGGTAGCTTAGTTGTGCTCTCTGCCTTTACTCAGAGATATCAAATAGCACAGTGTTTGTCTTCTATGAAAGAGAGAAAGTGTATCTCTAATGAAATAGACCATAGTAATGTTTGTAATTTATTTAAATAACTATCTTTTTTAATATATTCTGTATATGCTTAGAAATGTGGAGCAGAAACCTTTCACTACAAATGCTAATAATGTAGCATGGGTTACAGTTTGAATGAATAAGTATCCTGACCATAAATTATTTAGAAGCCATCAACAGAATAAATTAGGTAAATAAGTAAATATAAGAAAATAAATAAATATAAATAAATAAGTAAAGTAAACAATATGTGAACTTTCTTTTGCATTTGATGAAGATACAAAACTGATCCCTCTGCTGTAGTACACATTGTTAATTTTAAACATGTCTTCTAATCATTCATTTAGTTATTATCTGAAAAAAAAACTACTAAGCTAATAAGTGTTATCATTTATGACCAATGCAAACCTTGTGCCTTGGACTAATTTACATCTATTTCATACAGAAGTAATGCAAAATCTGTTGTGCATTCAAGAAACAAAGTAGCATGTCTCTAAATAAAAACTGGTTGAAAAGAAGCAGACAATAAAGATGAAAATCTATATGTTAACCTTGGGCAATACTCAGCCTACCAAACAGATACTGAAAAATGTCCTTTTTGATATTTTTGAGATTTAATGGATATTATGTGACTTTTAGCCAAGTTTACACATTATTGAGGGGTTAAGGTTACTATTTTATTTTCCACATTACCAGGCAGACAGAGTGTGGCTAAGTGACATGCTTTATTTCAATATTAGCAGGAAAGCCTATCATAATATATACCAATTTAGCATATATTATATTAAGAGCATCTATCTATCTATCTATCTATAATATCAATGAAGTACGTTTCAAGCATCTACAGTTTGAATAGAATGAATGGCACTATGCAAATACAATACTCATAAAATATTACTTAGCAGCACTAGTTATTACTACTGATCCATTCAAATACTAAATAAATGTTAATTGCAATCTCAAATTGGCTTTGTGAAAATGTGCATGTGTGTGAGTGAGAGCTGTTTCTTGCCGTGCACCTAATACTGCAATGACAAGTTCATGTCTGAAATTAACCTAAACTGGATTTAGGGTCATAGGGTCATTTCGGGTGTGAAAATGTCACCTTATTTAATTTAACAATGTCTAATAACAAAAGCTTAAAAACACTTACCTTTTCGACATGAGAAGGCTGAGGCAAGCTGGTTCAGTTTCTGTTTCCTGAAGCATCAAAGCTAAGATGTCTAAAATAAGTGTACAAAAGCTAAGAAACAAAAACAAAGATTAGCTTACATCAGGACACAAGTACTATTGTTAGAACAGGAAAATATTACTTTTATTCTTTTAATTAATTCGATTCAGCAATAAAATAGCAATGAATTTAACATTTTACAATACTCAATTTAATTGTTCAGTTTACTTTTGTATATCACACGTATTAGTGTTAGCTCAGGGTGTTGCAGCAAGTTCACAGGTAAAATGCAATTACAACTTTAAATGACTATTTACATAATGCATACACATGAAGATGCAGATTTTGTTTAAGCACAAAGCAGCTCTGAACTGATTAACATAACAATATATTTCTACCATGTCCAACCACTCTATAGTGGAAAATGGGATTCAGAAATTAGAATGATACTGGACGTTTTCTTATCTAAAGCAGTTATTGTTTATAGAAACATATTTTTTGCAAACAAATACAGACACAAACAAATACATATTTGTTTGTATGAAAACAACAGCATATTTTGTGAGGAAATTTTTGAAGGGAAAGCCTGTTAATGTCAGATTCATATGTGTCAAGTGTAGGCTTCCACCAGCTTACAAACAAGCACTTTACGATAATTCAGGTATAACAAGAAACTCTCTTAATATCCTTTTTCAGTTTACAAAGCACAATGAATCAATTTTGTACATATACAAAGACATCATTTGGGACAATTTTAACACCAAATTGTCTTCACAGCCATTCCAAGAAAATATCACCTTTGACTCTGGAACAGACTGAGGCAGGTCTTTGGGGACTTTGGGGACTTTCGAGGCATGTGGTGCTGAACATACCAGATAATTTAGAATGAAAATTATTCTGCTGTAGACTCCTAACATAACAGAACTCTGCTATCGAAAAACAAAATGTAATTCATAACTTTTAAATAACTGTTACTGTTCAAATATTTTATTGAACTCTACAAGAACAGCACTGCATGTCTGTCTTTTTTAAGAGTTCTATACATTTATGACACCACAGCCTTATTTATGTCTCTTCTCTTACTGCAAGATGTCTACTCAAAATATAATAGGAATCAGTACCTTAAATGATAAAAAATACAATGAAGATCATCATGTGTTCAAATTCACATTTGGATGCAAACATTTCAAGCACTCTGTATAAAATTAATTTTCTAAAAAAGGCATTTTTAGTAGTAGGTATTTTACTCACATAAGCTTGTCTTCTGTTTTGTCATGGTCTTCAGCTCTATTGTGTTGTAAGCGATTTGGTGGGTAATCACAAAGTGTCTTGATTAGGAATGGAAACAGATCACTGGACTGAAAGAAGGCAATCATTACCCATTGCTCATCATAATAATAAAATAAATTTCTCTGTGGTAAACAAATTCTTGACGCAATAAAATTCATCAGTTTTAACAGGCAGTAACAGTAATAATAAGAAAGAAATCCTTGTCATTACGAACTACATCACAAAATATTTAAATTTAACTTTCAAATCAGAAATTTTGCTAAAAGAAACCTACTCAGTTTTCCACACCTCCCACCCATTTCTATTCCAGAAGAAATACTGATCAGTCTTGAAGACTCAGACAACATCTCAACATAGGGTATGGTGGGAAAAGGTTCTTTTAGTTAATATCTTAAGAAAAGTAGAGGAAGGCAGCCAAGCATTAAATACAATCTAACTCTATATATGCAAATTATTCAATAATTCAACTACTTTATCTTGTTTAAAATTGTCCAAAATGCAAACTAGCTCCAGCCTCACTGGGCAGCATGTCTTGGAAGCGAATAAAATGAAGATCATTTTTGATAAACATCTGAGTGCCTATCTGACAGCCTTGGTGTCATAATCAATCATATCCCATTATGTTTGGTGTACTCCCAAAGTAGAGAAAGTCAAATAGATTGTAATTGCCTATACCATACTTTAGACTTATCTTGCTTAGATGAAAGAATCCCAACCCAGCACTGGTAACTAATGCTCTATACTATTTGAAATTGGAAAAGAGGATATATTCAAAACCTTTTTAGAATATGGCAGGATTTAATTAACAAAATTTCAGAATAAGCATTTATATCAGAGGAAACATCTTCCCTTCTTTGTTTTCTCACTTTTTTGCCCATGCTTTGGCTCTCCTCTCTTTCTCTCAAGAGGGGGTTGAATTCTGTTTTGTTAGGTTTTGTGTCTGTTTTAACTTTAAGGTTTTTTTTTCTTGTCTTCTTTTTATGTAGTTTAACTATGATTGTATGCAATGTTATTTATCTTACAATAAAATTAAAATAAATAAGTAAATTTAAAAAAACATTGGAGGAAAAAAAGGTTTACAGCCATCTGTCTCAAAAAGGTTATAAAAGCACAGTTTTGGGCTTCATAGTCAGAACAATACTGTCCAGAGAAAGAGTTTTTATCTTCCCAGAAGTGGCCATTCTGCTAAAATCAAAATCCAAGTTTGTGGCCAATATACGTCCCATTATGTCTGGAGAAAAGAAGTATTATGGTGTGTTGCTTTTCTTGAAAAGCTTGCCTTCATGGAAGGACTCATGAATTCTGCTATGTATCAAATGATTCTTTAGAATGTAAAGCCATCTGTCCATAAGTGATGCTGAAGGTCTGATGGGATACAGAAAAAGCTAATAATCAAAAACACACAAGTCTACTTTTCACTTGTTTTCACACAGAAGCACTGCACAAATTAATTTACCAATTTAAAAAAATAATTATGAAGCCATCATGTTATTTTTTCACAAAGGGTCTCTTTTTTTCTATTATTAGGTTATTCTTTAAAATCTGACCAGTTTGAAATGTAAACAATAATGCAGAAAAAATCAGGCAAATACACAGCTTTATTCATTTTAAAACATCTGTCCTAATTAGTACCTTGGCATTATTGAAGGACACATTTTAATGGGGATTTTAATGTAGAATAGTATCTTATGGTTCTTGCACATTTTTCTCTTATTACAATGTGACAACTTATTATTATTATGTTGCTGTTGTTATTCTGTTTTGTTAATGAAACTGATATGTTTCACCACTTTTCTTTAACTACAAGACCAGAACTTGTTGGTGTTAACATATATAAATTGTTATGATGTACTTACTTACTAAATATTACACTTCAGATTTTAAAACAAAAACTATCTGAAGGCATATAAAGGAAAAAATTTGAAATTTTAATTTTACTATATAATACACGTGTAACAATTTTACTCTTCTAAATTACACTGAAAAAATAAATTCTTATTTCAGATGTAGCATTTGGACAGAATATTATTACTAATTGTATTTTACACTTTTTCTCATTCTGTGACAGATTGTTGGACATCATTGAAAGTTTTCAATTTAATACTCAAAAAATGTTAAAATAATCTGTATACATTTGATTCTAATTGCTCTACAGCTATATATTTTTTGCATCTGACATACATCATTAAACGGCCCAATAAAATAGCTTGGTGTGTATTCTAGGGTTCATTACACACGTTGCTGTTGCCTTCTGCCAACCTTGAAGGTAAAATGCTGGATATAATATGGATGGATGGATGATCTTCATATTAATCCATGATTTATGGAATTTTATTCCTAAGAGAAATTCTTAAACCCATTATATACTTTACATGGTATAATTAGTATTTCTTCCAGATTTTCTTAATCTATCACTATTCATGGATCTTACCTTCCAGAACAACCTCTTTAAGGCAAAGTACTTTTGTGCTGCCATCTTTAGCTCCAGAAGAAGACTATACATTTTCTCCAGAGAAATTTCATCCTGGAAGAGTTCACTTGTAAGCTGATTGAATAGTTTTGTCATTTGATCTGATCTGCATAAATAACAACCCAAAACCATAAATTATTATTTTCTTATGTTTTATATTCAATACCATAATCTGCTGCAGATCAATGTATCCACTTTGGCAAACAATTGGACTAGTATGAGGCACTGCATTTTCATGTGGAAAATGCATTATAAAGCTTACGCTTAAAATAACTTTGCTGAATTCTGAAATTGCTGATAGATTTTTATGCACTGTAAAATAAGCTAACTGAAATTTTAAGCTCTGCAAGCAAAGTGATTTTTCACATTGAAAAGGAAATTTCAAGGTATGATAATATACAATTAGTTTATTCAACTCTCTCATTGTCTCAAACACTCTACAATACTGACCCACTTTGGTAATAAACATCAGAAAATCCAAATACAAAAACACAACCTTTATTTTTGTATAGCAGCTTTCTATGTTAGGTGCTTCACAATACAGAGATATTACAATTGCTTACTTATTTTTTGACAGCTGGAGCATAGGCGGTAGGTCTAAGATCATGCAGCAAGTCAGAGGTGAGGATGTTAAGTTTCTTGGAGCCACAATCATTGACAACCTTAAGTAGGCACAACACATCTTGGCTATTTTCAAGAAGGCTCACTAACACCTTTATTTCATCATTATGTCTTAGGAAAGCAGGATGTCTCAAGTTATGCTTACCAGCTTCTATACGGTAGGTACACAAAGGAGTCCATTGTCATTGGCTGCCTAACATCCGGACACAGCACCCAATCAATGCAGCATAACAAAGCCGGCTCAAAATATTACTGAAGCACATCTCGCCTCTTTCCAGGATATATTTGTAAAATGTTTCCTTAGATTGGTAAACAGTATTTTTAAAGAACATTCTGGCTAACAGTTGTTGTGTTAAAAAAAAAAACACTTGAAAACAGACCAGTCCAAACTGAACAGAAAATAGAGATCAAGTTGGGAAAAACAGAGAGAACAGTCGATAAAACAAATCAGGGTCAGATCAAGACTGCAAACAAAACCAAAACATTAGTCAAATCTCACTGATCAAAAAACTGAAGCCAAAAAACCACTTACTATAGTGGTGGACAAACTGCAAATGCATATGGTAGGGTGCTGGGCTTCAAGCTTTACAAACCTGGTAGTCCATGTACGCTTTCTGGTAGCTGAGCTTTACATATGGAGTGGACCTTTACTTGCAATTTTTACAGCAATGCTCATTTGTGAAGTTTTATTGTACCAGAATGCATAGCACTCTTCTACCTCAACATAAACACAATTGGAAGAGAATATTTTAGTAAAGATGATTTTTAAAGGATTGTGTCATTCTGATATGTGGTCTTTGTTTCTAATGTACACAAAAATATTTTATCAGAACTGAACTGAAATACTGCATTAATATTGTATTCTCAATTTTGTTTTCAGACCAAATTACACCCCACCAATTAGTTTCATAAAACATGATCAGTTTGACTTTGCAGTTTAAGGTACCTTTAGTTGACCACAGCCAGTGATCTATGTATCACAGCTGCATTAAAATTTGTCACACTTGAACCATTAAGAAAATCCTCATGTTATTAAAAATGAGGTTTAGGCCTGAAAAAGAATGTTCACACTCTACAGTTTTCAGGCTCACAATAGGGAGCATTTTTACAACTTCAGATATACCTGTTTGGAGCCCAGTGTATATATTGACTAATGGTGAGCATTTTATTTTTTATAACATTCCTCTTGTGCCCTTTCTGTGACTGCATAAGGCAAAATCTGATTGTAGTGTCCACTCCCTAAGGCTGAGGACTGGAAATATGTGACAGAAGCACTGTTGGAACGGAACATTCAAGCCATCACATATGATCAATAAACTGATAAATATTTTAGGTAATTTTCTCAGCTGTAGTAAACCCTGTCATTTGAAACATACCTACTGACATTTTTGTTTCAAGATGCAAATTTCAAGAAATGACTCCGCACTGCATCATCATTTCTTAGTTCTTACAGTTATTGCTATTATTACATACAACAAACTCTGCTAACAACTTAAAATGTATGTACGCAAAGCAAAATGATTAAATAGTATCCATAATATTTAGACTGGTAAATTTCTGTCAGTAGGGCAGATCTGTTATGATTTGTCTTTTTTAAGAACTTTTTTTATTACTAAATGTTTGCAATTCTCTTTAGCATGGGAGCCAGAACCTGTTTCACATTTATTAGCCCAATGCTTACTTTAAGCTTTGCCTTGCCACCTAAGCAAGTGAATTCCCATTTTATTAAGGATCTGCCTGATCATATTGGGAACTTTTACATATTGTCATCTGATTCAGGCAGGCAGTATAGTATAGGGATAAAGGCTTTGGACTTAAAACCCTGAGGTTGTGGGTTCAAATCCCACTACTCACACTATGTGACAATGAGCAAGTAACTTGTGCTCCAACTGGAAAACCAAAAGAAATGTAGCCAACAGTATTATAAATGCAAGTCACCCAAATACATAAGTGCAAAATTGTAGACATGGTGCATTTTTAGAAATAGATTTGCTCAGCACCTCCAACAAGTTGACTGAACCAAGCTTTAATATTTAATCAATCATTTCATTATGTATAAAGTCCACTAAGCGTTATAGATCCTTACAATAAGATATTTAAGATGAGAACTAATGAAGGACATATTTTTAGGTGTTACAATACTGCATTAAGGAATACTCGACATAATGGCAAAAAAGGTTACACAAATGTCTGGAGAAGACCTTAAAAGGGAAGCAGGAAAAAGTTAAACATTATATGGAAACATGGTAGAGAAGATGAAGCAATGCTATTACATTAGTTTGCTCCACTCTGACCCTGAAAGCTTTAGCAAAGGTAGACCTGCAATGGACAGTATAGAAAACATGATAAAAATATAATAAATAATAATACAAATAAAGGGATTTATATTTTTGTTAAAAATCAGCTTAGCAGAAAAAAAAATATCCAGAAATTTTAGTTACTTTTAGTTCACATCATTTTATCTTGTTAGAGTTACAAATATTTAACTCAAGAGACAATGTAGTAGAGGTCTGTAAGTTTAAATGCAAAAATTAGAGATGGGCACGAGTAATGGTGTTTTTGAGTCATTGTTTGAAGACCAGTACTAAAACAAAAATATAATACTGAGGGTAGCCAAAAAAAGCTTTTGTTTAAGAAAAGAGCACATTAGTCATGCTGGAAAACCAAAGACATGATAGTCACTCCATATACAGATCTCACACAGCATAATTGCCTTTAGAAGCTGAATAGCTACTGTATGCATATCAACTTTTCTTCTCCAGATAATGTAAATTAATTAATTAATTAATGTAAATTAGATAAGTCATTTTCTTTTTAGCTTTAGGCCCTTATATATATTGACATACCACTGCTTAAATGTATTTAACAAGAAATCGACTTATGCAAAGACCAATTAATTGTAATTGGTTAGGTATCTGATTTGGACATATCACCACTACTAACAGCTAAAATACACTGACTTACAAAAAAGACTTCTATGACCCATCTCTACTGTTTTAAAAAAGGCCAGACAAAAGATATCATTGCTTTGTGTATTTCTGCCTCACAAAAAGCCAAGGGACAATACGGTGAAACAACCACATAGCATAACATTGACTATGGTTACGCCATATTCCACAGCCTTGACATACATTAGTCTGGCCTTTATAGTATATATTGGGATTCGGGACTGTAGAGACAGCTGGGGCTTCCAAGTAAAGTTCAAACTAGGAGTTCTATAAAGCATTCCTGGCTCCAGAAATGATTCAAGGATAGGACTCAAAAATAGTCCCAGAAGGAGATTAAAAATCTTCTAGTCTTCACAAGGAAGAGTTTGTAATCTGGAGGGAAGTGAGAGGCACTGGTTTGCTAGGTTGGAAGATACAAAGCCAGTGGTGTTTGAGAGAGAGGTGAGGGTGAAAGAGTGAATTGTGTGGTTTTTGGTGTGAGAAACAATCACACCACATATCTATAAGGGACTATTATTTTTATTACTAAGACGCAAAGAGGCATTTTTTTTGTTATTATTGTATATTTTGTTACACTTTCCATTTCACCTAGAGTATCTTTAAGTATTTATTTTCATGTTAAATTACTTTATTTAATATTACTTGAGTTTCCCTGAAATTATTCTGGGTTTGTTGGTCATCTCATCACAATTGTTTATGTTAAGTAGTGACATGTCTGGGACTGAGCAGTTTGCTATGAGAAAAAGTAAGTCAATAAACAGGTAGGCCTAACAAAAGTACACAGGAAAACAAATGTGCCAACAAAAGTATGACGGAAAAATGCAAGTTATGATAAATGTGCACAGCTATAAAACCCTAATTGGTATTTTTATTTGCTAGAAAAATATTATTAAAGAAATAATATAAATAAAATGAAAATGTGGCAAAACAAAACATATAACATGTGGAAAAGACTACACACAGATTAAGAGAAACAACATACCATGTACATAAAAGGGTAATATTAGTCTGCAATTTATTGCTTCACATTATAAGCAATCTCTCAATAAATCTAAAAATGTTATTTGGCTATATGTCAGTATTAACTGTTGCAAGCAGGATCTTGATTTGGACATAGAAATGTGAGGTACTGCCAAAAACCTATATCACATTATACACAAAGATTCTGAAAGTTTTGGTAGATACTGGTATAAAGTATTTGCATTGTTCACACAGACTTTATTCTTTTTTAGTCAGAATGCTTGTTAACGCTCTGCTACCCAAATAGATTTAACAGACGGTATTCATTTCTCTGGCCTGAACTGATGAAAGTGCAGCTTGTTTCTCACTCACACACACCTCCACCAAGCAAACACTGTACATACCATTTTCCTGTTCTGTTTGCAAGGCAGAAAACCTAAGGCTAATAAAATTTTACTATGCAAGGACACCATTTGATTGTTTTTGTAAGTGTTCACTAAATTAATTTATTGCATTTTTCACCAAAGCAACTGGCCAAAATAAAACGAGCAACCCACTACCTGTACACATTTGTCACCATGTACCTTTGTTGATACGACCATGCTTTTTGTCCATGTGCTTTGGTTAGTGCTCTCATTAAAAAAGATAAGAAAAACATGCGATATTTAATATTTTTAAAAGAGAGAATGCTGTGACTCCTTTATCACTTACTAAATGATCTGCCTGAAAACAATTTATGTTATGGATAAGTCAAATTTGAATAAATAAAATTCCAAATGATTCAGAAATTCTATTAAAATATACATGCAAACACATGCTTTAAAGTTAACTTAAAGCAACACCCACTAAATATCATATAATAAAAAGTTTCACATAACTTGATGGAAGATATAGTAGTATCTGTTTGGCAAAAACAAGAGTACAGAAATAAAACAGATAAAAAATAAAAATAAATAATGTCACTAGGAAAGAAACTGAAGTGAAGTGAAGTATTGGATGTTAAAGTTTTTGATAATCCTTAATTATAATTCATTCCAAATAAATTTAAACAAAAACAGTGGCACTGTAACAGCAGCTGAAACTTGGTTTAGCATGTAAAATAGTATTTTAACCCACTAGTGTTTGACTGTATCTTACATTTAGTTTCTGTGTCACTCTGCTTTACTTTTGTATTGGAATTTATGTATACATGAAGGTAGATCCTGTTATGGGAGCATGGCAGGATCCAGCCTAAGACAGGGAGAACAAGTATTTTAGGACACCCAAATTTACATTTGCCAATGTGGATACAAATTCACAATAATCCAAAGACATTGATAGTCTATACATAAATCAAGTGTAGTATTTTTTAAAATACTGAACATTTCTCTATTCTTTATTATGCAGAAGGAAAACATTTGAACATAAAAAATACCTAATTTATGCATTCATTCATTTTTCGGAAGCTAGTTTAATCAGGATCACAGATAACGGGATCTTATCCCAAAGGCTTTTGAAACAGGGAAGGCCTGTCTATCACATGGCTTACCCATATAAATACACATACTAATATTGTACCAAATTACACTCACCTAAAGGATTATCTCATTAATGCAATTATCTAATCAACCAATCACATGGCAGTTGCTTCAATGCATTTAGGGGTGTGGTCCTGGTCAAAACAATCTCCTGAACTCCAAACTGAATGTCAGAATGGGAAAGAAAGGTGATTTAAGCAATTTTGAGCGTGGCATGGTTGTTGGTGCCAGACGGGCCGGTCTGAGTATTTCACAATCTGCTCAGTTACTGGGATTTTCACGCACAACCATTTCTAGGGTTTAGAAAGAATGGTGTGAAAAGGGAAAAACATCCAGTATGCGGCAGTCCTGTGGGCGAAAATGCCTTGTTGATGCTAGAGGTCAGAGGAGAATAGGCCGACTGATTCAAGCTGATAGAAGAGCAACTTTGACTGAAATAACCACTCGTTACAACCGAGGTATGCAGCAAAGCATTTGTGGAGCCACAACACGCACAACCTTGAGGCGGATGGGCTACAACAGCAGAAGACCCCACCGGGTACCACTCATCTCCACTACAAATAGGAAAAAGAGGCTACAATTTGCACGAGCTCACCAAAATTGGACAGTTGAAGACTGGAAAAATGTTGCCTGGTCTGATGAGTCTCGATTTCTGTTGAGACATTCAAATGGTAGAGTCAGAATTTGGCATAAACAGAATGAGAACATGGATCCATCATGCCTTGTTACCACTGTGCAGGCTGGTGGTGGTGGTGTAATGGTGTGGGGGATGTTTTCTTGGCACACTTTAGGCCCCTTAGTGCCAATTGGGCATCGTTTAAATGCCACGGGCTACCTGAGCATTGTTTCTGACCATGTCCATCCCTTCATGACCACCATGTACCCATCCTCTGATGGCTATTTCCAGCAGGATAATGCACCATGTCACAAAGCTCGAATCATTTCAAATTGGTTTCTTGAACATGACAATGAGTTCACTGTACTAAAATGGCCCCCACAGTCACCAGATCTCAACCCAATAGAGCATCTTTGGGATGTGGTGGAACGGGAGCTTCGTGCCCTGGATGTGCATCCCACAAATCTCCATCAACTGCAAGATGCTATCCTATCAATATGGGCCAACATTTCTAAAGAATGCTTTCAGCACCTTGTTGAATCAATGCCACGTAGAATTAAGGCAGTTCTGAAGGCGAAAGGGGGTCAAACACTGTATTAGTATGGTGTTCCTAATGATCCTTTAGGTGAGTGTACATTTTACAGTGTATATAGTACAACAGCTGTAGATTGTATGAACAACTTGAATATTCCTAAGACGCCAACTGCACAGCTATGCCTCATTATAGAATATTGAGTCTTAAATAAAACTGGATGCAAAAAGCTAAATTATAAACATCATCAAAGCGTGCCCAGACACAGTTCCTATGATTAAAATAAAGCTAAAAAGTGGTAATAAACATTGTCTTCATGATCATATTTCATAAACAAAAATTGCCTACAAATAAATATTATCTTACCTGCACACGCTTTGTGTATGGCCAGTAGATTCAACTGCTAAACTTAATTTTCTACAATACTGAGGATCTTGCATGAGAGTTGAGCGCTGCAAAAATATTAAAAGCAAATGAGATAAACTTTGGTGATGTCATTTAATTATACTATTATCTCACATCAGTGCACATTTAATTTTGCTCCCATTTTAACTCCAGTTTCTAAATTACAGTGGAATTATGTATGCTTGGTTAAAGTTAATAACTACATATATAAGTACTATAGGCCTCATTTTTGCTTTTAGATGTTTATTTTACATATTTTTTATATTCTGCCAAATTCCTTAAAAAGCCACCTTCACAATCTCTGCTGTTTACAAAATATTTGTAAACTTTTACTTTAAATTATCCATATGCTGCTTTAAATAGTCTCTGTTATTTCAGATTATCAATACTTTAATTACAATGAAATGTAGTACTGTGATTACTTACTGAATAATTACAGCAATTAAAATAACATGGACTATTATTACCAGTTTATTCTCAAAACAGAACTAAGATGATAAATGAATTACCAGTACCAAGAACAATAAGCTTCTTGATAAACGGCCTTTGTGAAATACCTAAGGGGTTTGAAATGTCTACTCTTTTAATATTTTACGCTGCAAAAGGAATTTCTTTACCTTAAGGAACGAAATCAGTGTTCTCTATTGAGCATCACAGCTGTATTTAAAGACCTGTACAATTTGGCCAAATTTAAGGACAGTGTAATTAGAGTGAATGATAATCACATTTAAGGTGATAATGTCTAGTACATATTTTATTATTATATTTTATAAGATCTTACTTTCATTTTATAAAAATATGTTGTGTTGGGTTTTGTTGCACATTGCCATTTTCTGTATTATTCTTATGGTAACTGCTAAATTGCTTACAGTAACAGTATCTGTTGCCAGTCAAGTGAACATAGAATGTGGTGTTATATTAATGTGGTCAAAAAAAAAAATCATAATCAAATTCAAGCTCTTCACAAGGCTAGTTATATTCTTTATCATCTTTATCAACACATAAAATTGTTATGAAAATAAACATTTATAGGTCACTCCATTCGCAGTTTTTATGTTATCTGAACACTTGTCAGGCTACAATATTAGCACTGTATTTGATGAAGTTGGAAAATTCTTTCAATGGTTTGCTACCAGTCAAAGAATACACAGTTTCTGTTCCTTGCTCTTTGTCAGTATGTCATTGTAGTTTTTGATAAGACTTATTTCTCTTTAGCTGCATTGCTCATTACTGACATGCGTGCCAATAGTTTCTTGAGAAAGGACGGAGACCTTTCTTTGATTTTTTTTCCATAAGGACATCAAAGAACGATGTTGTTCATTCACCAGATTGTCCAACTTCAGCTGTTCAGATTAATTTGTCAGTTAAAGACGTTAAGGAACGTTTGGTAACGTTAGCCACTGCAGGCTTTATACCAACATTTGCTTTGTTTCTGCTGAGGCTCTGTCATCAAAAAGGGCTAAAACAGAAACTCCTGCTTACTACTAGAATGTTCTGGGAACTCCACCTTTGCAGCTACTAGAATGTTCTCTGTTTCATTTTTTTTATTGTTTACTAATCACTTAGGCAGTTAAGAAGAGTACATACATACTAAAAATATAAATAAATAGTTCAGAATGAAACAACAGCTAAATGTTTCACAATCAGGTAATATTTTACAGTTAGGTAAGCAAGTTATCCCTAATAGACAAAAATATGTGTTATGGAGAAGTGATTCTACAAACATCAACTCTTTGCATTAATTTGTGGACCACACTAGTGTTACATGGTTCACAGCCTATGTTGTAATTGTTCTCTCATTATAAAAGATGGTACCATACATACTCTGCAATCCAATCTTTTAGATCTTCAACAACAACAAAAAAGTCCTGTGACTTTTGAGTGCAGTAATGAATAAAGATTTCCTGTTAGTTTTTATAATTTTTAGCATGCTTTTTAACAGGGATTTGTGGTTTCTGTTTTAAATTTTAACACTCAGTTTTCTCACTTTTATTTTTGGTATTTGATCCTTGCCTTTCAACTAAGAATCCTTCCTGATGTGCTCTAAAATAAATATTTAATTTTCATGTATTTTCCTAATACCAATGAATCCTCTGGACTGATCTTTTCTATATGTCATTAAAAGCAAATTAAATTAAAAACTGTATTATAAAAATAGTTTTTTCTGGAGTATGTATTTAGAGTGCACTTGTGGTCTCCTTGTATTTATTTACCTTACATGTGCGTGACTTTCTCAATGTTTTCTTGACTGTTACATTTTGCATAGATAATGATTGTTTTTAATATTTGTGATGGCTCTAATTGTGTTGGCTTTTTCCAATCTGCAACCAAATAATGGTCTGTACTGTTTATGTATCTCAAATGGGAACCTCCTCATTCAATATTCTCACTGCATGGTTACTTCTATTTATATTATGAATGAAAGTTTAAAAACATAATCTGCACTTTATATACAAGAAAGCAATATCCTTTGCACATACATTTTGTGCTGGTAAAAATTAAGAAATTAACTGTAGCAGAACATGATTAGGGTCAGCATTAGCCATTTAGTAATCTATTTCACCTAGTACAAGGTAATAAAAAATCAATAGTATTTGAGTTAATACTTATCTCCATAAAAATTCATATTCTTAAATTAATAAGCAGCCTTTACAAATCATAGCCCATCAATATAAGGAACAGAATGAACTAAAAAGAAAATACAAAATACCAATGCATGCTTCCTCCTTTATCAAATCACACAACTGAAAGTGGTAGAATGCATTATAACTTACAATGATATAATTATTCCAGGAGTTCTTGAGGTGGAGAAATAAAAGAGAGGACTCTGAAACAACATACAAATGTAACTGTGCCTCCTTCTTCTCATCAGCATCTGTATCCAGTTCATTGATAAAAGAAGCATGAAGACCCATACTGTATTTCTCAGTACACAGCAGTTTATCAGGAGTAAAGTCAGAAAATGATGCTAGAGATTGGCTTGATGAAGGAGGCCGTGGCAGGGGCCGTGGTTTATCACCTTTGCCATCGACATGGAGATTTTCATTGTCTGAGGCAGGGCAGGACAATGATCTGGACTGTTTCGCTCCCAGTGTTTGAGCTTCTGTTCTGTAGCAAAACATTCAATATTACCTAGAATTATTACACTTTACTAAAAAAGTGATCAGCTGTTAAGATTTTATTTTGTTAATAATCACATTTTGGAGAAAAATTGCATATAGCCAGGCAATTAAACAAACAGTACCAGACATCTAAACATAAATATAAAATGTATATCTAAAAGTAACAACAAACAGCAAGCCCTCACCTTACTTCATTTCACTAATACTCCACGTATTGTGCTTAGCATCCAAGGAGCCTACTTAAGACTTGTCTGAACTATAACAGAATACACACAGCCCAGTTAATATATAATTTGTTGTAAAGCACATGAGCCACGTTATGCATAGAAAGCTGCAGGGTTCAACCTGGAAAATGGCCAGCAATACCAGGCACAAGGAAAATTTCTCATACTCCAAAAAGAAATACTTTTCTAGAGAAGAATTTGCATTGGTTATATCATTGAAAGCTAGAAACAATTTACTATGACAACTAAGTTAGGTTTGCTATAAACATTTTAACAATATTTTACAATACTGAAGTTAATATACAATAGTATACAGTAACATAATCTGTGGTCAGATAACAGCATTATTTGCTGGAAGATGGGGGGCAGCACCCCCTTGTCCTAAATACTGACATGCCACTAGTCATCAGCTAGAGAAGTGAAGCACAGGCTACCTGCAGAAGGCAGAAAATATCCAGTCTAATAAAGATTTGTACTGTATGCACATGTGAAAATTACTGTAAACCCCATTACATATAAAAAATGTCTGTTGCATAAAATCAATATTTGCTCTATGGTGAAATGGAAGTATTAGAAATTTATTTTATTAAAATTTTCTCAAAATAAAAATGCTCTTTGCATCTTCGATCAGCTACTAGCAAAATATAGATTTCTAGCAACTCAATACTTCATAATGTACATATTGGAAAAACTGTCAAAGGGAACTTGTCCAAATTCTCTTGTCCTCCATCAACATCCACACGTATTTTATCTAGTAATAGCTAATACTGATAGTATTTCTAGATTTTTAACAACTAATATTACATTGTGCATTACTAAACAATCTTACGCAATGTTGTGTAATGAAACCTTATATTCGAAAGAAAGAAAGAAAGAAAGAAAGAAAGAAAGAAAGAAAGAAAGAACAGAAAAAAAGTTACTCATTATGTGCCCTCTTCAACATTTAGTGTAAAGTACTGTGTCTAACATTCTAAGAACCAAAAAGTGTTGTCCATTTTGGGTCAAAAGTTGTTAACAGGTTTCCAGTCTGGCAGCTTCTTAAGGTTTCAAATTAACTGATACGTTTCATGAGCTCCTACTAGTGGCTGATGAGTTATTATGACACTGCTTCCCTAAGTGTTTCGAAGGAACTGCCCTCTAGTGGCCTGAACACCTGCCATTTCTCATATAGTTATGTGAGTGTTCCTTTTCTGCTTTTCTTGCAAAGTATGGCTATACTGTCAATACTCAGTCGCACGAGCTTCGTCTGTGACAACATGGTACACTTTGGGAAAGCAAAGTTAACATTTGGACAGGGGAGACATGGTATAATTCAGTTTGGAAATGCACATGGAATTGCTACAATTTGCTATTCCTCCCCTTATAGCATTAATTGGAGTAACACCAGATGAGTCTATACAATGATACATCTGTGTCATTTCTAATACTGCACTGATTGCATGTCACCTTTTCATGCTTAATTGAAATACCTCCATAAGTTATTTAAAACTAGGAAAAAAATCTAATTTTCTTTATAAGAAATTCCACAAAGTCTGTTTAGCATTTCATAATAATTAGTTAAGGCTACTCAAATCTAGCTCCAATGAACTCTTTTTGATAAAAGCAACACATTTTCACACTTTTAACAAATTATTAAAATAACAATTTTAATTAAGAATTGAAAAGATCAAGGTTTTTTGTCCATGATCAGTACAAGAGTTTGACAGAGATCTTTGTTAGCTAGATAATTTTGACAACTAACTTGTTAAATTAATTTAAATCTCTCTTCCTATGCTAATAAGAAAAGGTTACATGATTTGGTATAATCACTGTGGATTTTCTTTCATTGTTTAAATAAAATGTCTTTCCAGAAGTATGAATCACATCATATATTGCAATAAGTCAGCAACTCTTAAGTTCGGTCCTGTATACTACTGTGGCAGTAGTATCCCACACATCTTATTCTTTTAACTGGACTCCAGGCTTCTTTAAGCAAAAGGTTTTTAGTTTCTATTTTTTTTTGTGTCACTCCAACAATTACAAAATGGCTTTGCTAAATTCTGATTGGAATGTACCAAGCATTTTGTATTTGTTATGCTTAGGTAAATTTATTTTTTGGAAATTGTGCTCTTTTTATACATGAAATAACTGCTGTCCTTTTTCATTCAGTATTAACTGTTGTAGTTGAATGCAATGGAGGTAGCAAACTCTGCAGAAAAGGGTGAAATAAAAAGAACATGGTAAAAGAAATATAAGAATTTAAAGCTATGGCAATAATACTAATTTCTGAATTTCTTTAAAAAAAGTTAAAACACAATAAGGTGAAATACTAAAACTCTCACTCCACTATGGATTTTAAGGAAAAAAAAGAATTTAAACAATTTGGCTTGCTAGTTTGGTATGATAACAGCACATTAATTCAGTACAACATGTACTTGATTTCTTACCTTGATGGACAGAGTCAAATTGACTTAATGTGTGGGAGATGTGAATACGTGGTGATTGGGTAAGAGTGTCTAAGAGTGAATGACAGAGTGTGTTTGTTGTGTGAGCATAGGGGAGAAATTATGGCAGGGCCCGGCCTGACCCAAAAAGTATTTTCTTTGTGAAAATTTAACCCCATGTCAAATCTACTTAATGAATCCTGCTTTACAGAAATTGTTTCAAAAGCTACCTAAATGGAGGATGATGAATGGATATCATTGTATCAATATTTTGGAAATGAAATGTTTCAACACAGACTTACAAATCATCAGAACAGATACCTGACTCTTTTTAAGACTGGAGTTCAAACTGAAAATAGATTGATTTATAACAAAGAAAGAACAGACACATCTAACTTATCCATATCTGTCACTCATTTGCATTCACAAATAACCCTCAACTTTTTGCCATACAAGTGAACAGTCCATATGGTATATTCTTAAGCTTCAGCCTGACCAGGTAACATTGGTCATTCAGACACAAATCACTCACTGGCAATCAACTACCCTTAGCTTTGCTTTAGGAGTTAACCCTGGTGTCCCTATTCTAGGTGACATTTTTTGTTTTTGTGTGAACCATCACAGAAATAAAATTTTGCATCATTCATTGTCTGCCCCCCAACCCATAAACCAAGGATGTAACCAGACTAGGAGCTCAAATATCTCAATAACATTCCATACATCCTCACTTTTTTAAAATTACAAAAAGGATAAAACCTATTATTCCAACAGCATTATTTTATATAATTGGTAACCTCACTACTGAAAATGTCTGATCTACTTTTCATTTGTTTCTTAGTGCTTGGTGGAATTAAATAAAAAAAACACATAATAAGCAAACAAATGAATACAAATAAAAATAACCAATTCTTTGATATATGGCTAAATATATCTATAAATGTATATATATTTAAAAAAGCTGGCAATCATCATTACAATTTCAGAATTCAACCACAAAACATATATGCAAAAAAAATTGTAACATATGTCTTTCTAGTTAATGAGAAAATTTTGCATTTAGGTCAAATGAAAAAAAATCAGCACTGATATATGAATACCAACTTCTCAGAAAATGAAGAAATTTGAATCAAATCAGTCTATAAGGTCTATAATATTTTATTAAAAGAAACTGTCCACATGGTAGTAACAAAAAGCTATACAGTACAAGATATACAGTAGGCATACTGCAGAAACAATGTAGCCATACTGTATAAGGAACACTCTTTTAAATGATGCAAGAAGATAAAAAAAAACTAAATGGAAACACACCTGACAGGGCTTATTAATTTAATTGCAGCATTATTAGGGATGAATCCTTTTTGTGTCAAGTAGTGCCACAACAGGATCTGGTCCTTGTAATAATGAAATTAATTAATCAGATTTGATAACGATAAATGGATGGATTAATGTAACTTTAACTGTATAATCTGTCATCTTTATATATTCTACCACTCATAACTAACCTGTTTGAATTATTTTATTTTTAGCTTTGAACTTTGCAATAAAATAATTCCTTAAAAGCTGTATTTTGATTTTGACAGCAAATTTTCTGTGACATCTCCAAACCTGCTTCAAACATTAATTAAAAATAGTTGATTAAATGAGATGAAATATTTCTCGAGTGGTCATCACTATGTCCCAAAGTCTCCAGAGACACAAATTAAATTCTCAGATTAGTCAGTGTCAAGTTCAAGATTAAGATCAAATTACAATGAAATACTTGACTTGTATGCTTCCTCAGAACAGTGATACAATAACAACAAAACACATTCACACCCACAAAAAAGTATAATGTTTATATACAATCATATATTGTAATTATGAATTGCTATTCAGAAACCTTATGACTGATGGATAGAAAGTTTCTATTAATCAACTGGTGTGAGTGTGAACAGTCCTGTACCATTTGCCAGAAGGGAGGAATGAGTAATGTAACTGTACAGGATGGCAGAGGTAATTTACACATGTCCTGAACAGAAGGCTTGGTTGCCAGTAATATTCTGTACTACCTTCATTGTCCTCTGAAGTGCTTTAAATCTTTAATTTTGCATTTTTTATATATTTACCCTGTGTCTGCCTACATGTGTTTTCCACTTTATTTTTTTCTAATTCCCCGAAAATGTACATGTTATATTATAAGCAAGAGAGAGTTTGGGAGGCAGCGTCATAGTATAAAATTGCTTCTCATTTGACTGGCATCCTATCTAGGAATGATATAATGATAAGTAAGGAAAAAGAAATAAAGTTAAGTTAGCTGTATCAGAGATGTTTCCATCTTAATCAGTTTCATATTACAGTGTGAAAGGAAAACCCATGTTAGGACCTCTTGGCCTAGAGGAAAACCAGAGTATCAATTTACAGTATGACATTCAAACTTGAAAGTAAGACACTGTGTTTGAACACAAGAGGAAAGCTCTTGAATTACTTTCCACCTTTAAAAAAAAAGTAGACTAGTAATACAGAGATAAATATGTGATACAATACAAAAGACTTTAAAAAACCAATGTACAATTTTACTAATCACAGTAGACATTAAAGGTAAGAGGATATGCCAGTATGATGAAGCAACACAAAATATAAGTTCACTTAAAACAGTTTGATAACTGTAGTTTAAAAATTCAATGAATCACTTAAGAATACATTCCACTTTCATTTCATTACATCTGTCAAATTCTCTTTCAAACCAGATTTTTTTTTGTATTCCTACAAGTTGTAAACCTGAAAGAGTAGGACCATCACCCAACTGATAAACATGACAAATAACTATGCTGGCAATCTGATTGCTGCTTAAACACACACTAAACACAGGACTAGTGTGCAATATAACTTCAAGATGGCATGTATTCATTTACTCTAAATTAAAGACAACTTCCCAATCATATGTGCTAGTATGCACACTCAACAACACAGAGTATATGCAACATTTAATATTTAAACTTCAAATATTGGAAGAACAATTCATTGTTTTAAACATTGTTCCTCATCCTTCCTTTTAGACTGTTGCAACAAACTATAGAGTAACAGAGCATTAAATGATGAATGGATAGCCAGAGGTGGGTACAGCAAGCATGAGGAACAAAACAAATGAAAACAATTTTATTTCCTTCACCAAAACAAAGTGTAATAAATTATTACCTACTATTAGGTACTCATTTATTGTAACTTTATACTTGCAGACTACTGGGCCTCTGGTATCACAACTTATAGAACATAAAGCATTTTAAATTAATTAATTAAATTACATTTTAAGTAACTTAGGCAGTGTGCCCTGCTGTAATATTGCAATAAACAGTACAATCTCTATTGTTTCAAACATCAAGAATACTTTATAAAAATGAATAGCTGTAATTATGATGGACTATAGTAATTAATGTTGAGGACGTGATTCTTTATATATTAGACTGTTAGAAACTGCCGATCAGTACTGACTTCATAGTCACAGGCAATGAAAAATAGTTTCAGGAGTACCTCACTCCACTTTTTACGAATTCGTGACAAATGGTTCAGATATAAAACTAGTTCATCAAGAGCTTTGTTATTCTGTTTCACTCATAAAGCAATTCCAGTTCTTTTACTAATATTATGTATAGCCTCATGTGAACAATTTCCAAACTGTTCCTTGTTATATTAATATATTTATAAAAGACATTTTCAAGCTAGTGCCCAAAAACCTGCTTTACAGAAAATAATGCATCACAAAGTAGCCTTTTACTATTCTAACCTTGGGTATTCTTAAAAGAAAAAAGTTGTCTGCTCTTCAAATATAAATACCTTACAAATTATCATGACACTTCTTTCAATCAGCATCCATTAGTTTGCAAAATCTTATAAAGGCAAAACGTATGACTATGCTATTCCATGTTGCTCACTCCAAAGACAGATTTGTTCTTATAATATTCTGTTTGCTTTTCACTTGGCCTTTTCTATAAAAGGTGTTTTAAAGCCACAAATAAAATTATCCATAGAAAACTAAGATCATCTCAGAAATGATTATAGCAATTAATATTACATTACAATTAAACTTAAACTTAAAGATACAAATTATGTATGGGTGTAACTATCTTCAATTGTTATCGAAGATCTAATAAAAAACATAAGTGCACAAGTGATAATATTATTTTTCCAAATAAAATGCAACTGTCTGAAATTTGTGGCAAACAAATCACTATTTGTAACAATATTTTATTTCAATGATTCAGTTGGCCAGTCTAAATGTATTTGTGAGCCACTAGTGGCTAATGGCATGTATTTTGAGTATCATGTTAAAGACAGAAAAGCCCTGATTTACAGTTTTACATTGTAAGTGATGTAAATTCAGGATTGAGTGACCACTTGGACCAAGAATAATTTCAAAGAGGCCAAATGCATGAAGAATTGTATATTTATTCACTTAGACACAAAAGAGCAGTATCAAAAGAGGCACCACAAAGAAATGAGAAAGCAAAATAAAAGATCTCTGTTGTCACTCCAGTCCTGTACATGTCTTGAGCCCTTATCTACTTATTGACATGACTCACCCACTTTTCTACCTACATCAACAATTCACCTTCTGCCTGTATGTCTGGTCCACCTCTCTTTGTCTCACAACCCTGTTCTCTTCCTGCTTCCAGACATTCTTTGGCTCAGAGTGTCATATTTAGAATGGGTGTATGCAATGATTCAGGATGGCTTCAAAAATATACCAATATAAAAGGACACCAGGCCTGAACTCCCTTTTATATCTTTAGGGATCTCTCTGTCCATTATTATACAGTAGTCCTTACAGAACAGAGTCTACAAGACAAATTTACATCTGTCATAAACAATAACAAACTCATAGTCTTTCCGGATTCACCTTGCTAGTACCTATAATTAAAAGGCCAAATGGTCCCTCCTTTTCTTATCTAGAACCGTATACTGCCTTTTATCAGCCACAAGGTGTTTCCATCCCATGCAGCCTTCAATGGATATGCTTTCTCTTGCACTTGCTGCTTTGTCTGCCCCCTTATTTAAGTTAAATGTCTGTCCCCTTATTTAAATTATCATCATTCTAAAATGAAGAATGTACAGTTTTATTGGAAACAATTCCAAGTACTGTATACATAAAAGATTCAATACTAAGACACTGAGAGAGACTGAGCTGACAGCATACAAAAAAAGAACATGCCACTGGGTCTTGACGTTAAAGCTGTAAAACTAACTGTACTATAGCTTCAACTAGCCATAAAACGTCCTGATAATTTTATCGTTTTAGCAGTAAATCGTGCAGATTATGTGCAATAAAGATTGTTGCTTCACATATTGAGATTTGTCAGGAATTTAATTTATGAATCATTGCATATGATTCTGGTAATTTAAGAAGCATAATTATTTAAACTGAAATATAGAATATATTTAGGTTTCAACACCTGAAAACTGTTTGATTTTTCAAGTTTATTTCCCATCTGAGATGCTTTAGGATTGTAATTGTGACTCACTGTATATGATTCTGTTAATTAAAGGAACATGTTTGTTTATTTAAGTTGCAGCATTTGTTAAATGTTAAATGAGATTCAACACCTATACTTTTTATTAATTTTTTTTCTTAAAATATGCTTTTACTAAACAATGTTTTTTAGCAAATATGACTTCATCTCAGTAGCAATCAGTCTCATAATGTATTGAATGTAAAATAACTTTTCCGTCTTCAGTTTTCCACTTCCTGTCATAACTGTTCCACAGTTCAGTTCAGAAAAGTTTAAGTAGAACAGAAAACAATCTGAAAAGGCCTGTCAGAGTTTCAGCCTGTACGCGTCATGTGAAACTTTGTTAAGTAAAGATAAATTCTCTTTGCAGATTTGGTTTCTACTACACAACAGGTGTACAAGTTCAGTATAAATATTTTGAAGATGAGCAAATGTATTTACCATTTATACATACTCGTAATTTGAATATTAGAACAACCTTCCCCATGCACAAGAATCAATATTTTCTTGATTAGATGCAAAGTCAGTGTTTAAATTATTTACTGGGCCTGCTTCATCCAGGTCAGAGTCAACTGGGCCACAGCCTATCCAGGCAGTACAATACAAGGCAGGAAGCCAGAAACCTACCCTGGTTATCTCAAGGTCAGATTTTATTTACTTGTGCCTTAAAATAAAGATTACTAGAAATTATGTGATTTTTGTGTAATTACTCTTACAAAATTAATTTATTTGTAGTACAAATCTAGTCCAGATGCAGCCAATGAATTAAATGCTACAACAGGACAAAATAAATAAAGTGTATTAAATTTAATCTAATCTAATACCATGTGTGCATTACACAGTCAATTTTATATTTACAATATTATGAGACACAGTAAAGAAACATTTAAATAGTCAATATGCTTCTTAATATTAAGACAGATGTTCTATAGTACATGCCTTTGTTCATATGAAATCGTGTGTATTGTATTTTTTATTAAAATCTGAATGCACTTCCCTTGATACGCTTGAAACTATCAGCAAAAACAAGTACATAACCATAGAGAATTAAAGAATCCCTGGAGGAAGCTCACATCAGCAGCAGTTACGAGCACACAGTGGAATATGTTTACAAGATAATGATGTTGTGTGCACAAAACTCTTGACTTCTTTGTTTGTTTTACATCATACCTCTCTAAGGACATGATAAAGAACAAAATGTAAATGCCTTCAGAAAAACATAAAAAACACTACATATACAATGTAGTGTAAAATTACTGCAGACTATATTTTCATATAAGATGCTTACATACAAATTGAAAATATGATTTTATAAATGTAGTAAAGGAAACCTACTAGCAGTAGAACATGAGTGTAATCTTTGTCAGCTTTATATAATATGTACTTATCACTTATGTCAACATACAAGTGCTTTGCATAATATTATAAAATAGCATCTTATACTGTGCAATAGTTGAACGGGTACAATATCCAATATATTCAGTTAATATGCAGCCAGAATTGCATATAGTTTTTATGTTTATGGGTGAATTTGAGTAGAATGAGAATACAATCTTTGGTACTCCCTAGTTACAGCATCACAAGCACAGATTGCCCACAAAGTAATTACCTTAAAATGGACGTGGTTGCACGTCTGCTCAGTGTTGCACCTGTTCTTAATAAGTGTCCATTGGGAAATTTTTCATTTGCTGAAATTCAAACAAATGTATTATCAAAATATGTCTTTTTGTTGATCACAGTCATTTAATAATATTGACACCTCTCTTTTTGATGATCAGAGTCAATCACCCAGTATTACATATCACATTTCCACAGTAAATGCTATCAAAAAGCATGAACACCAGTATTACATTTAAAAAGGAGTGAAGCAAAATAAATTTAATAACACAACTAAATAATTTATTGAAATAAGTTTTAGCTGTTATGTGTCAAAGTGAAATATGTCTTATTGTACCGTATTCTATTTTCTGATTTACAAAACCTGAGATGTATCTACAAAAATCTTTTTCAAAACATTAAAACTCAAGACTAACCTCTTTCATTAAATAGTGCTGTCCTGCTCTGTTCAATAGAACTGTGTGATTTTGGGTTAGTGGTATTTGTTTAAAACATTCAGCCTTTTCTGTTGCATTATATAATGACATTTTCTTTCTATACTGTATATTTTTTTATATGAAATATATTTTTTGCAGTCTCATATTTCTCCCACACAACAACTGGTAGGATATGCTCCAGCTGACTCATGGCCATGCCCTGCATAACGAAGTTATGAAAGTGGATATCTAAAGGTAATAAACTGCAGCAATCCTACCTGCTTTACCTCTATACCATTGAATATATACAAAATCTAATTTTCAAATATGATTAAATCTGTAATGGGTAATATTTATTCCAGGAAACACATTTGCTGTTCTACTGTTCACACAAAGTCCCTGCTGTCTCTTTCTCAGGGTTGTGTTGCTCATGGGCAATTTCTACTTTACAATGCTCTGCACACAATTTAAACTAAGCATATCTGTTCTCACAAAAAAATCATTACAATATAATGCCCCCCCCCCCCCCGAACTTATATTAAAAAATACAGTATAAATAAAATATGAATGGACATGCTCTGTTTTGACACAACCAGGTTTGAAGGTAAAAGCCAATATATTCAATGTGTGATGATCTAAGAAATATTTGGGAAGATGGACGATAAATCAATTTAAGTTTTTCTTCAGATGACTACAATAGCAAAAATTTGTACAGCTATACCCAATACAATGAGGACAAAACCAAAATCAAGATAAAGTTTGGCAAAAAGTATCATTCAATTACCTTTCTGATTAGAGGAAATATTTATATTGCCTCTCGTAGTCTGGACAAATGGTAGAACAGTTCCCTTACTGGAAGTTTTCTTGTTTTGCTTCTTCTGATGTCTTGATGTTTTATAGTTAACACGAATGTGCTGCGCATTCTCTCTGTCTCGTCCACTAAGAAATTCAGGAACATCATTCACCTAAAGAAGATTATTAATGCAGTTTGTGAGTTTTACTGAAAATGACATTCAAAATTAAATTAGCATTCTATTCTGGGTCTGTTCAACAGATGTCAAAAATGAATGACATGCTGCTTCAAAAATGAAATAGATAAATTGACTAGACATGCTCTGCTCAACTTTCTATCTGCCTACACAAAACAAGTTTCAGTATTGGGAGAACTTGATAATGGTCTACCTTCCCCATTATGCTTCTGCAAATTCCATGACACGGACATTGTTGACAGATTTACTAACTTGTACTCTTGTTGAATTTACCCGTCACAGATGACAGAGGTACAAAGGTACTTTGTGCAAGATTTCACACAAAGCTAAGGTAGGGAAAATGAGAGTGGCTGGCTTCACATCTGGCAGAAGAAGTAACCGATGGAGCTTTTGGTAACTATAATATGTATTATCTTTCTTGATGAAGCAAGATTTTGGCTATTGGAATTATATCAAGATAACTGAATAATATTTGTTTAACTAAAACTGTAAGATCCTCTTTAGCTTTCAGTTTAACATCTTGTGGACTGAAGCTATCATCAATGATCAGTGTTCTAATAAAGAACTCTGGAAATATTTAAATGTTCATTGGTTTCTTAAGTCAAAGTTGTTTCTTGACTAAAGATTCTTGGTCCTTAAACACAAAATCATTCTGCTGAATAGTGATACCTGTTTGATTCCTTATTTTGATTTAGCTAACTGCTTGCTTTGTGGTCTGTCTTCCAGACAGTAACTGCTTTAAAAACAAATATAACTGCTTTTTAACACTAATAACATTGAAATCAATATATTTAATTCAAAAAATTAAATCAGACATATCAGAAATATGGAAATGGAAAAAATGAAAATAAATCTCATTGTATCAATTTATCATTTAATCCAGTTTTTGATAAAACTATGAGTTATCAAGATATTGTAGGTTGAGTGAAAACAGTAAATGCTTTAAAAGTTAAACTGGGCTTAACAGATTTTTAGAATTTCTTTTAAGAACTAGTACAATTATCCTTTTTAAGAACATAACATCTAGAATGTAAATGTGCCATTTCTCAATACGTTTTAAATGACTGTAATTTGTGAGACTGGAATCATGAGTTAGACTGATCTAAACACACAATAAGTCTCTCTATTATAATAAAAAAATCCTGGGACGAGACAAGACTTTTTAGGCTGGGACGAGACGTGACTTTTTCAGAGAGATATTTTCACATCCTGCGAGACAAGACTTTGTGCCAAGAAATTTAACCACACCCGGTGCTGGAAATAAAAGACAAAGAGTAGATGACAAAGTAGAACGTCGTAAAGAATTCAAAAACATCGGTGCGATACACATGAACAGCAGGTTAGAGATAATGAAAGTACTAAAATTCGAAAGTCTCAAAAAAATGACAGTAAAGATCGCATTAGCACAAAAAAGCGGAAATTATTACTCGATGAAATAACGGAACAGCGAAAAGAGATCAAATATATTGTTCGGATTTAAACTTTAAGTCTGAGACTTGTAGATCATCTAATTCGTATTTCACCATCAGGGAAAAGTAGTGTTTCTTCCCATTGAAGAGGCGTATCCGCAAGAATTAAAAGATTTGTTGTTTGGTGAAAGTGAAATCCACATACACAAGCAGCAGAGACGCGAAGTGGGTGGTGAGTAGCGTAGGCCAGGAGAGATATGGAGATGGATATTTGTGGAGTAAACCGCAAAACAATGATTATATTTTTATATTATGCACATTAAAGACCCATCAACAACAAATCAGATCAAATTAATAATATATTGAAAAATTATTATAAAAGTAAAGTTGAATACAGGTGCATGAGTAAAAAAGTACCACTCTGGTTAGCGGTAATAGCTCAAAAGTTGCTAGAAATCTATGTTTTGTACCTAACACTTGTATGCAAAATTTGGTTGACCTAACTGTTTAAATATACACACACACAGACACACAGACATAATTCTAAAAATTGCATTTTCAGACTCAGTTCTAAAATGTCGAGAGTCATCAAAATCTCGAGGTCAAATTTTTGGACAATTACAATACTTTCCATATACTTTATATATGAGAAAGTAACAAAGGATGATATTGAGATTGAATATTAATAAAAAAACAATAAACGATGTACTGTAGCTACCAGTATGTAATGTTAAAAAGGACCATGTCAATCTGCAGAGATCTTTGAATAAAATACAATTAAAATACAAACAACAAATACAATGAAAATGCAAACAAATACAATGAAAAACTGGATTTTTTTTCTAGCACTGATCTCTAAACTGTGCTATTTCCTTTATTTACACAATTATTCAACAATTCATTCAGATGTATTTTAATCTCTTGGTGAAAATAAAAAGACATACTAAATATATGACATCATATTCCTCCTTAATTTTTCATAAAATAAAGTGCAAACTTCAAAACGTAAAAACTAAGAAAAATCCTACTAGAATCAAAATTGGGAGCTTGTATGCCTGATTTTGTCAGTACTCAGAAGTTCTCAGCAGTTTTTGTTACTGGTAGAGTTATCTATACTAATAAAAGGCAAAGCCCTCACTGACTGACTCACTCACTCACTACTAATTATATATATGTATATATGTATGTATATACTGTATATATATGTGTATATGTATATATGTGTATATGTAGATATGTATATATATATATATGTTTATATGTGTGTGTGTGTATATCTATACTAATAAACGGCAAAGCCCTCACTCACTCACTCACTGACTGACTGATTGACTGACTGACTGACTGACTGACTGACTCATCACTAATTCTCCAACTTCCCGTGTAGGTAGAAGGCTGAAATTTGGCAGGCTTATTCCTTACAGCTTCCTTACAAAAGTTGGGCAGGTTTCATTTCGAAATTCTACGCGTAATGGTCATAACTGGAAGCTGTTTTTCTCCATTTACTGTAATGGAGATGAGCGTGAAACCCGTGGGGGCGGAGTTTCGTGTGACATCATCACGCCTCCCACGTAATCACGCAGTAGGTAGAAAACCAGGAAGAGGTCCAAAAAGCGCTGAAGGAAACATGCATTATATAATTGAGAAGGCAGCGAAACAATAAGAAGCGAGCGAGTGACATATACAACCATATTCATGAGTTCCGCTACTTCGGAAACAAAGCACGATGTAAACCTAAACTTTAAATTAAGTTCATAGACAGGCTGCCACTAGCATTTGTAATTTAGTGCCTGCCCATATAAGGCCGTCCGTCAGCGGCAATCCAATAGAAACACTGCCACGGGTAAATATTAACGGGTGAAGGACTGTGCTTATGCAGAGGAAGATGAGATGGTCAGGGTGGTGTTTGGCACAAACTCAGCGAAACTGCGAGAGAAAGTTTTAAGTGCCGGGACTTAGGTAACATTAGATACAGCCATGGACATAGCACGACATGGCACCAGCACAGCTGGGAAACTTCGATGCATGTACACCGAGCGGCTCACGTGAACTGACGCAGTGCACAGACAAAAAGCAACAGTTCCAAAGAGCGCTGAACAAAAACCGAATTACACAATTGAAAAGGCAGCAAAAAAATATGAAGCGTCTGATACATACAAGCATATTATTCATAACTGCAGCTACTGCAGAAACAAAGCACACAGTGGACAAAGTGAATGTCCCGCTAAAGGAAGACAGTGTTAAAAAAAAAACCCGTGCATGCAGTGTGTCAGGTCTCAGATAAAGAAGAAGACGAGCTGTTTATTGATGCAGTAAGAAACAAATCTTTTTCATAGCTTCTTTAACATACTACGTCTCCGCTGCGATACGCGGGTATATATATATATATGTATATATATACCCCGATCTACATACTCGAATAATGAATACTTTATTCGCAATCAATGATTGTTTTGGTAAAGCCATACTCAGTGTATTCATTAGATGAACGGTAAAAAAGTAAGAGCGAGGGGAGGGTGAGTTATTGAGGCATGCAGGCAAAACCACAATAGCACGCGGGCTCGATGTACGAAAAAATATATCTTTTCAAGTTCTATTTAGTCCATATGTGTCAAACTCAAGGGCCACGGGCCACATCCGGCCCGGCGTGTAATTATATCCGGCCCGCGAGATCATATTATATACTGTATTATTGTTAATAATGGCGCGGGTATATGAAGCGCTGGTAACACAATAAACTACAGATCCCATAATGCAGCGCTTCAGCTGCCTTGCCGAACACTTACCGCGTTAATCAAGTCTAGCTTATGACGCTGCAAGTTATTGCGAAGCTAGCCCATACGATGCTGAAAAGAAAAGTTGATTCTGAAAATAGAGCCTTTAAAAACCGATGGGAGGCTGAGTATATGTTTACTGACATTGCCGGTAAACCCGTGTGTCTCATTTGTGGAGCTAATGTGGCTGTAATTACAGAATTTAATCTAAGACGGCACTATGAGACAAAACATCAGGGTAACCTGAAAGACCTGAATGCAATGCAGAAGATACAGAAAGCAAAAGAATTAAATAAGAATCTGACACTTCAGCGGACGTTTTTACCCGTGCACAATCACAAAGTGATTTCAAGTGAAGCTGCTTTTATGGGAGACACAAATGCACCAGTGCAACTTGCCCCACTTTCCCTGTTGCCAAGTAATGTTGAACCAAGTCGTCACTATGCTGTTCCCAAATACGCACTTTGCTGATAAACTAAGCGCACTGAGTTTGCATGGCGCTTTGGTGACTTTGAAGAACAAAAAAAGTCCGTCTACATGCGGCTCGGACCTTGTGCATGTTTGGTAGCACATATCTGTGTGAGAAGCTCTTCTCAGTGATAAAGACTAACAAAACAGCACACAGGAGTCGCCTCACTAATGAGCACCTGCAGTCCATCCTGAGAATCTCCACAACACAGAACCTCACACCAAACATAAACGAACTTGTTGCCAAAAAAAGATGCCAGGCGTCCAGCTCTAAAATGACATATGAGCAAAGACAACTGAATGATTTGATTTGTTATTGCTGAAAGGAACACATTTTATTTATATTTCCAGGTTTTGTTATGCAGCATGTTCATATTTGAATTTGTATAATTTTGACAGGATATATTTTTATGGAGAGCAAAATCTTTTGGGATATTTAAAATCTAAGTTTATTTTTTATATAAAATTACATAAGAGTAAAGAAATTTGAATGTTTGTTCTTTTAACGTTTACTTTATTTCTAACTTGTATAATTTAGACAGGATATATTTTTATGGAGAGCAAAATATTATAAGTTGTTTAAGGTTTGAGTTGATTTATTCAGGAATAATATTCCTGTCTGTTTTTACCATTCCTACCAAAGATATTTGTCGACTAAATAAAAATTCCTTCTATTTAAAATTTAAATAGAACTTGAACAAATACGATAGTTCATAATATCCACGCAGACTTGCATGTAAAGCGGGAGTTATCCGTTTTAACAAGCAGCGTATTGCACTGATACGAAATAGCTGTGTGTGTATATATGTAGATATGTATGTATATGTATATATATGTTTATATATGTGTGTGTGTATGTGTATATATATATATATGTATTTGTGCATATATATGTGTGTGTATGTATGTATGTATGTGTGTATGTATATGTATGTGTATATATGTGTGTGTGTGTGTATATGTGTATATGTATAGATATGTATATATATGTTTATGTGTGTGTGTAAATATATATATATATATATATATATATGACAGCAACACTCATCACTCACAACAGTGACAAAACAATTACATTGACAATCATGTTACGTTATTTTCAAAATGTTTCCTTTTCTTTTTCATTGCTTCTTTAACACACTACTTCTCCGCTGCGAAGCGCGGGTATTCTGCTAGTAATATATATATATGACAGCAACACTCATAACAGTGACAAAACAATTACATTGACAATCATGTTATGTTATTTTTAAAATGTTTCCTTTTCTTTTTCATAACTTCTTTAACACACTACTTCTCCACTGCGAAGCGCAGGTATTTTGCTAGTCTATACTAATAAAAGGCAAAGCCCTCATTGACTGACTGACTGACTCACTCACTCACACACTCACTCATCACTAATTCTCCAACTTGCCGTGTAGGTAGAAGGCTGAAATTTGGCAGGCTTACTCCTTACAGCTTACTTACAAAAGTGAAGCAGGTTTAATTTCGAAATTCTACACGTAACGGTCATAACGGTTGACAACGTCCGCCATGTTGAACTTTCTTATTTATGGTCCCATCTTCACGAAATTTGGTAGGCGGCTTCCCTGCGCTAACCGAAACCAATGTACGTACTTATTTCGGTGGTATGACGCCACTGTCGGCCCCCATATTGAACTTTCCAACGTCACTAATTCTCCAACTTCCCGTGTAGGTAGAAGGCTGAAATTTGGTAGGCTCATTCCTTACAGCTTACTTACAAAAGTTAAGCAGGTTTCATTTCGAAATTCTAAGCGTAATGGTCATAACGGTCAACAACGTTTGCCATGTTGAACTTACTTATTTATGGCCCCATCTTCACGAAATTTGGTAGGCGGCTTCCCTGCGCTAACCGAAACCGATGTACGTACTTATTTCACTGGTATGACGCCACTGTCGGCCGCCATATTGAACTTTCCAACGGTCTTTGTTACTTATGGGCCCATCTTCAAGAAATTTGGTACACGGGTTAACAACGCTAACTGAATCCTATTTACGTACATATATACGTCCATAGCCTGCAGCTCGGTCACCGTGTGAGGAGGCGTTGGGTCCCCCATCCCAATGCCTCCCACGTTGTTGGCTGCCTGCCTATATAAGGCTATCCGTCGCTCCGGTCTCTACATTCCCTTCCTTGCTTCGCCACAGAATTCACGTCTCCCTGCTGATAACTACAGCCTTTTTATTTAATCCACAGCTTCTCCGCTGTTCTATTGTTCATTTATTACAATTGTAGTTATTTTGTAGGTATTTTACACTTACTTTACATTGTTCAGGTACCCATTTCCTTTATCGTTCCAACCGTACCCCCATTACCATGTCTATCGAGGTGATCACCATTGATCAAAGAACTTTCACTTACCAAGTGGTTTCCATGCCCGGAGATGGCACCTACCTTTTCCATTCTCTTTCTTATATATTGCACGGCCATATAAGGCTCACTCTTGATATCCGGAGGAACATTGTGTCTTATGTATTGAATGACTGGGACAGGTTCAAGGTATGGACTGATGACAGTACAGGAGATAATTATACTACACAGGAGCACTATAAGAGTGAAATGCTTAAGCCCTTCACCTATGGTTCTGCATGTGAGTTGATGGCTGCCGCTGAATTGTTCGGTTGTCGCTTTCAAGTGTACCGAAATGGCCAAATATTTTACACCTTTTGACAACCGCCAATGCCTCTTAAACATCTTAGATTCACAGGTGACGATTTCAGTAGTGGACACTTTGATGTTTATGAATGTTTAAACTCTTAAAAACTGGATGCGAAGTTATCGATGAAACCGGTTGTGTGCTTACAACGCTTGACAGATGCCGAATGTCACTTCAACACAAGTCCTGCAAATACTGTCGTAATTGAAACAAACCATGAAACTCAAACCAATTATGACAGCAGCAATCCAAGCTGTGAGATTTGAGACAAGATTACTTTTCACATGGCCAACTGTATGTTGCATGCTCAAGAGTAAGCTCAGCGTACAGCTTGGTCATATTACAACCGGAGGGCCGTAATGACAATGTGGTATACAAAGAGATCCTTAGCAAATAATTATTGGTATATTTTCCCTCAGTTTAAAAAGGTTTAATTTTCTTCTTAATAAAAATTTTAAGGCAGTACTTCGTCGCTGCAAAGCGCGGGTATTTTGCTAGTCTTTGATATAATACTCTCAGGGAAGACCAAACAAAGACCAAGCCAAAAACAAATTCTAGCAAATATTCACAAAAAAACAGTGAAAATGTCCCATAGAAAAAGGGTTATCTAGATCCAATAATGAACCCAATTCCACATGGGAGTTTTTGCTGTCATGGCCGCCTACAGAGCAAACAGTGGGGGTTAGGAGTGATACCACTTGGAAGACAGGAATATATTGAACACATATGGATGTACTATGCCTTGGAACTTCAGACTGGCTTCTGCAAAGTTGATCACTACTTCACTTGGCACTCTAAGTGATGTAATGGATACTCACAGTGACGTTAAGTCTTTGAACAAATAACTTGATTTGTCAATTTGTTTATTTTACCCTGCCTCTTTTATGGTCATGAACTCTAGGTGGCTACAGATATAACACATATGTAGGTGTAAGTAGTCAAAATAAGATTCCTGCATAGGGTGACTGTGCTTATTAGTGTGGGACTCAGGGTAGCTGCTACTTCTCTGGACTAAGACTACCAAGTTGAGTTGCTATTTGCATTTGGTGAGGATGTCACTTAAGACACCTCCCACAAGATACGTATTAGTGAACAACAAACAATACCAAACACATTTCACAACTAATCTAAGAATACTTGGGAGTTACAAAAGAAGTATGTATCATTGTGTTAAAAAAATAGCAGTACAACATCAATAACCTGATGAACCACTGTTATTAGTAGTAGCGGTATTTCTGCATGACAAATAATTTACTTGTAGACCCAACTGTCATGACATGCGCACTGCTTGTTTTAAGTAACTGGCTCATTCATTGAAAGGGCCATGTTAAAAATAATATAGTGTGGAGTGTAATTAGAGAACTTATTCCTTTTGTGGAAAAAACAGGTGTCATTAATTGTCCTTTATTAAGGAAGAAGGAAAGAAAATGTTTCACACATTGTTATAAAATACATTTCCTTATGAATTGCTAAGTAAAATGGGCTGTTCCAAACATTGTTACCAAACATTGACTGGAGAGGTGAAAACATATAAAGAAGTGCAACAAATTATGGGACACTCAGTTAAAATGATCTCAAATGCTTTAAAATGGCAACATAAACCTGAAACACTGGAAGAAAACAAGCAACTATTGTTAAAAAGGATCAAAGTACAGTCAAAATGGCAAAGACTCAGCCAGTCCTCCCGTCCAGAGAGATCAAAGATGATCTAAAATTACCTGTAAGTACTGTTACAGTCAGAAGATGTTTGACTGAAGCTAAGCTATCAGCAAGAAACCTGTAAGGCACCATTGCTGAAAAAATGGTAAGTGTAGAATCAGTTAAAATTTGCCAAGGAATACATCAACTTGTCCCAAAGAGAAATGGCATAACATTCTGTGGACTGATGGGAGTAAAATTGTTATTTTCAAGTCTAGTGGTCTTTGACAGTATATCAGATGACCCCCGGGTACTGAATTCAAGCCACAGTACACTGTGAAGACAGTGAAGTATGGTGGCACAAAAATCATGGTATGGGGATGTTTTTGATACTACGGTATTGGACCTATTCATCCTATGAAATGGGATCATGGATCAATTTGAATATATCAAAATACTTGAGAAGATTATGTTGCCGTATGCTAAAGAGCAAATCCCCCTGAAATGGGTATTTCACCAAGACAATGACCTCAAACACACAAGTAAGTGAGCAACATCTTGGTTGCTAGCTAAAAGAAAGGAGGTAATGGAGTGGCCAGCTGAATCCCCTGAACTCAACCCCATTGAAAACTTGTGGGGTGACATTAAAAATGCAGATTCTGTGAACTTGAAGAGAACTTGAGTTTGAACAGAAAAATATCAACAAGGCCATTTTTATTGAACAGATTAACATTCATTTTCTTTGTTTCCTGTAAAAGAAGAATGAAGACTTGGTAAAATATGTTAATGCTTTGATTTGGAATTGAATGTGTAATGTATCTACTACATTTGAGATATGGAAACAAAAGCTATTAAAACAATATTTCACTTTATTCACTTTTTTTTAAAGCACTGCTATTTTTTTTTAATACAACGGTATCAGATCACTCCAAATTCAAGTCATCTACTACAGTGTCATTCTTGACTGACCTGACAATTACTTCTTTTATTTTACATTATTGAAAAAGGTGAATGGTCGGTGTTACATCACAACTCTGCTAAATCAGGAGGCATTGTTTTGAATGAGTTGTCCCACTGGGAACTTCCATTTTAAAGGGTGTTCACAGGAGATTTCCAGCTATAAGACTAATATTGTTCTGTCTATTCTATAGCAAGTCAAAAGAGCATGTTGCTTGAGACAAGAAGACTTATCCTGAACTGCAGTGATGTGAATGAAAAGCAAGTGGCAAATTTTACAGTGCTACCAGTTAAACCTAATCTTTTAAATTGCATAATTCTAAAACACTTTTTGGTAACAAAAGCAATCAGTACCTGGCGCTAGTGGCAGTCCATTCTGGAAGTTCCTCATAAATACCATTCAGTGAAATAACTTGTCAGAAATAAAAAATTATATCTCCAGACAATGAAATATAAAAGCATATTAAAATCATACTGTGAAATGATTAATGATTATGAATCAATTTCTTGCTAATATCTGAAAAAATCCCATACCTGAAATATATTTTTTTATATTCTTCTGCTTTAGCAGCATTTTAAGACCTATGATGACACATTCCAACCATTGCACCCAACATTTCATATACAAAGGATTCATATGGCAACCGAGTACAGGTGTCCTGACACCAAGCCCTTTGTGAGACAGTTAACACCGTTTGCTCTCAGGCACAATAATTGCACTTGACTCTGCCAAAACACGTCTGAACAAGCTGTTAAACAGCCTTGCTGTCATTAAAGTCTTCTGTAATCTACATGTGACTAATAGTATCAGATGTTAATGAAATAAATCAACATCATATTGGTTCCTTCCATGATGCTGATTGCATCTTCTTTGGCAAAAACAAATCTCTTCACAGAACAACACAGTTATGTTAGATAACTAAACACAGTTTTATCTTCTCAAACAGTTATAAAGGTGTCACTACATATTAAACTGTGCTTGTCATGTTAAAAAGGAAGTTCTGAATATTTTAAATAAAAAGAGCAATCAAATAAAACTGTAAAAAATACATTTAGATGAACACTTACAAATTTAAATATCACTTTTTAAATATTTTCATATGTATATGCCTAATATTAAAAAATAACTTCTGTGCAAATGTTACAGTTCATGCCTCAAAGTAATCAGTTAAGTCAATACAAAGAAATTACATTTGTTCTATTTGTAATAAGATACAAAGCTACACAGCTATAATAGTTTTCTCATATGAAAAGTTTTAGTATGTTTTCTTCCCTTTGTGACAACAATTACTCATTACACTAATACTTACTGTATTTATATAATTTATATAATATATATATAATTTATATATCCATCCATCCATCCATTATCCAACCCGCTATATCCTAACTACAGGGTCACGGGGGTCTGCTGGAGGAAATCCCAGCCAACACAGGGTGCAAGGCAGGAAACAAACCCTGGGCAGGGTACCAGCCCACCGCAGTAATTTATATATCATTTATAATTATTATATAATTTACAGTATATAATTAAACACACTAAATTTGCATAGACTCTGTGAATATTACCTAAGATAACAAACAAACAAGCTTATCCAGTCCAAGGTCATAGAGGACCCTAACTTCAACAGAGCACTAGTATACTTCACAGCTCACTCACAGCCAACAAGGGGGCTAATTTAGCACTGCCAATTAACCTGACACACACGTTTAAGATTTTGGAAGAAAACCAGAGTAACAAAAGAAAAACTCAACCAAGACACAGGATGATTGTGGCAAATACACACGGATAATGATCAGGCATGGGATTCAAAGACAAGGCATTGTAGCTATGAGAAATTATTGGTTCTTGGTACCCCTCAGTGAATATTTCAGATATTAAAATTTCATAATCCTTGTTTTCCAATCATAGCAGTACCCTTCATTGTTCACAAACTTGTGCAACTTGTTTATTTTTCAGTCTGGTATATTTTATTTCAGATTGCATTTACAAATTGTAAACAGTGCAAATACAAGTTTAAAACACAACATGTGCCTCTTTTACTAAAAATGTGAATGTCCATTGTGGCAACCAGGAGGTGTACAGCTCTCCAAACCCTGGACACAACAGACACAGAGGCCAAGTGTTGCACACAACACACTTTTATTCATCTGTGGGAAACACTTTTGTCTCACTCCCCACAGCAGCACATAGTATAAAGCACCAAATATTAAATACCCAGTCCTTTTTCTTCCTTTTTCCCTCTCTCTCTCTCTCTCTCTCTCTCTCAATTCTCCACTATTCCTTCCGCAAACTTCGTCCACCTCCTCCTGGCTCCCAGAATGGAGTGAGGCTACCCCTTTTATAGGGCCTCCAGAAGTGCTCCAGGTGTTCCAGAATCTCCTTCTGGCTGCACTTCCGGGTATGTCGGCAGCCCTGCAGAGGAGGGTTCAGCCATTCTCTATGTGCCCCCTTGCAGTGGCCATGGGGCCCAGCAGGGTTGAGCTTCCATGCTCCAAACCCATGGCGCTTTAGCACGCCAGGGGTGTTGCCCTCTGTTGTCCTGGGGGAGGTATTGCCCCATGCAAGCTCCTTCCCCAGTCCTTCGGTTATGGAGGCATCCCAGCTGGGTAAGAATCCCAGCTGTCCATTACACCATTTATCACTTATTTAAACAAAAAGCATTAATTAAAAACACTTGAATATGTCAGAAGAAGCACATAAGTACAGTGGTTGAAACTTCTCTGTTACAATTCCAAAGAACGAGTTTATTCCCAAGCTGGTTAATAGACAATTGTAAATGACTGTGGAAAGAGTGACCATGGGATTTTTTATAACAGGCACACTCTTGTATTAAATATAACTCAAGGAAAGGTTAAACAAACCAGCTTCTCTTCCTTTCTCTTCTTTCACCACCTTGGACTCTTCCTTTCACCAGTGAGGCTTCACTCCAAACTCTCGTCTTGTCTCCGATTTCAGTCTTTGTTCTGTCCTGAGTTAGTTCTATTCATTCTTCTGGTGTCAATTCCAGCCAAGCCCCAGAATTATTTCAAGAGGGTAAGAGGCAGCCCTAATTAAACTACAGATATACCAGACTAGAGCTTACTCTAGAAGCCCATGCATGCAGCCTTGAGACTGTTGTAGCTCTTCAAGAAACAGTCCCATTCTAACTGAGGGTCACGGGGGGTCTAAGCCCATAACAGCAGTGCTAGTGAAAAAACTTTTTTTTTTGTTTTTAAAGTGATGTACTGAACAGAACACAACACAATCGCATTTGCTTCCTCTTAAAATACCCAGAGTGGACTGGATTACCAGTCCTTAAGACACAGATGATGTACACCATTATTCAATACCTAGTGAGCTTAGACAGCTCCCCTGTTATAAAAAGATCTTAGATTATTTGGTGGACAGGCTTAACCTACTGCCACCGGGATAGCTTGTCTACTGCAATTTATATTATTGAACAAGTGAAACAGAAGTCATGTTTCGTAAGACACTCTTAGTCACTTTTGGTCTATAAGAGGATGAAGGGGTCTTATGCCTTTGGAAGCCTAGCTGGCACACTTGCATAACTACATATACTTCAGAAAGATGTAGACTATGTAACAGATGGGACAGCATTAGTCTAGGTAAAGTAGTGTCATCAGTGTTTTAGCTTCAGTATATTTAAGAACAGTATTTCAACACTTCAGACAATCCAGGCATTGGTTAAGCAACAAAAATTGCAGGAATATTCCTGATCATAAGACACAGCAAAAAGACTGGCATGAAATCAATGGAAGCAGTACAAAAACAGGACTGTGGCAGAAGAAAGGATACACAGCGTACATGTGTAAAATAGAGGATTTCTGTGTATTGTGAAATAGTTTGGTTGTTTTAGATGTTGTCCTCTTCAATATTCTTTAAAAAGATCTCTTAACTTCAGAAAAAATATTGATTACAAGTTGACTTTGGTTAAACTAACATTCTCAAACCTGCTTAGTCAAATTCAGAGTCACAAGTAGGCAGAGCCTATCCCAGCAGCACCTGGGTACAAAGATCATGAATTTGTAACATTGGTCAAATGGTAGAAACCAGACAAGAGCTAAATGGAAGCCACTCACTGACTCATTCCTGAGAATGTCTGTGATGCCAAACAGCTATTTCTTTGGCTTTGCTGAGGAACAAAGAGTTCCTGGAGAAATCATTGTGAATATACAAAGATCACATCCTCCATGCAGAACTCGTACCACACAAGAATCAAACCATGGTCCAAGTTCTCTTTAGAAACTACCAGCCAAACCAGAATTCATCAAAAGAAAACTACAGAAAAAATAATATCAACATAAATGGTTTAAATATTAAATTATTCTACTATTCTAATATCAATACACAAGAGAGGGTAGAGCAATAAATGCTGCTTAGAAAGAAATGTTTCCTCAGTCAGGACAAGAGAATGCTGGCATTTTTTCTTTACTGTGTGTGTTAAGAAAGATCACAAACATATAGCTGTGTGCATACTGTGTACAGTATGTGTGGGTATTCTAACTCCTCACACTTGGTACCGATATAGATGTTGAGTAGTTATGTGGTAAGCTCAAGCTTTAAATGTGGTTAAAAGAGTCTGATGGAGTTTTTTAGTCAATCCTCTTATGAAGAATAGGGTCCACTTTTTACATGTGAGGAAACAATAGGCTCAATGTTCAATAAAAAAAATCAAGATAAACTTTGTAAAGCAGGTGTGCAAGAACACAATACCTACTACCAGCAGAACAGAATTTGGATGATTTCCCGCTCCTGTAGTACAAACAGAGAAGAATTCATATAAGACCCTGCTGTGAGGAGTGGACCTTGTGTCCTCTCATTAAAAAGCCTGACAGATTTCAAGATTGACCTTTAACATACCACATCCATAACCCCATCCTGTGTGTTTATCAGGTGAGCTGAATCAGAATAACAGAGTTCCATATCGACCAGCAAACACAATTCAAACTGTACATTCTGCTGTACATGGCTTGTTAGATAACTAAAAGTAATGAAGCAGATAATAAAAAATATAAATTATTTATTATTTTATTCCAAAAATGGGAAAATAAAAATAAAAAGGAGTGATTTGTAAATTATATTCACCCTATACTACACTGAGAACACAGCAGCAACATGTTATTTGATGTTTTACCCTTGTGAATTTTGGTGTTCCCTTTAAATATACGCTTGTCAAATTTTGGGACTGCAATATGCTCCAAAAACATTGTGTAAGTTGAGCGCTTACAACTGTGTAACATCACTGTTTCTTTTAGTAATGCTTATTTGGGCACTAAAGACACTAGTTGGTTAAGTTTAGCAAGCTGAATTCTTCACCATTCATCCATTATGCAGATCTTTAGAGGAAAATGCAGGAACATATCCGGAAAAGACAATGTCTAGATAGCAGTAGATGTTGCTCCAAAATTTGTACATACCTTTCTCCACTAATGGTGCCTCACAGATGTTTAAGTTACCCATGTTATGGCTAATAAAAAACCCTGAACCATGACAGGCACTGGCTGTTGGACCTGACTTAGAGAAAATGTTGGCTGTTTTCTCTTAACACTACTTGAAATGTTGACTTGCCAGACTACAAAACAAGATTCCGCTGTGCTACTTTCCATCTCAAATAGGACTATGCCTAGAGATGTTAACGGCGCATCTGGGCAGTGATGATGTATTGTTTCTGCTTTGCATCTGTAGATGCAGTGGTGAATAGTGCTTGTTGACAAAGGTTTACTAAAGAATTCCCTAGCCCATATTATGATACCTATTGCAGATGGGATTCATTCAGAAGTGGTTTTTGGTCTTGCCCTTTATACACAGAGATTTGCACTGTTGATGATGAAATGCCCAAAATCCTACCAAGTTGTCTTTGAGGAACATTGCTCTCAAAGTGCAGGATTATTCACTGATGCATTTAGCATATTGGTAAGCTTTGACCAGCACTTACTCTTGACTGACTAGATAATTTTTTCAGAGGTCTTACATCAGTTTCCCAATCTTGGTGTTGTGACCCCAAGTGGAGTCACATGATGTGCTAATATGGTCATGACAAAATATTTAAAAATAATAAAAAATATTAAACAATGTACTGAATAGGAAGTAAATATCAACATTTCAAACAGCTAGGGCTGAAAAAAAGCTCAGATTTCAAAATGAGGTCACAAACCAAAAAAGATCGGGAACCTCCACCTTACATGTTTCACTACAGCTTGGTATTTCAACTTGTCACATCATTAACAGCCCTAAACTGCACTGTCCCAGCTACTTCATAATGTGTTGCAGACATCAATTGTAAAGTAGATGTATATCTTAAAAACAAAGCAATTGATTAGAGGAAAGGTTGTGAGCAGGCACTGATTCCAGCACATTGCAAACCACCCAGACTGAGATCCGAGTGCAGCTGTGCAAAGCACCAAACTGAACAGTGAGTTTTTTTTAAAGTGGCTGCAGTGCCAATCCTGCCACCAACCCCCATTTTTTTCCTGCAAGTTGGTGGACCTACTTGCAGAGCTGGATACAGATTAATGTCACACCCAGGACAGAGCAATTGCAGGTTAAGGGGCCTTGCTTAGGGGCCCAACGGAGTTGAGTCACTTTGGGCATTTATGGGATTCGAACTGGCACCCTTCCAATTGCCGGCATCCCCGGCCTCAGAGGCACCACTCCACCCATAACTGATTAGGTAAAACATGAAATCTTGGGTCTTTATACTATTTTTGTTCGAATAAAAATAAAAGTAACTTTACATATAACTCCCTTTTCTTTTTATTAGCATTATTACATAATGTTAGAAGTACAGTCATAGCAAAACATTTTGAGAATGACACAAGTATTGGTTTTCACAAAGTTTGCTGCTTCAGCGTTTTTAAATCTTTTTGTCAGATGTCTCTATCGTATACTGAAGTATAATTACAACCATTTCATAAGTTTCAAAGGCTTTTATTAACAATTACATTAAGTTTATACAAAGAGTCAATATATGCAGTGTCGGCCCTTCTTTTTCAAGAACCATCCAAGAACAGTCTGGTGATGAACAATGCCTTTTCCTGCATTATGGAGCACTGTGCCATAAGGCAAAAGTAATAACTAAGTGGCTCGAGGAACAAAACATCAGAATGTTGCATCCATGGCCAGAAAACTCCCCAGACCTTAATCCCATTGAGAACTTGTGGTCAATCCTAAAGAGGCAGGTGGACAAACAAAAAAACCACAAATTCTGACAAACTCCAAGCATTGATTATGTAAGAATGGGCTGCCATCAGTCAGGATTTGGCCCAGAAGTTGATTAACAGCATACCAGGGCAAATTGCAGAGGTCTTGAAAAAGAAGGGCCAACACTGCAAACATTGACTCTTTGCATAAACCTAATGTAATTGTCAATAAAAGCCTTTGAAACTTATGAAATGCTTGTGGGATTAATAAAGTATCTATCTATCTAATTATACTTCAGTATACCATAAAAACATCTGAGAAAAACATCTAAAAACACTGAAGAAGCAAACGTTGTGAAAACCAATACGTGTGTCATTCTCAAAACCTTTGGCCAAGACTGTATATAGGAATTGGTGGAATTGCCTAAATACAAGCACAGTGGCTACAACCTACTGTTTCAAACTGGCCACCGACGAAGGCTGGCTATGTAGTTATTTGGAGCTAGTGAACACTAGGATACCGTTTCTTCTACCCACAAAAAAAAAAAAAAAAACTTAAGTTAGAAATTAACAATTAACCTTTTTTTCAAAAATACGTAAACTTAAATAAGAGAAAATAAGAAATGAGAAAATATGCTACTGAATTACTAGACAAGTAGGTGCTTGACGAGCAGTTGAAAGAAATCTCATATTTCAAAAAAGCGAAGACTAATCAGTTATGAGTGACGAACATTTGACAGAAGTTTTATATTTCAAAAACGCGAAGAGTCATCAGTTCCTTTGGGGTTACACTAACCAAGTAAAATCCCGGTGACTTGTTCTGTAAGTCTCTTGTTAATTTAATTGTGCATATTCGAAATTGTCAGACCCATAAATATTTTTTAATCTGATTTTGAGTAAAATGAAAAAGTACCGTAAGAGGGTAGCGCAGGGAACTCCTTTATCGGGGTGGTCAAATTTTAAGAACCCATGAGAGGCGCTGCGCTACCGGGAGCCGTAATGCTTACCAGTTCGACCCCAAAGATGTCCCCAAAGTGCGCCGCCACACGCACAGTTTTCGGCGGGTTTTCCGTTAAGTAGATGCAGTCGTCGGTAAGGACCACGAACATATAGAGTTTATTGACGCTGTCGGAGATGACCACGCAGGCTTCGTGTACTCGGACTCTCTCGTATACACTCTGAGGAAGGTTCCTCTTAAGGAAGGAATCTAACTTGCTGTTCTTCGAACCGGCGAAAGCGCTCGCGTCTCGTCTCGCCATGCTGGCTCCGTGAAGGGACGAGACTCGGTCAAGAATCAGCAAGAGTATCTGCAAGAGATCTCGTACAACCTGCAGCAACTCTGCATCTATGCCAGCTCCCCTCTGGCATTTTATTGTCTCGCAGCTCGCCTGCTCCGCTGTTCGACTGTTAGGGCGGGCGCCAGGAGTGACGTCACTAACTCGGTTAAAATTGCAGCGCCAGAGTGGGAGTTCATCGCCAGCCTAGGGATAAGCTGCGAAGAAGCGCATTACAGAGGATGAGTGCCCTATTGTTCAAAGGTTGTTAAATTCAACTTGAAAACATCAAGTGTACTAAGTAAGTGGGTTTAGAGTAAAACGGTTAGATAAACCGTTAGTGTTAGATACAAGAACTTCAAATAAATGAGAGATGAATAAGCAGTAACAGTAGTTACAATAGCAATGGCTACTCGCCTGTTTAAAACCGTTAGGTACACTTTCCCCCAAAAAACTGTAATGGCAACGTTTGAGTTTCTCACTTTACAACGTGGAGGCAGTTGTATCGCCGTAAGCCTGACACGAGCTTTCAGGTCAGGATCATCACCGAAATAAGCGGATTCGAAACATAAAAAATAGTTAATGCTAGATCCGATCCAAATCTAAAGTGCCAGTACTGTCTCAACGTGCTTCCTTCCAGTCTGTGTGGCGAATGGTGTGTACACAGTCAATATTTTTGCACTTGACCTCTGCTGTCACTTTCCATTAAAATGCAATCAGAAAACAATGTGTTTTTTTTTATTTTGTCACATGAAATAGATTCAAGTGTTATGATTTAATTTGAGTATTATGAATATTGAATATTGCTAATTTTTACAACGAATGCAAAATTCTGAGCTTCAACACACTGAAAAAATCAGGACTCATAACTCTGAGGGCTAAATTTTCACATCAGGGCAATAGTGTCTGGTAGCGTCTTTTGTTATGCTGGTAACTGATGGTTTCCCTTTTGGTAACTTGGCTATTTCCAGTATCCTCTGTTTTGACTGTAATTTGAGTCACTGAATTATATCAAAATCATCCACCCATTCATTCATTTTCTGTATGTACTTATTGAATTTGGGATTATGGAGAAGTCTTTCCGAACTACAGTACATTGAGTGCAAAGTAGGAACCAACTGTGGTCTGTCCATTAATAATAATAATAATAATAATAATAATAATACATTTTATTTATACTACACTTTATATGAACGATCTCAAAGTGCTACAGAGTAAAATAAAGTAATAAAACAAATCTAAAAAAATACTTCAATAATAAAATATCTTTCTAAAAAAGATAAGTTTTTAAATCTCTTTTAAAAACATCAATCGACTGTGGGGCTCTTAGGTAATCCGGGAGGGCGTTCCACAGTCTCGGCGCCACAGAAGAAAAGGCCCTGTCACCCATGCTGCTGAGCTTAGTTCTGGGAACTTGAAGAGTGTTAATGTGTACAGAGCGGAGGGTACGAGAAGAAGTACGACGGGTAAGGAGTTCCTGTAAATAATGGGGGGCATGCCCATAAATACACTGATGAGTAAAAAGGGAAACCTTATACTCTATTCTAAGTGAAACAGGGAGCCAATGAAGGGTTTTCAAAATAGGAGTGATGTGGTCATACTTTCGCACCCTCATCAGAATTCTGGCAGCACAGTTCTGAATATACTGGAGTCTTTGGATACTTTTACCAGGAATCCCGATAAAAAGCGCATTGCAATAGTCCAACCTGGAGGAGACAAAGGCATGAACAAGCCTCTCTGCATCCGCCAGGGTAAGTATAGGGCGGAGTTTAGCAATGTTCTTGAGATGATAAAAAGAAGATTTAGAAAGATATTTAATATGGGTGTCAAAAGTGAGTTGAGAATCCATTTTAACACCCAAATTAGTGACAGATATAGAAAGAGGAATGTTTTGACCAGAGAACGTAATACCAGTAATGACAGAAGAACGAAGATGATGTGGTGTGCCAACTAAAATGGCTTCTGTTTTGAATCTGTTCAACTGAAGAAAGTTGCCATTGCAAGGCACAGTCATTCTGAGGAATATTTTGGACAAAGTCAAACAAATAAATACGTAGACTAATAAATATATTGTGAAATGTGACAATAAATATATAAAAGAATGATAATATGTAAGCTTAAATAATTAAATACTTCACGAAAATGTTCTGCCCTGTGGGCTTCCTCCCAGTCTAAAGAAATTCAGGCTAGGTGAATTGGCATTACTAAATTGGCCCATGTGTGTTTACCCTGCAATGGACTGTCACCCTGTCTGCATATTGTTTCCATCCTGATTTCTGTGGTAGGATCCAGCTTTCCCGCAGCCTTGCTCTTGGTCAGCAGGTTAAGGAAATGAATGAATATGTTTTTTGTTACGTATTTCATTATGAATTTGCTTAATTATTTCTTCATTTATTTATTTCAGTGACATTGCAAGTAACATGAAATACGCAATGGAAAGAAAACTGTCATTTTCATAGAGGGGGCGGGAGTTCTAGCGAGTACGGCATTTTGATTGGTGAATTGTCAAAAGAGTGGACATAAATCTTCAGGACATCAAGGGCCACATTTAAAGCTGACACTTCAGATGCAGATTCCTGATGATCCATCACAACTTTTTCCCCTGTAAATACACACTGTAGTTGACACAGAAAAATGACTAAAATGTCTCACAGTAGAAAATAAGGATACGTTGTATTATGTTTAGCTCTCACCAGAAAATTTTTCCATACTTTATTTGGTCCTCTGTACTAAATATACTGGATAATAACAGGCAGGCAATCAAAAGTACTCTTAATCATTCGCATACAGTGTAGTATTCACCTAGCTAAAAATACCTGTAAGTACAGAGGATGGAATTGTAATGAAAAAAAGAAAGATTCAAATTGGATTGGTACAGTACTAGAGAGTAAAATAAAGTTAACAAAGACAACCTAAACAAATGTAACACATGCAATGCTATGTGTATGAGGCAATACAGCTAGGTATTCATGAAACTCCACAAAGAGTGAAGTGTTTATTGGAGACTATTAATATATGATAATCCTATCTCATGCCTCCCTCCCACTCCTCCTCTTCTATTACATTTATTTATTTATTAGTGCATTCTACTGTATTATGCTCATATGTTTAAATCTTATGTTAAAAAGTTGAATTAAGTGAACAGCTTTTTCCGTTTTTCTTATATGACAAATAGCCTCACAAAGGCTATATGGCTATAACCTGTATTTTGTTAAATAAGTCACACTTTTTGTTCAATGTTTAAATTGTATAGTGGGTATGGATTGTATACTGGAAGCAGAATTACTATGTATATATACAGTCATGTGAAAAAGTAAGTACATCCCTTGGAAAGTGTTGACTATTTCAACACATTAGAACAGGCAAACATTAGATGTTCAAGCAAACATTACTGACAGATAAATGTGATATACCTAAATGAAAACACAAGGAAATTTAGCCTATTTAATCATTTGCTCAACAAAAAATATATGTGGTTTTTCCCCAGTACACCATACATGTAATTATCTACTGGGAGAAAAGTAAGTACACCCTTAGCTTCAGAAGCTGGTACTGACCCCTTTAGCAACAGTTACTTCTTGTAGGAATTTTGCATAAATGCCAACCAGTCTATGACATTAACTCAGTGATATTTTTTTTCACTCCTCAAAAAAAAAATACTTCAGTGGTTTTTTTTTTTTTTTTTTTTTGCATACGCTGCTTGCTTTAAATACCCCACAACACTTCAATGGGATTTAAATCAGCAAAATCTGAATTTTTGATGTGAAGAGTCCATAACCTTTCATTTCTTTTTTTTTTTGAGCCATTTCTTAGTGGAGTTGCTAATGTGCTTCGGATCATTATTGTGTTGAAAGGTCCATTTCTGGTTTATTTTCAACTTTTGGGCAGATTGCCTCACATTCTCCTTAGGCACACTTTGATGTAATGCATACTTCATAGTTGACTAGATGAATACAAGCTGCCGAGGTCCTAAGGTAGCAAAGCAACCTCAAAACATCCACCACCATGCTTTATAGCTCCTAAAATTCTGTCTTCAGTGTGCACCAGACATGCTGCTTTTACTGTGGTAAATAACTCTTATCTTTGATTCACCTGTCCAAAGAACATTGTTCCAGAAGGCCTGGTCTTTGCTCGTATTTTCAATGCCAAACTATAATCATGCTCTAATGGGCATTAAAATCTTTTTCTTGGCACCACTTACAGGTCAAATCTATTTCTGATTGTATATGCATGTTCTTTGAGAACAACTTTTGCAAGAGTTACCTACAGATCCTACAATGAAATTTTGGGGTTCTTGAAGAACTCTTTTAGTATCACCTGTTCAAATTTTGCGCTGAATTTGCTGGGCCTTCCAATCCTGAGCTAATTAGCAGTCATTTGAAATCTATGCCACTTGTAAATCATTTACCGTACACTGGAATGATTTATTTCAAATAGTTTGGCTACCTTTTTCAATTCCTTTCCAGACTCACAGGCATCCACAAGCTTCTTTCTGAGGGACTTAGAGAACTCTTTGTAGATGCTTTAGATCTTGCTTTAGATGAATATTCAGACTGGAGTAGTGAAATGATGAAAAAAATGTTTTCTTCTCTGTCTTTTACTTCAGCTTTCTTGAGTTGTGCCAACCTCCCAGGAATATCTGGTTGGCTGCCTTGGATGTGACCTTAATGACATGGTATCCATATTGCCTGCTCTACCATTTTGGTGAACTAGGCAGTCATCTACGGCAGCAAAATCTAGGGAACAGCATATTTTAAACAATACTAATCTAGCTGTCCAACTGCCATTAACCATATTATATTGTTTTTGCATACTATCGATGGCTGACGACCTGAATGTTTAACATTACTTAAACATTGTATAATTATTATTATTGTAGCAGCCCGCAGGCTGAAGCACTTATTAATTGCATGGAACCAAGTATCTGAGGTGTTACCACATGTGGATCAATTTGGTTGACAGTGAACTTTCTAGAAGTATGTAGTCTGCTCCACAGCTTTCATGGCATGGGTTGAGGAGGTCCAGTATTTCCAGCAGCAGGACATGATGATGAGGAGCTCTGATGATTCATGTACAGGAAAATGGACCGTGAACTGGTAGCCACAAGTCAGCAGAAGCCAGACACAGAACAGCTGGTTATTACCCTGTGTGTAAGTGCAGTGGGGACAATGCAAGGTGAGGATCAACTTGTCCAGGTGTTTAGCTGCATTATTTGTTGTGTTGGGGGCATTCCCTGTGGCCACTAATAGCAGGAGAAATTTGCATAGTTACACTTATATTATTATTAACATAAATAATCTAGATACACACTTATTCATCCATCATCTTTAGAGCAGCTGGACCCTGTCCCTGTAAGCATCTCACCTGAGTTCACATTCTTGGAGTCCCCTAGGCACAACCCATGAGAGCTGTGCTACTCAGGCAAACAGAATCCATTTATATCATTTTTATTTATAAAATAACAAGTAAAATTTTAAGATACTGTGGAACATTCACAAAAGAATGGTATGGGTTTATTTCCACTCAGAATCAATGTTAAACTGGCGAGCACAATTTGCGAAAGGTCGCTTACATATTGCAGTAATACATACTTTCTTCTTTACTGTTTGAAATCCACATATCCTGCCCTAACATAGGGAGATAAAAATCCTACTGTATCTGCTCACACTGAATCTAATGGGGTGCTGGTTCTACACAGTATGCTATACTCAGGATTCAAAAAGTCTTGGATTTGGCAGAAACAACCATATAAGAAAGGCTGAGACACAACACATTAGTCATTGTCAGGTACCATATGCACGACACTGCAAGGTGCATTTTAAGTCTCTCTATTATATAAAAAAAAAACTTGGGACGAGACATGACATTCTCAGAAAGACAAAAGACACTTTCACATCCCACGAGACTAGACTTTAACTAAGCCCGGGGCCGGAAAAAGACAAAGATAAGATGACAAAGTAGAACTTCGTAAAGAATTCAAAAATGTTGTCGCGATACACATGTAGAACAGGTTAGAGATAATGGAAGTAGAAAAATTCCAAAGTCTCAAAAAAATGATAGTAAAGATTGCATTAGCACAAACAAACAGAAAATATTACTTGGTGAAATAACGGAACAGCAAAAACAGATCGAATAGTGTTTGAAGATGTCTGGGGGAGAAGAGAGACAAGGCAGTGAGACAAAAAGACAGCTGCTGTACAGGCTTTTAAATGTTTGAAGTGCTGCACGAGATGCAGATCACGTGGTACGGCAGCAGCAGCAAGCCAGCAACTGATAGAACAAAGAGGAGGTAAAAAAAACCAAACTGTATTTGTTTCCCATTGTATCACCGTTTAAGAGGGGTTTCAGAGGAGCAAACGCATCTCTCTTCACAACAGGCAGGGGGTGCAAAGCCCCCAGTTTTCAATATTGTGCTATCTGTAGTTGATACGTACTTTAAATATAAAGTATAGCAAAACAAACATCCTGGTCACTTTAGGTATTAAGTATGAATAAAACAATGTTGTACAGAAAGTTTGATGTAAGTAAAAAAACAGGCTGCGTACAGGGCTTATAGTAATGTTGATGCAAAGCTACTTCTTTATATTGTAGATGTCTTGTTTTAGAAGGTTAAGTTATATTAAGCTTCCCGATATAAAACTTTCAACACTGGAGCAGACACTCCTTTGGGCATGCCAGAATATTTGTTCAAGCTCTGATCATCTTTCCTTGCAACAATATTTGGCAATGAGCTGTGCTTCTAAGTTGACAGGACATTCCAGTAAGGTGTACAACATGTTCAATATTGTTGCTTTTATTGGCTTCCTCTGCTTCTTAAATAGTGCAGCCAGGACCAGCATTTCCATATTAACTCTAACTTCCTCAGGTCCTTACTCGCATTAGCTGGATTTCACACTGTTTTTCATTTTTGGAACAGACCCCAATTCCTGATGCAAACAAGAAAAAATGTTACATATTGCTCAAAAAAAATTAAAAGAACACTTTTTAATCAGAGTATAGCACCAAGTCAATGAAACTTCTGGGATATTGATCTGGTCAGTTAAGTAGCAGAGGGGGTTGTTAATCAGTTTCAGCAGCTTTAGTGTTAATGAAATTAACAACAGGTGCACTAGAGGGGCAACAATGAGATAACCCCCAAAACAGAAATGGTTTAACAGGTGGAGGACACTGACATTTTTCCACCCTTATCTTTTCTGTTTTGTCACTAGTTTTGCATTTGGCTACGGTCACTACTGGTAGCACGAGGTGATATCTGGACCCTACAGAGGTTGCACAGGTAGTCCAACTTCTCCAGGATAGCACCTCAATACGTACCATTGCCCAAAGGTTTGCTGTGTCTCCTAGCACAGTCTCAAGGGCATGGAAGAGATTCCAGGAGACAGGCAGTAACCCTTGGAGAGCTGAACAGGGCTGTAGAAGGTCCTTAACCCATCAGCAGGACGGGTATCTGCTCCTTTGATCAAGGAGGAACAGGATGAGCACTGCCAGAGCCCTACAAAATGACCTCCAGCAGGCCACTGCTGTGAATGTCTCTGACCAAACAATTAGAAACAGACTTCATGAGGGTGGCCTGAGGGCTTGATGTCCTCTAGTGGGCCCTATGCTCACTGCCCGGCACCGTGGAGCTTGACTGGCATTTACCATAGAATACTAGAATTGGCAGGTCCACCACTGGTGTCCTGTGCTTTTCACAGATGAGAGCAGATTCACCCTGAGCACGTGTCAGACATGAAAGGGTCTGGAGAAGCCGTGGAGAACGTTATGCTGCTTGTAACATCATTCAGCATGACTGGTTTGGTGGTGGGTCAGTGATGGTCTGGGGAGGCATATCCATGCAGGGTTACACAGACCTCTGCAGGCTAGACAAGGGCACCTTGACTGCCATTAGGTATCGGGATGAAATCCTTGGACACATTGTCAGGCCCTGTGTTCGTGCAGTGTGTCCTGGGTTCCTCCTGGTGCATGACAATGCCATTCCTCATGTGGTGAGAGTATGCAGGCAGTTCCTGGAGGATGAAGGAACTGATACCATTGACTGGCCCCCACACTCACCTGACCTAAATCCAATAGTACACCTCTGGAACATTATGTTTCAGTCCATCTGACGCCATCAGGTTGCAACTCAGACTGTCCAGGAGCTCAGTGATGCCCTGGTCCAGATCTGGGAGGAGATCCCCCAGGACCCCATCCGTCGTCTCATTCGGAGGATGCCCCAACGTTGTCAGGCATGCATACAAGCACTTGGGGGCAAACTACTGAGTATGATTTGGAGTTGCTGCAATTAAATTTCAGCAGAATGGATTAGCCTGCCGTATCATTTTTTCACTTTGATTTTCAGGGTGTCTTTGAATTCATCCCTCTGTAGGTTGATAATTTTCATTTCCATCAAACAATGTGGCATCCTTTCGTTCCTAACACATTACCCAGTCTATATCAGTATAGATATCCAGCATGATTTTTTTCCCATTGAGACCTGATGTGTTTTCAAAGTGTTCAGTTTTTTTGAGCAGTTTATGTAAAAGAAGCACGTAATTACCAAAAATGTGGAAATACAGCAGGAAAGATGTATCTAGTGTCAATTGTTGTACTGATGCAGATTTACTACACATCTTTCGTGTGATGTTTTGAAACAGTCACCAACTCAGTGTTGCAATTGGGACGTGTGTTTCTTTGTGCATTGTTCTTAATATTTCTTCTGTTGATTGCACATGAGAGAGTAGAATGTCAGTGCCTGATCCACAAAATCACTTTGTGTTATTGTTGGCTACTACAGAGTAAGGCATGGTGAATTCCATATTTACCCTGACGCAAACATTGAACAGATGCTGCATTATGAACAGTGCTTAGTGGTTTAGCAACTTATTGTCCTTCCATTTGACCATAACTTTTCAGCCTTTTTCCCATGCACCTACTTGTACCACAGCAAACACTCATGCAACCAAATTCACCAGGAATATCACAGTGGTTTCTTCATATAGTGCCATATGCATCAGTTTCACTATCTGTGTCAATGTTCGATGAGCAAATCACATTATCATCACTACTTGATTACACTAATGGTTCATTTTCAGTTTGTTCTAAAACTGGCTTTTACACAACATTGAGTATTTTGGTTGAAGACTCCACCCCATTCATGAATATTGATGAGTTAACAGTGAGCGGCAGTACACATAGAAATATTCACGATTTTATTCCATCATGTTATTATATCCACTAGATGAGAGCAGAATACTGTCATATAATCAACACCTTAGACTGCTCAAGGTGCAAAGGTGGTGTACCTAACTGAATGACCAACTTCTGTAAACAATCTAAGAACCATTGGTTTGCTTGGTCTGATTTAAATGGGTGTATCAATCACGAAGAATGTTCTAGCTATATATTTGGACAGAAATTACAGAAGATTTAATAATCTGCTTTTTGTCATAAACCATTTTGAACATATCCTCAGAAAGGAAACTACATAGTATCAGAATGACCGGACACAACATAATGAATATAGAAATAAGCCATTAAATTATATATATTTTGTTGCCTCTGAAGACTGGATTCTGCAGCCTTTGTGGCCCTCACTGACTGAACTTGGGCACCCTTACTGTTAGGTATGGATTGCTTGAAACCATTGTTCATGAACAATTAAGCATAAGCAAGGTTAGTGCACACTGGGTGCCCAGAGGGTTGACTCCTGAAATACAGCAGAGCCTAACAATGTGAAGGTTTTCAAGAAGAATTTCAAGCAGATGAACTTGGAATGGCAGGAATTTAAGAAGCCATCATAAATAGGGATAAAACTAGGATACATCAATAAGACACCAATCAAATAACAATAAAAACTACTGAAGCAGGGTGTTCCTCCAGCACCAAGGAAAGTCAGTGTCCCAGCTACTGATGGTAAGAAAATGTGAATAATTTATGATGTTGGGGTTGAAGTCCATATTAATTGCATGCCTCACTGTGTGAATATTAGCATTTATGAAATTTCTCCTAACAGGGCAGGCCAAAAAATTATTGATCAACCCTTGTACCTTCAAAACTTCTGGGGGAAAGGAAAAAAAATACATTTTCCACCATAGCGAGCATAAAAGAGATGCATTCCGCGAAGCTTGTTCTGCTGCATAAGCCGATGCCACATTAGAAGACTTTTTGTTGTGAGGCATGTCAGATTTTCAACTCGCTGCTGCACCATGTTTAAGAACATGACTGAAAATTGCAGCCTACTTCACCATTACAACCATGTGCTAATCTTCCAGTACAGTCATACTTGCCCCTTTTTTCTAACAACCAATGAATGGCATGCTGTGTTGAAGGAGCAGCACTTTACAAAGGGTTAACAGTTGCAGTGAGTTCAGCAGCAATCTCTCCACTTTCTTTTTTCCATTCTGTTATGGTACCAGGGGGCTAAGCAAGTATTTGATCCCCTGCTGAATTTGTAAGTTTGCGCACTTGCAAAGAAATGAACAGTCTCTAATTTTAATGGATGTCTCATTTTAATGGAGAGAGACATATTAACCAAAATCCAAAAAAAAAACACATTACATAAAAGTTATACATTGATTTACATGTTATTGAGTGAAGTATTTGATCCTCTACAATCCAGCCAGAATTCTGGCTCCCACAGATTGGCTGTATGCCCATGTGGCACACAGATTACAATTAATCAATCAATCAATCATAGATACTCCTGATCTCAACTCATATGTATAAAGCACACCTGTCCACAGAATGAATTTCTTTCATTCCACCCTCTCTATCACCATGGGCAAGACCAAAGAGCTGGCAAAGGATGTCATGGACAAGATTGTAGACCTGCACCATGCTGGAATGGGCTACAAGACCATCAGCAAGAAGCTTGGTGAGAAGGTGACAACTGATGATGCAATCATTCGGAAATGGAAGAAACATAAAATGGCCATCAACTGCTCTCGGTTTGGAGCTCCATGCAAGATCTTGCCTCATGGGCTGAGGATGATCATGAGAAAGGGGAGGGATCAGCCTAAAACTACATGGGAGGAGCTTAATGATCTGAAGGCAGTTGGGATCACAGTCACCAAGAACACCATTGGTAACAATACACCGTAATAGACTGAAATCTTGCACCGCCCACAAGTCTCCTGCTCAAAAAGGCACATGTACAGTTTGCCAGTGAACATCTGAGCCTGTACATGTGCCTTCTTGAGCATGGGGACCTTGCAGGCACTGCAACACTTCAATCCACCGTATGTAAAACAGAAAGAATCAGAGAGACAAGCATCTCTTCCGTTTATGAGGTTCAAAACATGCATGTTAGTTATTCCTTGTTCCTAAACTCTATGAACACTCACTGGTTGAAGACCAACCCACCAACTAATGATAAAAACAATCCTGTTTTGATTTTATCATATCCAATCACAGACTACATAGTCTTGTCTATACAGACAAGACATTACATGCGCACCACTAACTGCTTCCAACGGGCAAAAATCTTGTAAATTTAGGCTAGGACTGAAAATTGTTAGGAAAGACTAATGTAACATAGGCTTTACCTGTATGCATCTAAATTGACAACAATCACTTTTGCAAAAATCTCATTGCTGGATGTGTTAGTTGCAATGAAAAATTGACAGTCCAGACAAAACCTGATTGTAACCAACTTGGTTGGCAGCCTTTAGTCCATATGCATTACTTAAATTTAATTCAAGGAGGAGTATGGCATTCTTTGGCAAAATTAATAACAGGACGCTTAAACTGGATGGGTGTAAAATGCAGCCGAGCTCACGATATTACAGGACAGAGACACAGAGAAATAGACACACACAAAAGCACAATGCAGCTTTAAAACAAAAAGACAATTCTGAAGACTTACTGTCAACTATGATCAGCACATAAACATGCCACCTTAAATTTTTCCCTACACTTATAAGTTTTGAAAGTGCATAAACACCACATGAACCTGATTTTCATGGAGTTATTTTTTCACTACACAGACCCCCTTCAAAGAGCTAGCCACCAATGCATGCATGCACAGTGTAGGCAAAGACCACCTTCAAATGTTTGTTTAGGTCTCTCAGTACAATCAGATTCATGGAAAGTGTCTTTTGGTATATTCCAAGTTTTAAACACTTTTAAAAAACCATAAAGTGTACAAGTATGCGATTCAGATGCTTCTTGGGCATGCAAAATTGCTTTCTGTAATTTAAAATTGTGGTTGATCCAATGAGCAGTTAAACTAAGCATACACAGGACTCTTATCTGATGTCATTACATTAGTGGTAACACTTATGGCTGTGATATTGTCGCCAGGGAATCTGTGCACATATATATTTTGTAGCTCTGGAAGCACTACTTTGGAGAAATAATGACTGGGTATTGTGTAATGGAGTTCAAGGTACTCAACCAGCCATTGAAATCAAGTATCTTCCACAACAAAAAAAACTGGCAGATCATACACAGCAATGAAATCCATCAACTTTTTACAATCTGTCTCAAAAGTGTTTGATTTTTCTAGAAACTGATCAACAGACTGACCCTACTGCAGTTTTTGATTTTGTGCACAATTGGGCCTGGGTTCTATTCTTTTGCACTAAGAAATTCTATATATTTGTCAAGTTAGCATGTCTTCAAGTGTGCAATTAAGTTCATGTTACTAAAATTTTACACTTGAGTAGTGTTTATGCTAGACTTAGTTGAGCAAATCATACAAATGGCATTTTATTTCGCTCTCACTTTGGAAAACCTCCACACCACATTTTCAGGTAGTAGTTTAGCATCACCTAAACATCCTTATGAATGGGCTATCAAATATTGGTTTAAATTTGTCAAATCTAGTCATTAGTCATATGTTGCTAAAATTTTAACCCATTATCTGCAGATATATATTACTCTGATATAATACACCCACCCTTAACTATCTTGTCACAAAAATCTACAGCTTTTCCAGTTATAAATGAAGCTTAGCTGGTCTCAGCCAAGCATCATAAAGTACATCAAGCTTAAGTTAAAGGTGGTTAAATCCAACATGGAGCGTGAACATTTACAGTGGCTTGCAAGTATTCGGCCCCCTTGAACTTTTCCACATTTTGTCACATTACAGCCACAAACATGAATCAATTTTATTGGAATTCCATGTGAAAGACCAATACAAAGTGGTGTACACGTGAGAAGTGGAACGAAAATCATACATGATTCCAAACATTTTTTACAAATAAATAACTGAAAAGTGGGGTGTGCGTAATTATTCAGCCCCCTGAGTCAATACTTTGTAGAACCACCTTTTGCTGCAATTACAGCTGCCAGTCTTTTAGGGTATGTCTCTACCAGCTTTGCACATCTAGAGACTGAAATCCTTGCCCATTCTTCTTTGCAAAACAGCTCCAGCTCAGTCAGATTAGATGAACAGCGTTTGTGAACAGCAGTTTTCAGATCTTGCCACAGATTCTCGATTGGATTTAGATCTGGACTTTGACTGGGCCATTCTAACACATGGATATGTTTTGTTTTAAACCATTCCATTGTTGCCCTGGCTTTATGTTTAGGGTCGTTGTCCTGCTGGAAGGTGAACCTCCGCCCCAGTCTCAAGTCTTTTGCAGACTCCAAGAGGTTTTCTTCCAAGATTGCCCTGTATTTGGCTCCATCCATCTTCCCATCAACTCTGACCAGCTTCCCTGTCTCTGCTGAAGAGAAGCACCCCCAGAGCATGATGCTGCCACCACCATATTTGACAGTGGGGATGGTGTGTTCAGAGTGATGTGCAGTGTTAGTTTTCCGCCACACATAGCGTTTTGCATTTTGACCAAAAAGTTCCATTTTGGTCTCATCTGACCAGAGCACCTTCTTCCACATGTTTGCTGTGTCCCCCACATTGCTTGTGGCAAACTGCAAATGGGACTTCTTATGGTTTTCTGTTAACAATGGCTTTCTTCTTGCCACTCTTCCATAAAGGCCAACTTTGTGCAGTGCACGACTAATAGTTGTCCTATGGACAGATTCCCCCACCTGAGCTGTAGATCTCTGCAGCTCGTCCAGAGTCACCATGGGCCTCTTGGCTGCATTTCTGATCAGCGCTCTCCTTGTTCGGCCTGTGAGTTTAGGTGGACGGCCTTGTCTTGGTAGGTTTACAGTTGTGCCATACTCCTTCAATTTCTGAATGATCGCTTGAACAGTGCTCCGTGGGATGTTCAAGGCTTTGGAAATCTTTTTGTAGCCTAAGCCTGCTTTAAATTTCTCAATAACTTTATCCCTGACCTGTCTGGTGTGTTCTTTGGATTTCATGGTGTTGTTGCTCCCAATATTCTCTTAGACAACCTCTGAGGCCGTCACAGAGCAGCTGTATTTGTACTGACATTAGATTACACACAGGTGCACTCTATTTAGTCATTAGCACTCATCAGGCAATGTCTATGGGCAACTGACTGCACTCAGACCAAAGGGGGCTGAATAATTACGCACACCCCACTTTGCAGTTATTTGTAAAAAATGTTTGGAATCATGTATGATTTTCGTTCCACTTCTCACGTGTACTCCACTTTGTATTGGTCATTCACGAGGAATTCCAATAAAATTGATTCATGTTTGTGGCTGTAATGTGACAAAATGTGGAAAAGTTCAAGGGGGCCGAATACTTTTGCAAGCCACTGTATCTTTCACTTGACACATTTCATTAAGGCCATACAGCAGTGTTAACGTAATATTTTTACACATGCAAGCATGTTCTTCTAAAGGCTATTAAAACACCCCCCATAAAAATTAAAGAATCAGATTTACACAGTGTTTGCTCCTGCAAGTTCTCCTTTAGACCTAAAGGTAAAGAAAGCATGAAATGTACCATACATACAACAAAGAATACCCGTGAGTTAACTGGTTGTAAACAAAAGGTCAAAGTTCTATTCAAAACCTACATTAAGAAGGGAAAAAAAAAAAAAAAAAACAGATTCACTGTCATTTATATTTTTTATTAAATTGAATACCCAGCTTTCTAGCTATAACATTTAGAAGAAAGTGTTTGGTCTCTTGGTGGTGAAGCGTGGCTTGTGCTGGCGACGAAGAACTCTGTGTGGCAGAGGGAACTTGATCTTCGAATTCTGGAAAAAAAATTATCTATAGTTTAGAATCTGAAATTGAACTCTCACAACAAATTTCATGTTAACAGAAGGATTAAACAATTAATGGTCACACCAGTTTTAGATTTCTGGGAAGCTACAAGTCTATCCTAGTAACTTTTGGTGAATGGTTCCTATCTTGTACACAACAGTATTTACTAATTAACCTCTTTTTTATTCTTGGAGTATTAAATATACAGTGGGAATGTACAAACTCCACATAGAGCCAAGATTCAAACAGTCTTCAGTTCATCAATACATTATAGCAGAGGACAAGGTAGAAACCAGGGCACAACAGGGCCCTGTCTAATGAAGAAAAGCCTGAGAAAAACATTGTCATTCCAATAAAAGGAATCACCAAGGAACAAGAAACCATGTAGTTATGAAAAGGACGGTGTTATTCCAATAAAATGGAATTGCACCCATTACCAAGGAACAATAAGTTATGTAGTTATATAGAATGTCCTTAAGAAATTACTCCAGGGACACAAGTTTGACAGAATGGTAACTGGGGACTAAATACAATTTTAACATGAGTTCTACAGTCCACCACACAGTTGACGGGGTGCCTGTTACATTAAATATTGCCCACTGCTATTTAAAAGCAACCCAGAGCTTGCTCGTGCCATTGCATGAGCTAGGCTCAGGACTGCATAGAAACACATGGACAAGCGGGGTCATTTGCAGTGGGCTATCAGCCTGGAATGATCCCTGTGCTGATCTGGTCTTCCCAATATTTAAGGTAACAAGGCTATCTTTCAGGTTTAGCCCTGCTGCAGTGTGTCGCAGAGCTGCATATTAGCAGCGTACAAAGACTAACTGCAGTTGCTGTTTATAAACTTTGGTGACTGTTGGGTTAATTTGGTTATTAGGAAAGGGCTCATAATGAATGACAAGTATCAGCTCTTGTATTATCTATATAACTGTGAAATGATTTACAGCAAGACCAGATTAATAACTACCCATAGGTCCCAGAGTATCACACACATATATATATTTACGCTCTATGACCATTAAATATAAAAACCCCACACACTGGGGGAAGTCTCCCTCTGAGATTTGAGTCAGCTTTCATTAATGTATGAGTAACTGCATACATGTGTTACTTTTTAAATCATATATGCAAAGGTCCCAGGGCAAGCACCCTGGTCACCCTGATGATAGATCTGCACATGAGTTACAGAGAGACAATTATGCTTCAGGTAGGAGTCTACAGACCTGCTCTGTTAGCAATAATTTCTGCACAGGGTTTTTGTTGCCTTTTTATTCACTTGATGTGAAAACATTTAAAATAACTGCAAAACTGTAGCTTTTTAATAAGTTTACATGAGGAAAAACTTTCCCTGGGCATGTCATTCATCAAGAAAGGGCAAGACGGCAATTGCCAGTGTGCCACTGTTAACAGACAATCAGATGGTCAGCTGAGCAAACAGGAGAAACATGAAACAAAAATAAGACTAGCTGCAAATTAAAGTTTGTACTGATTTAGTGCTGCTATTTACTGCAACAGCACTCAGACCCAGGATCGGCTCATACCAGAATGATACACTCAGGTGTTTCACGCGAGCATTTAAGATCCTGGAATTCATTACAAGTATAACTGTAGAACATGGTCCCATTACTACTTGCCTCCTTCATTAGCACCACTAGTAAAATCAGAATTGGGAGGCAGTTCAGAGTAGGATTAAAACCCGGATTTGGGTAATGGTGAGAGTGCTTAATGCATATAAAGATGCATAATAAAATAGCACTCCCCAAAGAACAGGCAGGTTTATTTGTTTACATCCAAAGGGATGCATACATATTTTTACTTTTGTTTCCTTGTATTATATTTACTCCTCATCCTTTTCTAGTAAGTACTTGTTTTTGGAATTTTTGGCCGCCTTGGCATTATTTTACATTTAAAGCTGATTTCAGAGAACTACCCCCTGGATGATGTATGCCAGAGTCCACTCACACACAATCACAATATCATGAAAATAGACATGGTTTATCACAGAGTTATAAAGCAATCCAAATTTCAAATCCTGAAAAACTCACATGGAACTGCTTGATGGCAGGTCTGCGGCATTTGTTGGCAGCAATCTCTTCCACTTTCATGATCTGAATGGCATGAGCACGAGCTCTATGGCGAGCACCCATGTCTCGATCTAGGCAGAAAAAATAAACTTTTAACATTTAGGAACTAATTTATAGTAAACACCTTGATTTATGGTCTGGACAGCTTACATCACAGAGGGTATACTTAATTCAACACAATAATCAACAAATTTTACAGGAGAATGTCAGGATGGACATAGTCACTTATAGCTTAATAACACTGGGAAGATGTCACGAGACAATGACCTGAAACACAAGTAATTTTTCCAGCCTGGACTAAACAATTACCACAAAGAGACACAACTGTTTGTGTGTTATATATTTTAATCAGACTTTGTCTATGTGACTAAAGACAGATCACATTCTTAATCAACAATTAATGCAGACATTCAGGTACTTCCAAAGTGATCAAAAACATTTCCTAGATTCCTTTAAAATTTACTATGTACAATCATCGTAAATGTTAAAATGTCACTTAACAGCCCAAAGTAACTAATGCAATTGGGAAGAAGGTGCGAATACTCCAACCATAACAAAAAATAAGAAAACAAATTCAACCAAAAGTGCAAATGTATTTGAAATGAAACTTCAGTCACATGCAACAAAGAGTGAGTTCATGACTAACAGCAGAAGATGGAAAAGTTTTTGGACTGTTTGATTTGTAAAATTTAAAATACAAACCACAACAGCAGCAGGAAAAAAAAACAACACTAACGTAAATCGTACTTTATAGTTTTAGACAAACTAAACATATACACTTTGAACATTAAGTTATTACATGTTAGTATTAGTGAGGCCACAAAAATGTAAAATGCATTTTGGTGTTTCCATCAGAAACCTTGTCTTGATCCGAGGGCAAATTGTCATCAAGTGTAGACCTCCATCACAGCAAATATGCTAAAAATGGGTTTGATTGCCACGGATTATGGATGGCCAATATGAAAAACACACTGGCAGTAAGACACTAGGCTGAATAATTTGCTGTCAAAAAGTATAGAGCGGTCCAGATCTAATTATGCAATTTTCATTAAGCTGTAACTTAAGTTTATTACACAGAAAAATCACCTGAAAAATCCCGGACCATTTAAGTGTGTGAACTGACGACATGAAGAATCGTCTTCACGCTGAACTGGAATCGTCCTCGCATAAATCAAAGTCATCCAGATGATCTGGATCTGTATAATTAGATCTGGACCACCCTGTACATGGCCGACCACAAAGATTGCCACAATTAGGAAAAACTACATCCACATTTTATGGCAGGTAAGCCTTGATTTCTAAAAGAATACTAACAATTCAAAGAATGCTGCTACAAACCCAGAAAAAAATACCCTACTGACTGAGCTTATCTGTCCTTTAAGTAGTTTCAGAGAAATTTCTTCCATGTTGATTGAAAGAGAAAAAAACAGTGCAGTATTCAGTTTAGTTAATGAATGCTGTAAGAAAGAAGCTCCTTTATCACGTGGGCTTAAAACAGATCATGTCACATGTGCATATTCAAATACAGGTAGTGCTGTCTGTTGTCCATATTGAGTGACCAGTAAAATGCTAAATTATATAGGAGTACTACTTCCAGTATATGCACAAAGTAGCTTTTTTTTTTTTTTTTTAGAAAAACTATTTGCTCAGTATGTCACAAAAAGTAAAGCAGTATTGTTAGAAATGAAAATGAAGATTATAACCAGGATAAAAGTGGAGAAAAATGAAATGCCATGTAGCTGAATCATTGGGGTTTGCACCTGATCACAAAGGGGGTTAAGGGGTAAATAAAGAACACAAACCTATAGGCAATTCAGTGATGCTTCTCTACTGCTAAACTCTAATAGTCTTAATAAGAGGCCATCATGGAGTCTCCTTAAGGATCGTAGCTAGGATAATCTCACGAACTGAGGAAACTGAGGCAAATGGTGAATAAGGTGCGAGGTGGATCCAGCAGCATGAATGTCTAAATAGTGAACGAGACAAACGAATGTGTGGAAGCACATGAAAGGAGCAGCAAATGGCCACACATGGCAGTGTTGTAGTGTGCCCAAATGACAGCAGGAATCTCACATAACAGTTCTTATTGGTAGTGAAAGGATTACTGTACACACTTCCAGAAGACATAACTGACCCTGTTCATATCAGTCATTAAATTTCCCTGGAACAAAACCCTACATGGGTACTGTTTATTTTAGTCAGTCTTTATTCATGTGTGTCAGATTAAATATTAACTTTATATTGCCATGACATTTAGACAAATTTAAAGGCATCTGTGAGTACAACTCAAAGTACTGAAGTAGTCAATTATTTTTCTAGACTAGTCCAACAAGTCCTCATAATTTGAGCAACTAGGTAGCTGTAAGGCTGCGACATTCACAGGAGGCCACTGGACATCACTGAGCAACCAAAATCAGTTTAAGTAAATGTGCAATTAAAACAAACTGCATTAAATATTAAAATTGATTACAATTAAAAAATATAATTGACAGCTTTAACTTTTTATTTTTATATTGTTATAATGTTTAAGCTATGTAAAACAGATTTTCAGGTCATAAAAAAATGCAACTGAAAAAGTGCAATAATTTTAGGATGTAGAAATCAGTATAGGAGGGTCCATGCAGTATTTCCATATAAATTTCAATTCAGTGATACTTCAGGAAGTCACTCAACAGAAGATTAAGATACAAAGCCAATTGTACTGTATGATAATATGGAATCAAGTACATTAACTTTTATAACATTTATTGTGTACAAATTTAGAATAAAATTAACAGGAAATTGAATTAAACAACTTAAATCTTATTTAATTTTAAATTAAACACACTGAGACCAATGAAGTAAACAAACTGTAGAGATGGACAAATTGGGTAGCTTAATGTATCTGTCCATGTCATCCTTTACAGATCTAGAAAAGTGTGTGTTCATTTCTTTCTCTTCTTCATCCAGCATGTGCTCTCGTATGGCAAACATTCAGTTCGCTATGTTCAATTTTAAATTTGACTTTGTGACTGAATGCATGCATGCACTTGTGTGCGTGTGTATATGTATATTTAAAAAAATGATGCATCTCAAATTACTGGTGCACAAATTTTGCAAATCAATAGGTGCAGTCCCATGACTAAACACAGTTGACTGCAAAAAAATTAAAATCCTGGACCAAACAGGACCAAAAAATAAAAACAGGCCTAAAGCAACTTCTTTGAAGATATTTTTCCAGAAATTATTGCCATGTATAAAGTAAAAAAAATGTAGTCCCTTGAATTCACTTTCGAAAGCACAGCAGCCTACGAAAGGCGACAAGGCACATTTAATCTGTGCACAACAGGCAAGAGCATTATACAATTGAAATAATGATCTTTGGGTTTAGTGTGCACTTCAAAACTTGCATGTCACAAAGACAAATAAAAACTATTAAACCAAAAAAGTGGAAAGGGTTAAAAATGACAAAAACCACAGGTTACTTGCCAATTAATCTATTTATCCATTCCATAGCCTGCATGCCTACATTGCCTTTAATTGTTGTGTTCTAAAGAACAGCTGCTTCTAACATGCTGATACTAATCCCTAGAATGAGCAAATTAAAATTTATTTTCAAAAACACTTCCGTTCAATATGCAAAAAAGCTATTCTGACAGAAATGTAGTAAAAGGAAAGCAAGAAGCTTGGTAGAAGCAATACATAACTACTATTAACACAATATATAATCCAGACCTGTCTGGAAATACTTGATATAGTGACTATTGCAATTAGTCAACCTACATTTTAACTGTGTGATTGCAATGATGATACGTTTTCAAAGTATGCCAGCATTTATAGGATATAGTATGCCTACACTGACCTAAAATATTAATCACAGATTTAAAGAATTATATATATAAAACCTACAATCCAGGTTGTGACTATAGGTAGCATGCAAAGTTTGGAAACAGGTCAATTGAACATAAATACAGACAGGAGGTTATAATTGTGAAAAATATTTTCAATTTTGTGTAAGGAGCTGCTGTGTGCAATGTTCTTTTGCTCAGATTCCTCCTGTCACACTATGCCACAAGTAGTAACAGTGGGGAAGCTTTCAACATGAATTTGATTTTTGTCTATTTCACACTGTTTCCAAAAAAGCTATACTAGGTTCCAACATCTCAAAATTTTCCTCTGTTGTTTTCTACTATTTTGAATTATAATGTAATAATTAAAGGTTTGTGTGATGCTTTATAATGAGCAGTGCCGACTGTCTGGTGCAGTTTACGTTTGCTACTGCTATGGAAAGAGAAAGCAATATAAAAATTGTGGTCTGAGACAAGATTAACTCAGAAATACAAGTCTTTTATAGAGCACAGTGCCACTACCTCACAGTTTCAAATCATGTGTACCTACTGCACAATATAGCCAGAAGGCTATGAGACCTATACATTTCACCTGTATGAGAATGTTTTCTTGTAAATGAAAGGCAAAAATAAAACAAAGTCACAAATCAATTTAACTAGACATGAAAATTTCCCAATATGCTAAAGGAGAGGATCAGCTATAGCTGTACCCTTGCAAAAGTGTGGACCTCATGCCCAGAGCTTCCAGAATTGGTTTTGCCTCTGTTGACTTTATTTAGAAGCAAGGATGGATAAATAAATTGCGGTTTACAGTTTGCTACTGTAAAGTGGCTTTATTCATCAGAGTGAACCTCGTGACACTATCAGACAGTATTACCACCTTAAAATCCATGAGCAGATTCAGAATGGGCCACATTTTTGCTAAAGAAATCAGATACCCAGATTGGCCATAAAAATCTTTACTGGTACACCTGTAACCAAACTATCATTTTAACAGCACAAAAAAAAAGTACACTGAACTTCGCAAATAACCTCAAAAAGAAACATTCATATTAAGCAAAAGATTGTTACTTAGAGAGCAGTGGGTTATAAAAGTTCATAGCACTATTTACCATCGATAAATACCAAATGTATACTTCTAAAGCATAAAAGAAAATGACTGATGTATTTTAAAACATTTATCAAACATATGGAAGATTTCTGACTCACAGCACTGAGTGACAGCTCCAGCAGTTGTAAGATCTCGATACTCTCTGTACATGTTGTGGGTGCCGCTACGAGAATCATAACGTAGCCAGATGCCAAAATTCTTCACCTTCAAAGGAGATTTCTCATAAACCTGTAAATAAATGTAATATTTTTTACACTATGCACTAATACAGGAAACCCTATTTAAAAATACTTACAAATTACTAATGGTGTACAAAATTAAGAGCAATTCCACACAAAAAAACAAGCACATCAATACCCCAAATTGTTCATTTTAACTCATTTGCAGCTTTGCAGGAGTTACAGGATTTTTATGACAAAGAGTGGTCATTGTGTGCATAACAATTATTAAGTGCTCAACAAGTGTGACTTGTACGAGTGGGTTGCAAGAGACAGAGAGAGAGGGGAAAAAAAAGAACACTACTCAAGAAAGGCCACATCAAGTCTTGCTTGAGTTTTGCCAACCATGAAGATTGTAAAAAGGTTATGGTCCAATAAGACCACATTCAAACCACCTGGCCTCAACACCAAAAGGTACACCTGGAGGAAGCCCAAACAGCTCACCATCTAAAACACAATATATCTACGGTAAATCATGTGGGGATGTTTCTCTGCAAAAGGGACTGAGGCACTTGTCAGGGTAGAAGGAAAAATGGATGGGATAAAACTACTGTCAAATTCTTGAAGAAAACCTGCTGCCCCATGCCAGAAAGTTGGAGGGGAAACAAGGTTCACATTTTAAAATGACGATGACCCAAAGCATACAGCAAAATTGACCACACAATGGCTGAAGGAAACAGTTAATATCCTTGTGTGGCCTAGTCAGAATCCTGACTAAAAATCTATTGAAATATCTGTGGAAGGATATGATGTTTTACAGTCCAAAAACAGTCACCATCTAATTTGACTGAGCTTGAACAGTTCTGTAAAGGCAAGTGGGCAAATAAAGTTGGTACAGAAGTATCCGGTCAGACTCATGGCTGTAATTAAAGCAAAAGACCGACCCACAAGGTACTGTTACCATGATGGGACTTGGGTGATCCTTTATCAATTCAAACTATCAGTTTATTTTTCAGAAATTATGTTTATGTATCTTTGTCTTGGATGTTACAGGTTGCATTGTGCGTTTGCATTTTAGGCTGTAAAGAAGGGTTTTTCAACCAGTGTACCTCAGCACTGTATTGTTCCCTGAAAATAATAGTGTAGTGCAGTTTGGGTCTGATCCTGTGAGGGACAGGCTCTGCAGGTGGTCGAAATCTGTCTGAGGACAGGACTTCCAGGATGAGCTGGCATAAAAGCAGCTCTCAATCACTATGTTAAAGCACTTTGGAGACGTCTCCTTAATCCTAAAGTCCATCTGCCTGAGTGTGTGGTTGTCAGTGGGCATACAAGTTGCCTCGGAGGCAGAGAGGGGCGGGCAAAGGAATGAAGCAGCTGGGAGATGCCACCGAAGTGCTCATTAAGTGCTGGGTCTGTCAATGCTGATCTCTGAGCTGCTTTTTTACCGGCTTCTCTGGTAATCCCATCCCTTTGGACAACTGAGTATGTGTGTGAGATTTTGGGTTTGTGGTTAGTAAAATAGTGGTGTGCCTTTGGATGTTTTTGGCTACAAAAAGTGTGCCACCACAGAAAGAAAGCTGGGCAACAGTGTTGTAAAGCAACAAAATGCTTTCAAGGGGGCGATTCTTTTCTATTCTGTACAACATTGTAACAATAGCAGCATAAAACACTAAATAAAGTAATACAGGAAACAAAAAGTTTTAAATTAGAACAGACAAACCAGGAAAGAAATGCAAAACATTACAAAAAACCCTGAACAAATTATTGGTGGTACAAATACAAATCGTACAACAAATCATCTTAAGCACCTGGACAGAGGGGCTAAACTAAGAGTCAGAATGTCAGGACAAGTTAAATGCATTCCTGAACAAAACAAATTTGAAGATGTTTATTTTAAAAGAAAGAACACATTAATTCAGCTAATCTCATTATTTAAAGTGGTTGTGCCAAAGTCTGGGTGCAAGAGAACTGAAGATGGCTTAAAATTGTGTTCTGCGATTTAAATTATTAATTAGTAAGAAAGAAACATTTTTCCCAGTAAAAGCATTATGGATTTTCACTCGTTTTTCCCACATTCAGTTCCAACTTGCATATAAATTGGGTTTCATGTAAAACAAAATGCATTTCCAAGCAATGGCACATTGTAAATGTTAGCACTGTTGAAAGGATTTATATGCTAAATGCTCTATATACTAAACTTAAGTTGGGTCCGTTTAGATTTTCACAATGTTACAGCAAAGACTGACCTTAATTGGGAAAACATGCTTGAACTCCGAAAGCAGTGTTATAATAAAATCAAGTACTCTGACACTCTACAAAATACTTTCTTTCAAACTGAAGCTGAAAGCACTTAATGGCGAATTTATACAACTTTTAGAAGTCACAAACTGACACAATCAAATAAAAAGTGGTGCAGCACGAAACCTTCACAAGAAATCATTTAAACTTTGTTACACTTTTCGCAAGCCCTCTCCCTTCATCCAGAATAGATAAAAGTGCATCCCCAAGTAAGGAATAGTGAAGCTCTGTTGTCAAAAGAAAAGGCAAACATTCCAGGAAACAGGGAAAAAAACCCTCACGTTTCATTAATAATGAACTACATATCTGAGAATAGAACAGTACAACACACTTTACGCATGAAAGTATACTTTCTTAAATAAGTTAAAGGCTGACAAGCACTTGAAGGTAGAGTACAATCAATTATGTTCATATCCAAAAAAAATACAAAGTACTAAGATATCAATCATTTCTACTACAGTTCTACTACAAATAAGAACTCATCTCACACATACCAACCCAGATTTAAATATTGATCATGCACCAAGGTGTGTTAAATTCCTAAACAGAGTATTTCAACATTACTGTAGAGATTGTTTAAATACTCAAAATCAATTTCCACATATACATGGAGAATAATTCAAAGTACTAAATCTATTAAGTTGGCAATTCTTTGCTAGTACAGCTTCAAGTTTAAGTTTAGTCAAATAAAAACTGATAAATTAACTGCAATACGGTACAGAAATGTACCGGCAACTTTAATAAAAAAAAAATCAGGACTATTAGTCTTTCATGACCAGAGTACTAATATTGTCTCCAGCTAATTTTCACCCCAGTTAACTGTACTGATCTGTAGAGTTTATTCTGAAAAAGAAAAGTGATATATAGGTATTACAACAGAACAGAGTTTTCCCAAATTAAAATTTGGCTCATTTTTTAAAATGTCAAACCTTGAATTCACTTTCAACTGCACATCAGCATGTGAAAGGCGACAAGGTACTTTTTTTGTCTGCACAGTAAGCAAGATCACAACACAAGTAATGATCTTTGGGTTTTGTGTGCATTCCTTACATTTAGCCCCTTTGTGAAAGACATTATGATGTCAAAAAGTCTCGAATATAATGAAATACTAGCAAATCTCTGCAATACATTAGGCTGCAACTATGTCTATTTACTCTTACCTGCCCACAGTAGACAATTTCCCCTGAAGCCTTCTTCATTTTTCTTAACTGTGAAACAAAGTACCAGAAACGGGACTTTGCAACCACATGGTTGGGGGCAAAAATGCGCATACGATAGAGAGGCGGAGTTGGTTTCTTGGGTGAAGGCAAGAGACGCCCAATTACCTTGTACTCCCGAAGCTAAGGAATAAAGAAAAATATTTAATATTTTCTAGAATCAAACAGAATTTCAAAATCCATCTTTCAACAGCATGTAATGTCAATGACTTACTCAGCACAAGCAAAAAATGAGAAAAAAGAAAGTTAACATTATGAAAAACTTGTAAAATACAATTAACTGATAATAAAAATGAGAAATGACAGAGCCAACAGGAGACCCATGGCTGGCAAACTCAGAGCCTGGTGGGCTGAAGTGGCTACCTGGTGTCAGTCCAAACTACTTTCTTAATTAGTAGACAATCACTGCTGCTAGCAATATTTAATGAATTTGTCTTAAATCTGACTTATTTTTAAAATTGAGTGCTTTTAACAGCTCCAATACTGAAATGCAAAACCAGAGCCAACAGATGACAAGCTAACTTGATCCCACTTGAAACCCTGTGTGTCCATGACATATGTTTTAAACAAATTTTTTGAAAAGTGAAGGGCTGCGAAATATTGATATGCTGAGGTTGACAAACTATTTCAATGTTGCTCTCAGGGAAAAAAGTTTTGCAAATGCTTTTGGCAGACAGCAATGGCAAGGCATTGAAGAGCAAGAATAACTTTCTAATATCAAAAGGAGCAAAAAAATGGAGGCCCTCCAGAAACTTGACACCTGACTGTCATCTTTTGGCTTAATTTTGATCTCATCTGAATGGCTGTTGGTAAAAGGGAAAGGAAAAATAAACAATGAAGAGGTTCTGCAGCTTAATAAGCAATTCAAAGAAAATGTATAGCAAAAACCATTCAGCTGGAGGCGCCAACAGGTAAACTAAATAGATGAAGACCTTCCAAGCCCCGAACGGACATCCCTGCGCCAAACAGCAAGAGTGTTACCTGGGACTCGTTTCCAAAAAATATTTCTATATAAATGAGATAAGCGAAAAGCAGTTTTCTTTTATTTGAAAAGGAAAAAAAAATACTACTAATATGTGCCACTCTAGAACAAAAAGACCATTTAATGAAGAGTAACGTGTTTTCATTAACTTTCTTATAATTAGGATATCTATATTGGCCAAATCTCGCCAGCCATGAAAGAATTGATACCCAATGGAGCACAATAAATATTCTGACAGCTAGATATTCGGTTTTTCCTCCGAACACACAGTACATGCTGGCTTAACATTTAATTCTTAAATTGCCGGTAAAAGAAGTGTGCGCACGCGCTCTTCAACAGTCCGAGGTTTTAAGCAAATTGCTCGCCGGCTTCGAGTTTGGAAATGTTGGCAGCTTTTAGTCTGGAGATGTACGCAAACTGTCTTGTTTGCCATGATCTCTGTAACCGTAAAAAATGGATACACAAACGGATAGACGAACTGATCTACTACACCAAATTTATTATTTCCAATCACTGGCACTGTAATGGAACAATGATTATAATCGGCGTCGCACAGAACGAATCACGATTGCATTATATGACATATACAACCTAATATGTTTTCGTTCTAGGCGTCTTACGACTGCGTTGTGTTCTACCCGCAAAAGTTAGTACTGGCCTGTGCGTTCATAAAGCGGTTACTGAGCTATTCCGAATAGATGAGACCGTCCAAATTTACATTTATAAATGTCTGTACAAAACGAAAAAATATATAGGAAAAGGGAAAAGTACTTCAAGCTACCTATACTATTAACTCCACAGAGGTGAATTAACAGAAAAAACGTTTCAGTGCTTCTAGCACATGGTATTTCTACTACTCCGCCATGTTGTCATCAGACACGGTGGAAGAATAAAACCGTAATTCTAACTCGACTAATACATAATCTCACCCAAACTCAATCGAACTGTCTAATATGCTGCCTTATGCGAAACCACAATAGAATATAAAGTCAGGGCTCCTACAGAAAACACAAAAAATAAACAGTACGCACAACTCCAGACGCCTTCATGGTGCCTCTATCCCGCTGCCACCGTCGAAGAGGAAGAGGCGGTGGCAACCGGTGGCCTACGTCACCTGCGCCGGAACTGAGGCGGCCTTCACCTCACGTCGCTCATTGGTGTTTAACGTCATCGTTTCTCCTACATGATTTGTCCAAACATAGTGTCAATCATTAATAGTCAGTGATGCGTTTTCGTGCAACAAAACCCGTAACTGCAAAACAGTACTGTTAATGTACGAGGTTGTATCCTATGTGATCATTCTTAGGCAGGGTGGAATGGGTGGAGAATAGTGTCAAGAGTTATTTGTGACAGACGGATATCAGCAACAGTGAAAGGGAAGGTTTACAGGACAACAGTGAGACCTGCTATGTTATATGGGTTGGAGACGGTGGCACTGACCAAAAAGCAGGAGACAGTGCTGGTGGTGGCAGAGTTAAAGATGCTAAGATTTGCATTGGGTGTGACGAGGATGGATAGGATTAGAGATGAGTACATTAGAGGGACAGCTCAGGTTGGAAGGTTGAGACACGAAGTCAGAGAGGCGAGATTACGTTGGTTTGGACATGTGCAAAGGAGAGATGCTGAGTATATTGGGAAAAGGATGATAAGGACAGAGCTGCCAGGGAAGAGAAAAATAGGAAAGCCAAAGAGAAGGTTTATGGATGTGCAGAGAGAGGACATGCAGGTGGTGGGTGTAACAGAGCAAGATGCAGAAGACAGGAAGATATGGAAAAAGATGATCCGCTGTGGCGACCCCTAATGGCAGCATCCAAAAGAAGAAGAATACAGTATTAGAAATAAAATGTCGCCTAACGCCTTTGTCAAAATGTTAATTAAATATGACCTGTCTAAAACTGCCTAATAATCAAATTAACTGATATTTTTAGATATCTCAACAGAACACTGGAATACATCAAAGTTCTATTGGCTCTTCATTTAAGCCTCGGAATCTGAGCATTATCTACCCAGTGCCCCAGATATCATTTCCCTAATGCTAGGGGCCACTAGAATCGACTCAACCAAAAATAAACAGGTCATCTTACTTCAGAAACTATTAGAGACTTTCAATAATAGCCTAGAATGGTACCCAAATGGGTCCACAGGTTGAATCCTGATTTATTAAGCCTAAACCATAAGTGTGCCGTTCAGGGGACACTACCGTGTTTTTATTCATTTTCTCTACTTAGATGAATTGTCAATAAATGAATCCATGATTTCTTTATGTAGTACTATTACATGCACTATCAAAAGCACTTTGCACAGCAGACAGGATTACTATATAATATAATACATAGTAATTACAATTAAATTATTATACCGCTAGTGTAATGAAAGTGAGAATGCAAGTTTGACTGACTTGATATGATATACAGTATATGATATATGATGAGCATGTAATGGCCCTAAATTGTAGACTTGTGGGACTCAATGTAATTGCTTTCCGACGCGGGACTCATTTTCAGTATTGCGGGTGGGAGCAGGCGGTCCACACCTGTATGCGGGAGGGAGCTAGAGCTTGGGAAAGTTACACACACACACACATACACACACACACACACA
>JANRMT010062796.1:15041302-15066060 GCA_026402145.1 Polypterus bichir lapradei | reverse complement strand
CTAGAGGGGCAACAATGAGGCGACCCCCAAAACAGGAATGGTTTAACAGGTGGAGGCCGCTGACATTTTTCCCTCCTCATCTTTTATGACTGTTTTTTCACTAGTTTTGCATTTGGCTATGGTCAGTGTCACTACTGGTTGCACCAGGTGATACCTGAACCCTACAGAGGTTGCACAGGTAGTCCAACTTCTCCAGAAATGTACATCAATACATGCCATTGCCAGAAGGTTTTCTGTGTCTCCCAGCACAGTCTCAAGGGCATGGAGGAGATTCCAGGAGACAGGCAGTTACTCCAGGAGAGCTGGACAGGGTCGTAGAAGGTCCTTAACACATCAACAGGACCAATATCTGCTCCTTTGGGCAAGGAGGAACACTGCCAGAGCCCTACAAAATGACCTCCAGCAGGCCACTGGTATGAATGTCTCTGACCAAACAATCAGAAACAAACGTCATGAGGGTTGCCTGAGGGCCAGACATCCTCTAGTGGGCCCTGTGCTCAATGCCTGGCACCATGGAACTCGATTGGCATTTGCCATAGAATACCAGAAATGGCAGGTCCACCACTAGGGCCCTGTGCTTTTCACAGATGAGAGCAGGTTCACTCTGTCACATACGTGAAAGGGTCTGGAGATGCAGTGGAGAACATTATGATTGCCTGTAATATCGTTCAGCATGACTGGTTTGGTGGTGGGTCAGTGATGGTTTGGGGAGGCATATCCATGTAGGGACGCACAGACCTATACAGGCTAGACAACAGCACTTTGACTGCCGTTAGATATCGGGATGATATCTTTAGACCCTTTGTCAGACCCTATGCTTGTGCAGTGGGCCCTGGGTTCCTCCTGGTGCACGACAATGCCTGGCCTCATGTGGTGAGAGTATGCAGGCAGTTCCTGGAGGATGAAGGAATGGATACCATTGACTGGCCACCACGCTGGCCTTACCTAAATCCAATTGAACACCTCTGGGACATTATGTTTTGGTCCATCTGACGCCGCCAGGTTGCACCCCAGACTGTCCAGGAGCTCAGTGATGCCCTGGTCCAGATCTGAGAGGAGATCCCCCAGGACCCCATCTGTCGTCTAATTCGGAGCTTGCCCCAATGTTGTCAGGCATGCATACAAGCACATGGGGGCAAACTACTGAGTACTCATTGAGGTACTCATTGGAGTTGTTGCAATGAAATTTCGGCAAAATGGACTAGCCTGCTGCATCATTTTCTCACTTTGATTTTCAGGGTGTCTTTGAATTCAGCCCTCTGTAGGTTGATAATTTTCAGATTGTGAAATGATGTGGAATCCTTTTGTTCCTAACACATTACCCAGTCCATATTATTATAGATATCCAGCATGATTTTTTCCCATTGAGATCTGATGTGTTTTCAAAGTGTTCCTTTAATTTTTTTGAGCAGTTTATATATATAGTATACTAGCAGGAGTACCCGGCGTTGCCCTGGAATGTATAATGAATTTCCCAAATGAAAGAAACACAACATAGAAATAGAACAGTTTTCTGATTCACATTTTATTCTAATAGGTAATACAAGTGGTTATTCCAGAGCCTTTGGATATACTATATTTTTTGTTTTCCCTTGTGGTGCGAAAATGAACAAATTCTGAGGATTGCCCACTCTAGAACATGCTACATAGAGTTGTCCGTGTGAAAAGCATGGACTTTCCAAATTGATGCCTGCAACTTGCAGTGATTGCCCTTGACGCTTATTAATTGGCATAGCAAAAACCAAACGAACAGGAAATTGTAATCATAGGGTAAATCATTCGGAATCAGCGGTATTCTTGGTATGAAAACATTTTCACGTCTTGCACAACCTGTTTTGATAGTTGCTTCAATATTATGTATTGATGGAAAAGTTGCCGGCATTTCAAGATGTGATTGTCTTCAGAAACTCTTCTCGTTAGTCGGTAAGCATAAAAGTCCATTGCACAAAGTAATGCCCATCTTCGCCTTGCCAAAAAATTTGTGGATACTGAAGGGCATCATGCGACTTGTGTGTGTCTGCCACACGCAGAAGACTTCTGCTCCTTTTCTCAAGGATAATGTCCCGCCTCCCAAAGTCATTGCCTACCATTACAATGGCAACCTCATCAAGTGTTGGAGCATTGAATCGTCGGTGATGCTCTCATAGTGGCATTTTGTCAGCTCTTATGACAACTTTATAATCATCTGTTGACATACGTTCAAGTGCAGTCTTGAAAAGGGTGACATACTGTATGTGATGTTCTCATGAAGGAATCGTTCTAAATCCATCACAATGTCCAGTTTCACGTTCGGTATTCTGCTGTGTCTATGATGTGCTGTTGTGGAAATATCTCCCATGAAGTAGATCTGAAGGAACTCAATTGTCCCATCAGTTATTGGAAGTAATGATCCTATTGTATGGTAAACTTGACCTTGCACTTTGAATGTGGGGATGAACCCATCCTCACGTATTTGTTTAGTTGCACCAAAAGAAGTCATTTGAAAACAGGAATTGTACTTCCTGATGTTGTTCAAGAAATGCTTTGAAATTGGTGTTGATCCTGACATCAAAGAGTGTAGAGGTTCAGGTGGATGAAGTAGAGATGGCAGTTTCACCTTCCCATTTGAGCAACACAATCCTGGTGACTCTCCTTTCCATTTTAGAGCTCTACAATCAACACAGATATGATCCATTTGGCCAATAACAGCGAAAGGATGTTCATGATATGCAACCTATCGGTTATATGCGAAAGCCATATTTTTTAAACATGCTGCATTTGTCTATGTGTTGCATCAGCAGCCCTTTGCCTGTTGGCAGACAGCCTGGTTTCCCTTTCTTGAGATGTTTCGTCCCCTCTTGCATCAGACATTTTTCCCAACCAAACATACCCCGTGACCTCCTCCTGGTCACAAAGGAGCCCCATGCCCAGTTTGGTGGCGATTGGATGCCCGGTGCAGATTTGTATGGCGGACAAACAAACATACATCGACTCTGCTTTATATATTAAAAAATAGTGATCATGCCAGTAGATGGTGCTGTTTGTTTCGTGTATAATGTATTTCCAAAAGAGTTTTTTTTTCTCTTGACTCATCTTGTTGTTTTTTTATGCATGTTTTGGCGCTAATTGTAATCCACAGAGTTCAGAAAATAAACTGAGTCTTTTTCCAGGATATTCATTTGAGTGTAAACTTACTTCAGTACATAATAGTGGCGATGAGGAGGGCATCTCAGTGAGTAATCTTGCATGCTGCTACAAAAGATTTATAACTTTGATTCGGACAATAAATCTCTCTCTATATATATACATATACAGAATGGCATTATTAGGCTATGTTGTGGAGTTTGACATTTCAAATCCGGTCTCATGGGATTCGTATACAGAGAAACTTCTTTCTGGAAGCTAACAAAGTAACAGATGCTGACCAGAAGCACACAGTGCTGCTGAGTGTGATTGGAAGTAAAATTTCTGAAATTGTTAGGTTGCTCATTTTTCCTACTAAACCCAGTGACAGGTCTTATCAGGAAATTGTAACATTGTTAAAAAATCATTTTGCACCCACCCCTTCAGAAACAGTTCAGCGATTTCACTTTAACAAGAGGAATCAAAAGCCAGATGAAAGCATTGCACTTTACATTGCAGAACGTCGAAGGCTCGCTGAAAATTGCAGTTTTGGTAACAGTTTGGATTCCTTGCCGAGAATCAGACTCGTATGCGGGGTCAGAGATGAGGCTCTTTAGAGGCGACTCTTAGCGAAATCAAATTTAACCTTTGCCTTAGCTCAGGAAGAAGCACTTGCACATGAGGTTGTATCACTACACTCAAAACAGAATACAGTAATCATCTATCAATTTGTGCACATCAGACGCCCAACAGCTGAAAAATAGAGACCCAAAAGCAAAATCGTATTCCCTACACTGAGACACTTTGGACCCTACTCAAGGAAATTGCAATAGTTGTGGGGGGAATCACAGACATGATGTTTGTCATTTCAGAGAAGTTGTGTATCATAAAAGTAAGCGCCATGGGCATTTAAAGAGAGTATGTCACCAGGGGGCTTATCCAGTGAAAGGCAAGCCAGTAAGTGTAAGTGCATGTCACAAAGTAAAACAAAGAGTCAGTGCAACTAAAGAGAGATTTGAAGATGGATCTGATACAAGTGTTTATTCTGCAGAAATCATCAACAGTATGGGAGCTTGTACAACCAGACACAAGACATACTGTATACTCTGCAGGATGGAAGTAAACTCAAGATATGAGTATTCGTTAATCCCAGAGAAGACCTACACCGCATTATGGCCAGTGAATGCTCCTCCTATTGTACCCTGTGATATTCAGCTTGAGGATTATAACAAACACAATGTTACCGTGCTAGGTCCCTGCTCAGTCAAGGTACATTATAGGAAGGACAGAGTGCTTCTCTTAGTGCTTGCTGCTGTACATGAAGGTCACCTTGGTATGGTAAATATGAAGGCTTTTGCCAGGAGCTGTGAGTATTGGCCTAAAATGGATGAACAAATAGAATGATGGGTGGTTAGCTGTACCTCATGTCAAACTAGATGGCATGCTCCAACCCAAGCTGTTAGTCACCCATGGGAGGTAACCAAGACCCCATGGTCATGACTGCACATTGATTTTGCTGGACCTTATCCAGGGCACACTTTTTTCTCGTTGATTCCTTCTCAAACTGGTTAGAGGTCAGCCCTATTTTTGCTGCAACTTCAGCCACTGTCATTCAAATATTGAAGAAGTTGTTTGCCACAAATGGACATCCAGATACAATTGTGTCTGCTAGCGGTGCACAGTTTACTTCGGAGAAGTTTCAGGTTATTCTTGGGGCATAATCTCATTCGCCATATCAAGAGAGCTCCATTTCACCCATCGTCAAATGGTGGCCTAGCTCAATGCATGGTGCAAACTACTAAAGACACACTTAAAAGAATTGCAGTCGGAGACTGGCATTTTAGACTGTTAGACTTCCTGCTGCAACAGCATGTAACTCCTTGTTTCAGTACAGGATACAGTCCAGCAGAATTATTGATGAACAGGAAACGTAAAACATGCTTAGATTGTCTCCACCCGGATTTAGTGTCATATTTGCAAAGAAAGAATGGACTCTCAGTTTTGTAAGGTAACACACAGTCCAACAATACAATTTAAAGCATGGGATTGTGTATATGCAAGAAATTATCCAACATGGTCTCTGTGGATAACAGCAATGGTGGTGAGAGCTATGAGGTCAGGTTAAAACTGATTATGGACGAATCATTTTGAGACACACCAACAGCTTAGAGGGTGAGTAACTAACTCAATGCCTCAGGAGACTGAAAGCAACCTGGAAAATCATGAGGAGCATTATAACAATGGGCCGTCTTAACGTATGAGGACGCTGGGCAGTTGCTCGGGGACCCCATGAGCATAGGGGCACCATGCTAATCTATGTATGTTGTGAGTTGCTGAGTGGTTGTGCAGGTAGGGGCCCCAGTTCACTGCTTTGCCCGGGGCCCTATAAAGCTGTTAAGACAGCCCTGCTATAATACACTGCCAGCTACGCCCCAACAAGCAGCTAGCGATAATCCCATGACACCTGTTCAGATTCAGGAGGAGCCCACTGAAGTTACTTCTAACGAAGGCCTGTCAGAGGCTGAACTGGAGAATCCTAAAAGAATAACTCGCCAGCCAGCCTGTCAAAAGGATTATGTTATCTGGGAGGGGAATGTGATATCTTGCCTAGTATTAGTTCATGCCAGTAGATGGTGCTGTTTGTTTCGTGTATAATTCCAATAGGTTTTTTTCTCTTATGTTCTTGTTGTTTTACGAGGTGTGGCAGAAAAGTAATGAGACTGATTTTTTATTTACCAAAGTTTTTATTTTTTTCAAACATCAATGTTATCCCCTTCAAAGTAGTTCCCTTGGGCAGCTACACACTGATGGAGACGTTGTTCCCACTGTTGGTAGCAGCGCTGGAAGTCTTCAACCGGTATGGTCTTCAGCATGTCCGTTACACTCTTTTGGATGTTTTCTAAAGTCCCGAAATGACGTCCTTTGAGGACATTTTTCAGTTTAGGAAAAAGGAAAAAGTCACACGGACTGAGGTCAGGTGAATAAGGGGGCTGGGGAACCACAGGAATGCGTTTTTTCGATTGTCCTTCTGCTCAATTGTGAGGTTTTTCGGCACCATTTTGGCACAGACCTTTCGCATGTGCAAATGTTCAGTCAAAATTTGATGAACGGTAAATCTGTTCAAATTTAATTGTTCACTCAACAGTCTTAATGTTAAACGACGGTCTGATCTCACAAGAGTGTTCACACGTTCGATGTTTTTATTGGTTTTCGAAGTTGAAGGCCGCCCTGAAAAACTTGAGCTCGGAATAAAGAATGTTCCCCATAGGCCTGTTTTAACTTTTCAAACGTCACACTTGCCGATTCTCCAAGCTTAACACAAAATTTAATGGCACAACGTTGCTCCAAATTCCGCTGTTTCATTTTGCGTGACGCACAACCAAAAACACAACTTCGCTAATAGCAGTCACAAAAATCACGTAGTTAACGGAAGGAGTTGAAACTCGCACTGAACTATGGGAGGGTACTGATACACGTGCTCTATCAAGGACAACAGCGCAGCGTTGCCAGATCGCTTGCAGCGTTGGCAGTCTCATTACTTTTCTGCCACACCTCGTATTTATGTTTTGCTGCAAAAGTTAGTTCTGAGTTCAGAAAATAAATGGAGTGTTTTTCCAGGATATTCATCTGGGTGGAAACTCACTTTAATGTATGTATTTATATATATTATAAATATATATATATATATAATTCATGAATTTATAATATTCATTTGCCTAAGCATTTGTGACGCATGCATATATTATCTCGCGCGCAAGCCTCTCAAGATTGCAGTCCTGATACAGCCTTATATATCCACAGCGGTGGAAAAAGCATTTAAATAGGAGAGTACAAGACTACAGGATTCGAAGTCCGAAATTTGGTGGTCATTTTCAATTGTTAGAGATTAGCTATGGCAACCAAGTGCCATTTGCTTGCTGCGATAAATGTGCTAACGTACACTGGATACAAGTCAGGCACCTCAGGTTTAAAGCCACGCGTGTGCAGTAGCGAATGATCAAACTAAACTAATATTCTTGCCAAACCTGTCTAAAATAATAACTAACGCTAATAGCGAAGCACGGGATAAATGTGCGGATTTTGTTTGCAAGGATATTGGTCATTAGATCAGGGCTATACCCATCTTAAGCAATACCTTGTCACGACATCCAAAATTGACAAGTCTTTAGTTTAAAGAGAGTCTGATTATATCGCGGCACGTGGTAGAAAAAAAGCAAACACTAATAAAGGATATTGATTATGACAAGCTAAAGACATGAATAATTATGGGTGCTCTGTCACAACTGATATTTGGACCGAAAACTTTAAGAAAACCTCTTTCATATCTTTTACCGTCCATTATATTAATGACAACTATAATTTTTGGTTACGGGTGCTCTTTGCGACCTCGTTCGAAGCAAGCACAACGGGTGAAAATATTCACGCTTTACGGTTTGAAATACTTTAAAGAGTTTTCAGAATTGACTTACTGACCGAGGAGCAAACACGATCGCTGTTTTACGTGGCTACAGCAGATTAAACTGTTGTGGCCACATTCTTAACACGATCATCTCAGTGTTTTAAACATTCAGGGCAACAAGGCAACCTTACGAGGTCACTCAAAACAGTCTGTGAAGTCGAGATATTGTGTTGAATTTAGTGCTGCAGCAATTTGACAATTGACCGCATCAAATAAGAGATACTCATAACTGTGGTCTCTTTTCTGAAACCGTTCGATAATGTGACGACTGATTTAGAATCACATATAACTTGTCAACAAACTGTTCAGCACCAACTCTTATCCACGTGCTCTACAAAGGAGCAACATTTCTCACTACAAAGCTGTCTGTTTATATATCATTTATTTAAGAGGATCGGAAAGGCGCAAGAACAAGAAGAGATTTGTAATAATTTGTAATAATTGCAATTTAAAGTAATTGCGCTAAATCAAAGAGTGCAGTAAAGTTCATTGGATAGCTGTTACTTTCCTCACAGAGCTTGCGAGTAGAGGCGGAGATGCCAGTAAATTCCTAGTGCTTTACTTGGTTAAAGTGTACTGGCATAAACAAAAAGTACTGTGAGAAAGTGGGGAATGTTTGTTGAAAAGTGTACGTACACTTACAGGTAATCTAACTTAGACACCATTAAAATATCCGACTACGCCACCCAGTTTTATTAAGTGACTGGGAACTCCTTAAATCTACCAATAATAGCACACAGGTTTCTTTAAATTGGGCGGTGAGTAAGCACACAATGAAAGACACAACAGTAATTTCAGGAAAAGCAACACTAACTTCTATTACACCAGACAATAATAAGTACATTAAAAAGATAAATGAACATAAACAAAATCTAACAATATCAAGAACGAATTTCCTTTTTTTAAAAGGAAAACACACAGTCCACACTCTAAAAGTCCGTCAAAAACAGAATTGGAGGATACAACCTTTAGTAGTGCAGATTCCAGTTTGTGCACTGTTATCCCAACAATTAATCGTCCAAATATCCACCCATGCACTCTGTTCACTGGACACTCGTTTCCCAAAAGAATTTTTGTCAAATTGTTGAATCCCTGTCAGCATCTCTTCGTCGTTCCTTTTTTTCCACTCTGGGCTCCTTGTGTTGCTGTGATCTAAGCACGCCTCATTTCTCATCTGCCAGCTTTGCTCGGTCCTTTCATGCGCCTTCCCTCTCTCGCTGGACCCACAACTGGCGTCTCCTTGTGGAGCTGTCTCTTCCTCCCTGGAAGTAAGTGTTGCCGTCCTTGTGCCTCATGTTGTGCCACCCAGGTACCCTCGTCTGCCTACGAGCCCCTGTGCTCTGTCCGAGTGTCTTGGCAGCGTTCTCAGTAGACTGTCCCTCTCTTGCCTTCTCCTGCCCAGAAGCTTAAATCTCCTTCAGTCCCTGCAATTATCAGTTCTGGACAATCGGATTAAACAATGTCACATCTAAATTTCCTGGGTTTAACAATTAATGAAAACACAAATTAACAAAATGTATTGTTACCAACCATGAATAAGTACAGATATGTTGATTAGAAACCAATATTGTCAGACATGTGATAATCTTCAAGTCAGGTAAATACAAACATCCTCCAAGGAAGGAGCAGGTCTGTTATCACAACTTGGTATTGTTTGTATACTCAACCAGCCAAACTTCAAAGCGGTGACTCCTTTGCAAGACAGCAAATACCTACATCCTGCAGACAGCCACGACACAATTAGTAACTGGATTACCCAGGAAATTGAAAAAAGGTCCCCTTCTGACAGTATGTTTTAAACAAAACTTAAAAATGCGACTTGTAAGTAAGCAGCGCTTATCGTCCATGTCCGTTCCACATTTTTGTGGAAGGAATAGCAATGATTAACATAGACTGTACTTTATTTCAATATAGAATAGTAAGTGTTTGCATACTTACAAAGTTTTAACAAAATATGTTGCTTAGGCAGTGTTCATTGTTTTTCCTTTCTGTGAAAATGACGTGCGGACTTGTGCTCAGAAATTATTATTTAAGTACCATCATCCAGAGATCTGCATTAAATACAGATACAGTAGAGTCGTCCCAAAATAGTGAAAAGGACAACTGGGCCAAAGAGGGGAAACCTTCAGCCACCACCTTGTACAAGATCATGTTAAACAGGCTTATCAACTATACATGATTTTTTTTCTTAATGTGTTTCTGCGGAAGGGAGTGGGACAAAACCGTTAGGGTGCAGGACAAATGAGGCCTAGAATACGCGGGAGCGGGGCGAATGTGGGTTTAAAAAAATGAGTCCCACGCAGACCCCTATTCCCTACTACAGAAGAGTATTAGGGCCACGGTGAAAAAAAAAATACGGACACAGTGAAGAAAAAAAATCTAAATGTCGAGATTAAAGTTGACATGTTGACTTTATTCTCGATATTTCCACTTTATTCTCAGCATTTATATCGAGATTAAAGTCGACATTTCCACTTTATTCTCGACATTTACGTCAAGATTAAAGTCGACATTTCCACTTTATTCTCATAGTTTATTTTGTCAGTAGATTGTCGCAAACTAAACTTCATCTTAAAATGAATGTTTAATTTATTAGATTTTCTCAAACCCCGTCATAAATTAATGTAGCACATTAAATGCTTTATATTAAGTGTTCCCCGACCCAGTTGTTAATCTCTACGAGCTTCTTAAACTGACTTCTTCTTGCACTGAGGAGGCGCAGGCAGCGATCGCCGCACATTCACTTCATGATATCCCTGCTCTATGAACATTCAGAATACTAAGATAAATATTTGATGTCTTTTTCACAATTGAAATGCATTAAAGCATGTATTAAACATGGGTGGTAGGGGGCACGGTGGCGTGGCTGTAGTGCTGCTCCCTTGCATTAAGGGATCCCCAGGTCTACGTTCAGTGTAGAGAACTTTATGGCAGGTGTGACGAGGCTCCAAAAACTTGATGTATGAATGGGTATCGCACAGGTTTAACTGAAATATTGTATAAATGTTGGGTTCATGATGTGGTGGTCACGAACGCAGAATTCAATGGATGTTCTTCTGAGCCAGTCTTTCTTTGTTGCATGTGTGCTGTCTCTATGTGACGTACTAAACCCACAGTTCCTATCCTTCCTTTTTCTTTCTCCATATAACCAATCACCACACAGTAAACATCATTGTGAAATTAAAACTTGTTATAAACCTAGACCTCAGAGTTTTTAGAACTTTAAAAAAATCTTCGTTATACATGTTTAATTATGCCATACATTCAGGTTTGCTCCCATCCCAGCAAGTATCGTGTTCGAGGCAGGAGCAAATCCTGAATGGGGCGCCAGCACATCGCAGAGTGAATACACATACAGTAGCAGAGTCAGTAATACATAACAAAACCCCACATCCTACATGACTTTGAAAGGAAATTGAACATGCCGAGTTAACCCACCATAAAAACACGCAAACTCAAGGCAGGGAACATCCGGGACCCCCTTGCTGCGAGCCAGCAGTGCAACCACCATGTCACCGTGCCCCCCGCCACCCATGTTTAATACATTCCTTAATGCATTTCATCGTGAAAAAGATACCAAGTATTTATCTTAGTATTCTGAATTCATGATCTCAGGATCATGGGGGCAGCATGGGGCAGTTTTGCCAGTCCATTACAGAACACACTCATGAAGGCTCACATAGTCAGTTTGGAATTGCACATCACTCTAACCTACATGTCTTTAACCTAGGATCATTGATTGATATGTGAGGTGGCAGTGCTACCTCTGATGCGCTACAAATAAACAGTCGGCGTGTGGGGTGTGGCACTTTGTGCAGTATGGCATTTTCATTAAAGAGGTTTTTTTTCTTAAATTACCAAATAATAATACACAAATGAGAATTAGGTATTAGTGGTGCAACGGATCAAAAAACTCACGGTTCGGATCGGATCACGGTTTTAAGTCATAGATCGGATCAATTTTCGGATCAGCAAAAAAAAAAAAAAGACAAATTTAACTCTCCATTTATTTAGTTAAGTATTTTTTGCCCATTAAAAACATTCAACTTAAGACTCATTCCACTCAATTACTGTATATAAATACAAATTAAGGTGCAATATAGGGCATGATAACTATTTCCTTTAATGTGGACACAATAAAAAACAACTTTAAATGCAATTTAAGGCATCATTGCTTCTTACTTTGAACATAGAGAGAGATATAAAAACTAGCTTATGTCCACATAATCAAAAAGGAAGAAAGAAAGCAAAGCAGACCTGAGCTTATAATTTTATTTTTTTTTCAAAAACATAAGGATGTCTACATTTTCTGGGGAAAGTGTAGATCTCTTTGCTGTAACTATGTCCCCTGTTGTTGAGAACACCCTCTCGCTAGGCACCGAAGTGCCAGGCACAGCAAGATGGTGTCTTGCCATTGTGGAAGGGTGAGGGTATTTACATTCGTTGCTTTTCCACCAAGTCAGTGGATCACCATCTGCTGGAATGCCACTTGCTGCCTCATAGGATACCACCTCCTCTTTGATGGTGTCAGCAAAAGCCTTGCTGACCATGTCCTTCTGTGCAAAGGTCTCGCCAAAAACCTCCGCCATTGCCGACTTCTTTTGAGGAGGAGATGTATCTGCTCCTGTTGGTGCTGCATATTGACGCTGCAGGGAAAGTTACATTGTTGATTAAAACTTTTTTTAAATGATGCTAGAGGTTTGTCGAGCTCCTCTGCTTAAACTGCTACCGCTGGACATGACCACGCGTATGAAGCGGCAAACCGGACAAAAGTCGAGCGAAAATGCGAAAATACATGAGAGAGGTTGAGTTAGTGCGCGAGAGAAGTTTAATTGCAGTTCAGTGCGCGAGAGCTACCCAGTTGCGCGAGACAGAGACAGAGTTATTGCGCGAGAGAGGTTGAGAGAGTGCGCGAGATACACGCTCACAATACAGTGGAACTTTTTTTTTTCTCGGATCTTCGGATCACGTGCGTACCGAACCGTGGACAGGAATCGGTTCGGATCATGGATCAACAGTGATCCGTTGCACCACTATTAGGTATGAACCATAAGAGTTATATACACATCAAGTGCCTAATTTATATATTGCCTTTAAAAAGTGTTAAAAACACTTTCATATTAATAGCTTCAAATACCTCAGAACCGCAGTTTGCTCTGCTTCTCCATAGTGCGGTTATCCAAGCATCAGCACATTGCATGCACATTTCAGAGTCACATGTCAGTAACTGATACTGATGTTAATTTAACTTTAACTTTTAATTGCTTTTCAAAACAATTTAACTGAGTTGATAAATAAGAAAACAAACTTTGGATGTTATGTGCTATAAATGAGGGCCCTCATGGCATCTCTCCACTCAGAGAATAACAAATGGAAAGGAAATATTAAGCATTAACAGTGTCATTAAATAAATTCAAATTACTACAGGGAGATGAACAACAACTACAAACACACAAAGATAAAATAAAACCTTCTATCCCCCTGGACTTAACAAACAGCTCTTGTATGTGCCCATTTGCCCACTACTGTACTCCAGTACCTTCAAACCTCTGGCCTCTCTTTTATACACACTCTGCTCCTCCTATTCAGTAATCTTTTTGCTGTGAGGAAAACATCTCAGAATAACTTCTGGTCAAGCCCTGGGATCACTTCTGGTGTCACTGCAACCCTGAACTTTCAGTCAGCTTTAAAAGTCTGGATCTCTAAGTCAGCTTTCTAGATGCCTTCTCCATTTGAGGGACAGCATAGTCCAATATACTCCCTTCTGCTGCCATTTCTCTGTCATATTAGCCTCATATTAAACTGACTGGTCTGGCCCCAGTTACTCAAGGATGTATTTCATCACTTGTCCTGTTAGCTCTCCTAATGCAAAGTCAGGCAGCTCTGTCCCTTGTAAGCTTGTCTGTCTTTTAGTACTGTGGGACTGGGGTGTTGTCCCATGTTAGCCATTATGAATGTAGTGAGAAGTCAAGCAAAATGACACCTTTTATTGGCTAACTTAAAAGATTACAATATGCAAGCTTTTGAGGCAACTCAGGGAAAATTTTGCCTGATTTGGCTTCAACTCTTTGTTTCTCCAATGCTAGTGTTCCTATCTGTCACCATTCTGGAGCACCTGGCACACCACAGGGCTTACTACTCCTTACAGTCTTGTGCTGCCATACTGGTATACAGTATACAGGACCACTCCCAATTTCCTAGAGGCTGTATATGAAGTCCAAAGTCCACCCTATCCCAACCCAGTGGTGCTCTTGTCTCTGTCAAAGTATTGCAAGTGAGGGACCCCTCTCCATGTTGTTATGCACAAGAAATAATAAATGAACATAGCAGAGGTATACATTTTAAATATGTTTTGCAGCAGTTTACAATGAAGTGAATGTGTTAGTTTGTGGCAAGGCCTCTGTCTTGTAAGAGCTTGTATGCCACTCCAATGACAGCTTACACTTGAGTAATTCCATGCCACTTTTACTTTCAGATCACACTGCTAGTTCTGCCATGGTATTTGTGCATACATGAACTAACGCAAAGACAGTTTCAAATATCAAAATGGCACATTTATTTTTAAAAATTAATTATTCTGTTTTAATTTATTCCAGGAAATGCTCATACTTTAGTTCTTTATGTTCAAAATTTGTGCTATGCACATTTTTCTGCTTTTAGGTGAATCTAGGTCAATTTCCTAATCATCAATGAAATAAGGTAAAGATAAAAATATACACTTCCCTATTAAAATTAGTCTTTTTAATTGCTTAACATTTTTTGTTAAACCTTCTGGGTCGCCTTATACAAAGGGACACCCAGGAACAGCCCAAAACATAGTGAGTGGTGCCAAAGGCTGTTCCTGGATATTCGGTTCTTTATTTCTTGTTCCAGGATATCAAGCAGGCTCAGCATCACCAGGCACTCCCAGGAAATGCACCATGGACAGTATTAGTTTTGGCACAACTTCCCGAAGGACTGAAGTGGTAATCCTCCCTGGAAAACGTTCATGCCACGTCCTTGTGTCTGTTGATGAGGATGTTGGAGGCCATATTTCTCAGTGATCTTTTCCATGGTGGCAAACATGATGAAAACCTGGCCACCAGTTTCCATGGAGTTAATGGTTATGGATGGATTTAAGGTTTCTAGTCTGATCTGACTCCTTCCAGTAGGTGTTTCCTAACAAACCGTCTGACATGCAGGTTACAATCACAGAGTGTCTCACTTGTAGGTGTATGAGCTGTTTCATTTATCTCAGCCAAAACCACTTCCAGAGGGACTGGAGGACATATTAGAACATGAAGTTCTCTGTGGGCTTTTACAGATGCAGTTGCACGTGTAGTGAGTTTTTGCCAACCTCTCAACCCAGGACTTTGGAGTCATGCTCTCTACAACTATACCAGATGTCTTGGATCTAGATGTAGTCTGGTCTAATGTGGAAATGAGCGTTAATGATTAATGACAGATGTCAGTGGTTGACGAATGCCATGACACCGATCAGGGAGAGATCACATCAGCTTTACAGTGATGCCTCATATCTCTGGGTCCCCCCGATGTGTTCAGACAAAATAAGAGTTGAAAAATGGCAGCTTTGTCTAACCCCAGAGAGGCCAGGGGAGGATTCTGTTTTCAAGCTGTACACCAGCTCCATGCTGAAGATGTCATGACACTGTTTAGACTTCCATACAAGCAAAACATCACTCCCATCTCAAATCTGCAAGGTTTCTGGTCATGAACATGTGATCAAAAACCGTCTCCTGGTCAATAGATGTTTTATTAGAAACAGTCTTTTAAATAGAGTTTGAAGTATTTAAGAAGGGCTTTAATCTAATATTTTGGGAAGGAAATACTGTATATGGGTTTGGAAACAAAATTTGGGATTAGGCACAATTTTAAAATCAAATGTTTCATTATTTGTATATGTATTTTGCTTTGTTTTTGATGATTGGAATGGATATCTATAGTAACACAGACCACTAAAAGTAATAAAATTACACTTTTTTTACTTATCCCAGTATCCATAATACATGTATCAGGCAGCATCACTCAGTATTGGTGATGGGTATACCCAGCCACCCACAAAAGATTAATAGATCTGCTTTATTAAAACATGAAACATCTATATATATAATTCACTAAGGCAAGACACCCATGGAAAGGCAAGACACTCATGGAAAGCATGCCGGAAGGGGCATAGATTCACTAAGCCGCCGACAAGTAAGACACCTATGGTGCATGCAGGAAGGAGCCAACCCCCACCAACTCAAAGACCATTGGATACGACGACAACTCGCAGAGCCACAGCCACCAACTCAGACGCGACGACGTAGAAAAACCGGCGTCATTTATATTCGTCTGTCGTAGAGGCCACATGCACTTCCGAGCCACGAGACTGTTCATAGAGGCATGTTTCTCGCGGAGGTGAATCACCATATGCAGCGTGTAAAACGGTTTGTGAGGGGTATCCCATGGGATCCTTAAATGATCCTTTACAACTGAGGTTAAAACACAATGAAGTAAGCAGTCTTTAAAAACCAAGTTTTCTGTTTCTGTTACGACGCACGACCGCGTGCACCATAGCAAACTGTTTTACACGCTACATACAGCAATTCGCATCCACGACAAACATGCGTCTTCTTAGATGCTCCTGCAGGAACACGAAAGACGTTTCCCTGCCCACCAACACTCCTTTTTCACCGGCCCTCGCTCTCTAGGCATTCACACTGCCTGCCCATGTGCCCGGACGCAAAAACTCACCGACCACCCAGTTAGTCCCTTTCGTCTGTGCTAGGAGTCCACATGCACGTCTGAGCCACGTTGACTTTTCATTATTCTTTTCGGTTTCGACACCCGACCGTGTCCTCCATGAAAAACCATGCGAAAGGAACAACGAAACCCCACCTCGCTACTACCGTGGTCGGGTGTCTTGGTGGATTATATAGAAAAAAGCAGCCACAACCGCACAGAGCAATGAAAAGTCTACGTGAGTCACAGGTGCATCTGGACTGTGCAAAGACAGCAACGACTCAAGTGCTGAGTTGGAGGTGGGCACATGAGCAGGCAGTGCATACTGAACGAGAAATTCAGTCACGGACGATTGTGTGTTGGTTGTTCCGTGCATTGTTACAATGTTGCTTTTCTTGCTGATTTATTACATTACCGATTTTTCAAATGTTAATTTTCTCCCTGTGCTTAAAAATCATTAAAAAACCGGCCTGATTATGCGGCGTATGGTACGCCGCGGGTTGGCTAGTTAAATTAACTACTCCAGACAGTGTTAACTGACTATCCAGAAAACTAGATTTGAAAATGAAGTTAATAAATGAAGCATTGCGGGGTAACCTAGGATGGCAAGCTCTCTGACATTATACGATATTCTTGTATCCTGCTTGTTATTATCTTCTGTAACAAACAAATTCCATTGTTTATAAATTTCAGTAAACATCTCTGGATCTTCAGCAATTTTAAGAATACAGTTTAAGTTGTGAGACGTGTGTCACATACTGTATATCACAAATGTTTGATCCATATTCCTAGTAGAGGTGTGTAAATAGATTTAAACCTCTGGTTTTATATTTCCATGATATTTTTGTTATTAGATGCAAATTCCCCTCCTTGAACCGTCACCTTATTGTGGTGGAGGGGTTTGCGTGTCCCAATGATCCTAGGAGCTATGTTGTCCGGGGCTTAATGCCCCTGGTAGGGCCACCCAAGGCAAACTGGTCCTAGGTGAGGGATGAGACAAAGAACGGTTCCACAAACCTCCAATGAAGAATAAAAACTGTGGACAACGTTTTCCCTTGCCCGGACGCGGGTCACCGGGGCCCCCCTCTGGAGCCAGGCCTGGGGGTGGGGCTCGATGGCGAGCGCCTGGTGGCCGGGCCTGCACCCATGGGGCTCGGCCGGGCACAGCCCGAAGAGGTAACGTGGGTCCTCCTTCCCATGGGCTCACCACCTATGGGAGGGGCCAAGGAGGTCAGGTGCAGTGTGAGTTGGGTGGTGGCCGGAGGCGGGGACCTTGGCGTTCTGATCCTCGGCTACAGAAACTGGCTCTTGGGACGTGGAATGTCACCTCTCTGAAGGGGAAGGAGCCTGAGCTAGTGCGTGAGGTTGAGAGGTTCCGGCTAGATATAGTCGGACTCACCTCGACGCACAGCTTGGACTCTGGAACCAATCTCCTTGAGAGGGGCTGGACTCTCTACCACTCTGGAGTTGCCCCCGGTGAGAGGCGCCGAGCAGGTGTGGGCATACTTACTGCCCCCCGACTTGGAGCCTGTGCGTTGGGGTTTACCCCGGTGGACGAGAGGGTGGCCTCCCTCCGCCTTCGGGTGGGGGGAAGGGTCCTGACTGTTGTTTGTGCGTATGCGCCGAACAGCAGTTTGGAGTATCCACCCTTTTTGGAGTCTCTGGAGGTGGTGCTAGAGGGCATACCTTCTGGGGATTCCCTCGTTTTGCTGGGAGACTTCAATGCCCACGTGGGCAATGACAGTGAGACCTGGAAGGGCGTGATTGGGAGGAATGGCCCCCCCGATCTGAACCCGAGTGGTGTTTTGTTATTGGACTTCTGTGCTCGCCACGGATTGTCCATAACGAACACCATGTTCAAGCATAAGGGTGTTCATATGTGCACTTGGCACCAGGACACCCTAGGCCTCAGTTCGATGATCGACTTTGTGGTTGTGTCGTCGGACTTGCGGCCATATGTCTTGGACACTCGGGTGAAGAGAGGGGCGGAGCTGTCAACTGATCACCACCTGGTGGTGAGTTGGCTTCGATGGTGGGGGAAGATGCCGGTCAGACCTGGTAGGCCCAAACGTGTTGTGAGGGTTTGCTGGGAACGGCTGGCAGAGTCCCCTGTCAGAAGTAGCTTCAACTCCCACCTTCGGCAGAACTTCGACCACGTCCCGAGGGAGGTGGGGGACATTGAGTCTGAATGGGCCATGTTCCGTGCCTCTATTGTTGAGGCGGCTGACCGGAGCTGTGGCCGTAAGGTGGTCGGTGCCTGTCGCGGCGGCAATCCCCAAACCCATTGGTGGACACCGGCGGTGAGGGATGCCGTCAAGCTGAAGAAGGAGTCCTATAGGACCTTTTTGTCCTGTGGGTCTCTGGAGGCAGCTGATAGGTACCGGCAGGCCAAGCGGAAAGCGGCTTCGGTTGTTGCTGAGGCAAAAACTCGGGCATGGGAGGAGTTTGGAGAGGCCATGGAGAACGACTTTCGGACGGCTTCGAGGAGATTCTGGTCCACTGTCCGGCGTCTCAGAAAGGGGAAGCAGTACAGCGTCAACACCGTATATGGTGGGGATGGTGCGCTGCTGACCTCGACTCGGGACGTTGTGGGTCGGTGGGGGGAGTACTTCGAAGACCTCCTCAATCCCACTAACATGCCTTCCAATGAGGAAGCAGAGCCTGGGGACTCTGAGGTGGGCTCTCCCATCTCTGGGACTGAAGTCACCGAGGTGGTCAAAAAACTCCTTGGTGGCAGGGCCCCGGGGGTGGATGAGATACGCCCGGAGTTCCTTAAGGCTCTGGATGTTGTAGGACTGTCTTGGTTGACACGTCTCTGCAACATCGCATGGACATCGGGGACAGTGCCTCTGGATTGGCAGACTGGGGTGGTGGTCCCCCTTTTTAAAAAGGGGGACTGGAGGGTGTGTTCCAACTATAGAGGGATCACACTCCTCAGCCTCCCTGGAAAAGTGTATTCGGGGGTTCTGGAGAGGAGGGTCCGTCGGATAGTCGAACCTCGGATTCAGGAGGAACAGTGTGGTTTTCGTCCTGGTCGCGGAACAGTGGACCAGCTCTACACCCTTAGCAGAGTCCTGGAGGGTGCATGGGAGTTTGCCCAACCAGTCTACATGTGCTTTGTGGACTTGGAAAAGGCGTTCGACCGTGTCCCTCGGGGAGTCCTGTGGGGGATGCTCCGGGAGTATGGGGTACTGGACCCCCTGATAAGAGCTGTTCAGTCCTTGTACAACCGGTGTCAGAGCTTGGTCCGCATTGCCGGCAGTAAGTCGAGCCCGTTTCCAGTGAGAGTTGGACTCCGCCAGGGCTGCCCTTTGTCACCGATTCTGTTCATAACTTTTATGGACAGAATTTCTAGGCGCAGCCAGGGTGTTGAAGGGGTCCGGTTTGGTGGACTCAGGATTGGGTCACTGCTTTTTGCAGATGATGTTGTCCTGTTTGCTTCATCAGGCCGTGATCTTCAGCTCTCTCTGGAGCGGTTCGCAGCTGAGTGTGAAGCGGCTGGGATGAGAATCAGCACCTCCAAATCCGAGACCATTGTCCTCAGCCGGAAAAGGGTGGAGTGCCCTCTCAGGGTTGGGGGCGAGATCCTGCCCCAAGTGGAGGAGTTTAAGTATCTCGGGGTCTTGTTCACAAGTGAGGGAAGAATGGATCGTGAGATCGACAGGCGGATCGGTGCGGCATCCGCAGTGATGCGGGCTCTGCATCGGTCTGTCGTGGTGAAAAAAGAGCTGAGCCGTAAGGCAAAGCTCTCAATTTACCAGTCGATCTACGTTCCTACCCTCACCTATGGTCATGAGCTATGGGTAGTGACCGAAAGAACGAGATCGCGAATACAAGCGGCTGAAATGAGTTTCCTCCGCAGGGTGTCTGGGCTTTCCCTTAAAGATAGGGTGATGAGCTCAGTCATCCGGGAGGGACTCAGAGTAGAGCCGCTGCTCCTCCGCATCGAGAGGAGTCAGATGAGGTGGCTCGGGCATCTGATCAGGATGCCTCCTGGACGCCTCCCTGGTGAGGTGTTCCGGGCACGTCCAACCGGGAGGAGGCCCCGGGGAAGACCCAGGACACGCTGGAGGAACTATGTCTCCCGGCTGGCCTGGGAACGCCTTGGGATTCTCCCGGAAGAGCTGGAAGAAGTGGCCGGGGAGAGGGAAGTCTGGGCTTCTCTCCTTAAGCTGCTACCCCCGCGACCCGACCTCGGATAAGCGGAAGAGGATGGATGGATGGATGGATAGATGCAAATTGAAAAAGTGACATTCACAAGTGCTATTTTTGCCTTTAAAATAACAGACACATTTAAATCAGTGAAAGTGATAGGTATTGTTTGTGTTTTACATTATTATGTGTGAGATACATTTTGTAGATTTTAATTATTCACATTTTCTTATTAACTTGTATTTAGTTTTTAAAAAATTTCATTTAATAAGAACTCTGTTCTTTGGTATATACTGTAGTTAGTGGAGTGAATTACAAGACAGCGTTTCTCAAAAGGAACAAAAACCTTGCACTGTGAAGTGTGTTAAACCTGTAATTCATTGCAACTAGCTGTTATTTATGTATGTACAGTGCATCCGGAAAGTATTCACAGTGCATCACTTTTTCCACATTTTGTTATGTTACAGCCTTATTCCAAAATGGATTAAATTAATTTTTTTCCTCAGAATTCTACACACAACACCCCATAATGACAACCTGATAAAAGTTTACTTGAGGTTTTTGCAAATGTATTAAAAGTAAAAAAAACTGAGAAATCACATGTACATAAGTATTCACAGCTTTTGCCATGAAACTCAAAATTGAGCTCAGGTGCATCCTGTTTCCCCTGATCATCCTTGAGATGTTTCTGCAGCTTAATTGGAGTCCACCTGTGGTAAATTCAGTTGATTGGACATGATTTGGAAAGGCACACACCTGTCTATAGAAGTCCCACAGTTGACAGTTCATCTTAGAGCACAAACAAAGCATGAAGTCAAAGGAATTGTCTGTAGACCTCCGAGACAGGATTGTCTCGAGGCACAAATCCGGGGAAGGTTACAGAAAATTTCTGCTGCTTTGAAGGTCCCAATGACCACAGTGGCCTCCATCATCTGTAAGTGGAAGAAGTTCGAAACCACCAGGACTCTTTCTAGAGCTGACCGGCCATCTAAACTGAGCGATCGGGGGAGAAGGGCCTTAGTCAGGGAGGTGACCAAGAACCTGATGGTCACTCTGTCAGAGCTCCAGAGGTCCTCTGTGGAGAGAGGAGAGCCTTCCAGAAGGACAACCATCTCTGCAGCAAGCCACCAATCAGGCCTGTATAGTAGAGTGGCCAGACGGAAGCCACTCCTTAGTAAAAGGCACATGGCAGCCCACCTGGAGTTTGCCAAAAGGCACCTGAAGGACTCTCAGACCATGAGAAACAAAATTCTCTGGTCTGATGAGACAAAGATTGAACTCTTTGGTGTGAATGCCAGGCGTCATGTTTGGAGGAAACCAGGCACCGCTCATCACCAGGCCAATACCATCCCTACAGTGAAGTATGGTGATGGAAGCATCATGCTGTGGGGATGTTTTTCAGCGGCAGGAACTGGGAGACTAGTCAGGATAAAGGGAAAGATGACTGCAGCAATGTACAGAGACATCCTGGATGAAAACCTGCTCCAGAGCACTCTTGACCTCACACTGGGGTGACGGTTCATCTTTCAGCAGGACAACGACCCTAAGCACACGGACAATATTTTAAAGGAGTGGCTTCAGGACAACTCTGTGAATGTCCTTGAGTGGCCCAGCCAGAGCCCAGACTTGAATCCGATTGAACATCTCTGGAGAGATCTTAAAATGGCTGTGCACCGATGCTTCCCATCCAACCTGATGGAGCTTGAGAGGTGCTGCAAAGAGGAATGTGCGAAACTGGCCAAGGATAGGTGTGCCAAGCTTGTGGCATCATATTCGAAAAGACTTGAGGCTATAATTGCTGCCAAAGGTGCATCGACAAAGTATTGAGCAAAGGCCGTGAATAGTTATGTACATGTGATTTCTCAGTTTTTTTATTTTTAATAAATTTGCAAAAACCTCAAGTAAACTTTTTCCACGTTGTCATTATGGGGTGTTGTGTGTAGAATTCTGAGGAAAAAAATGAATTTAATCCATTTTGGAATAAGGCTGTAACATAACAAAATGTGGAAAAAGTGATGCGCTGTGAATACTTTCCGGATGCACTGTATGTATGTATGTACGAGTATGTATGTATGTATGTATGTATGTATGTATGTATGTATGGTAAAAAATACTCATGTTTGAGATACTTATATTTGGATATGTTAAGTCAAGTAAAAGGAGTAATGCTGGCTTTTTGATAGATTCATGTTGCACGACTACACAATTTTCATATTTTGATTCTGTGACTGATACGTTTTCCTTTCATTTTTAAGGTTAAATTAACAAGTTATTTTCAGTTTGGGACAAAAACTTTGGAACGCTTCACGAATTTGCGTGTCATCCTAGAGCAAGATGCAACCAAGCCTTAGTATTTGCATATTCCCCCACAAGGCGCAATAATACCACACGAATACACGGTATTGCAATACAGTACTTCAGCTTATCACTATAGCAGAGAAGTGTGGGAGCATATAGTAGTTATAAATGATCATGCTCTAAATATGGCTAACGCGGATACTTACTGGTTCTAATAAAGTTTAAAATACTGTAAAAATAATCATTACACCAAACAGTAAAAAGATATTTTACCCCCTAGGCTTAAATATGAAAAATATCCGCAAAAATTAATGTGTTTGCTTCGGCAACACATACGCTAACATTGGAGCGATACAGAGAAGATTAGCATGGCCCCTCGCTCTTCTGAACAGTTGAATGATCGAGCCAATCACAGCCCGAATTTGTCGTACGACTTGACCGCCCAATCCCGTGGCGCTTGTCTGTGTCATTCAGTACTTCTCTCGACTGTGTTTTCACTCGTTATTATTTATTTTATTTTTTTTCCTTAAGTATATTTAAGCAGTTGTTTAACGTCTGTTGCGGTCATGGATTTCTCCTGTCATCATTACGCATACTTTTATTTATTTTCTTATTTTATCCCTAAAATATGTCATTTTTAATACTTAGATAGTATATAATAAGTATATTTGTAATGAATATAATCATGCTTAACATCCATCCATCCATTATCCAACCCGCTATATCCTAACTACAGGGTCATGGCGGTCTGCTGGAGCCAATCCCAGCCAACACAGGACGCAAGGCAGGAAACAAACCCCGGGCAGGGCGCCAGTCCACCGCAGTCATACTTAACACTTTCCAACAATATGAATAATAAAATACAATATTAGGCTTATATTATTGTATGAAAGTATACAGTATCGTTCTAAACATCAATCATACAATATCTAAAAAGGACACAGCATGCTACATCTGAAAATGGCTAGTTATAGTTTCTTGCCACTGTTAGTTTTCTGACATACTGTTACATGAATTAAATCAATCTCACGATTCTCCCTTGTTTGTTAACTTAAATATAATCTATGTAACACTGCATTCTCAGTTCATCATAATCTGGTTCAGGGTCCCTGGGGACTGATGCATTTGCTGCCAACCATGTGTGCAAGACCGTCCTTCATGCAACAGTCCATCACAGGGCCCACTCATGCACATAGTTACCATAACATGAATGTCTTTGTGATTCCATGCATTTGGGATATGGTAAGAATAGACCTGGGGAGAACATGAAATCTCTGCACATATGCAAGGACTGATATCGCCTTTGGTTTCCTAAGTATAAGTGTGATCTTACATAGAAAGTGCAATCTCGTAATCCCTGCGTTCTAACTATAGAAGTAAGAAAAGGAAAATCACATTTTGTTCATCAGTTCCTTTAACCATCTTCTCACATGCTTATCCAGTTCAGGTTTGTGGGCTAGGAGAAGATAATGCATTTAATTTTCTAATTTTAAATTCAGAACATGAGAGGATAAAGTTATTCCTTTCTGACCTGCTCCTGCACAATTATTTATCTGGGAGAGTAAAAATTTCACTCCAGTTCATATTGTATATCCATCATTAATATTTTGGAAATTTCTCTGTTCTTTTATGTATTATCGCAACAGCTGTGTTATCCATTATCCACAAAAAGAAAACAAAACAAAAAATAAAATAAAAAAGGGACTCTAATTGCTACCAGAGATTATACAGCCTCCTTAATAAAAGGATGTGTGTATCTATGTGTCGGTCCAATTGCTATGTCTCTGTCCTTCCAACAGATAGCACACCACAATTTTTTCTTTGTGGTGCTGCCTGGGAAAGCCTTTGTTGGAGTATTTAAAGGGAAAATCCATCCAATTGTTAAACCTAGATTCAGGAAGAGCAATGTGGAGTTCATCCTGGGTATAGAAATAAACCAAGCAAAATGACACCTTTTATTGGCTAACTAAAAAGATTACAATATGCAAGCTTTCAAGGCAACTCAGGCCCCTTCTTCAGGCAA
>JANRMT010062796.1:14998433-15040902 GCA_026402145.1 Polypterus bichir lapradei | reverse complement strand
AATAAAAGGTGTCATTTTGCTTGACTTTTCTCTACATTCATAATGGCTAACACGGTACAACACCCTAGTACCCTGGGTACAGAAAGAATAGCTATTTATTTTTGCACAGATACTTGAGTCGTTTTGGGAGTTTGTCAATCCTATCCACATGCACTTTGAGGACTTAAAAGCACATATGTCCAGTTGTATATTGTGATATGTGTTACAAGAGTGTGGAGCTCTGGAGCTGCTACTGTGTCTAGTTAACTCTCTGCATTTACACAGCAGGAGTGGAGCTTCCATTCATGGTATTACTCAATATGGGTGTGCCGAATGCCAAAAGTGCATATTGTCTCCTCTCTCATTCATGGATTTCATGGACAAGATAGAAAAAAGTATCAAAGGTTTGGAGGGCATACAGTTTGGGAATTTAATGGCTGCATCTACTGTTCGTCAGACTGCGATCTCCAGTGTGCACTGGAATGATTTATGGCTGAGTGTGATAAAACAAGAATAAGAATTCCAAATCTGTGGCAACTGGCCTTGAGAAATGGAATGAGGTGTTCAAGTACCCTGGGGTCTTGTTCATAAGTAAGGGTAGAGGTGATTGTGACATTGATCAATCAGTGTAATCATCTAACCAGACCATGTTGATGAAGAGGGGACTAATCTTATCTATGGGTTAAGCTGTTCATCATCATTTTCAACCTATAGTCAAAAGCTCTGCTTAATTACTGAATGAAGTGAATAGTATTATTAAAGAATAATATTCTTTAGTGAATAAGGTCCCTGTGCTGGGTTTCTGGGATGACTCTCCATGACTGTGTCACGAGCTCGGCATTACAGTAGGACCACAGCTTTACAGATCAAGACGACGTACTTTGTGAACGTACTACAGATACCCACCAGACATCTCCCACAAGAAATGCACAAGACACAGCCCACTGGGAAAAAGGTGAGGCGAGTTCACAGAACATAATGGAGGGATTCTCTTCATTGTCCTGGAAGTAACTCGGTGTAGTCTGGAGAAAGCTGCTGGGGATTGTGTGTCCTAAGCAACCTGTCTCAGCCTGCACTAGGAACAGTGAAATGATGATGAGGATGAAAATGATGCTACACAGGGGTGAACTTAATAATGGGAACATCACATGAAAAAATAGTTTAACTTTAATTCAATCACAATTATAAATGTAGCTGCAAAGGTAAGTTGTTTTAAGATGGTTTCCAGTTTGCAGAATGTGTCAGCTGTCGATTAAGACAGTATTCAGACCCCTTCACTTTCTGCACACTTTATTTTGTTGTAAAGTTAATTTTAAATGGCTACAGTTGCCTTTTTTCTATCAATCTACGCTCAATAACCCATAATGACAAAGAAAAAACATGTTTTCAAAGAGATGTGCAAATTTATTAAAATCAAAAACTGAATTCTTTCATTCATGTAACTAATCAGACAATTAAATCAGTGCTTTGTAGAAGCCCCTTTTGCAACAATTACAGCTCTGAGTCTTTAGGGGTAAGTCTCTGTAAGCTTTGCATATCTGGATTTAAGCAGTTTATCCTATTCCTCCTGTGCAGATCCTCTCAAGCTCTGTTAGGTATGATGGGAAGCATCTGTAAACTGCCATCTTCAAGTCTCTCCACACTATGTTCTATGGGGTTTAAGTCGGGCCTTTGGCTGAGCCACTCAGGGACAGTCGGACTTGTCACAAAGCCACTCCAGAGTTGCCTTGGGTGTATGCTTGGGTCACTGTCATGCTGAAAGGTGAATCATCACTCCTGTCTGAGGTCGCTTACACTCTGGAGCAGGTTTTCTTCAAGTACTTCTCTCATTCATCCTTTCCTCAATTCTGACCAGTCTTCTAGTCCCTGCAGCTGTGAAACATCCCTATAGTATTATGCTGCCACAACCTTGCTTCTCTGTAGAGGTGGTATAGGGCTGGTGATGAGCAGTGCTTGGTCTTCGCCAGTCATAGTGCTTGGAGTTCTGGCCAAAGAACTCAATTTTTGCCTTATCAGACCGGGGAATCTTTTTCTTCGTGTTCTCAGTGTCCTTTAAATGCCGTTTGCTGAACTCCAAGTAGGCTGTCATACGTTTTATATTCAAGAGTAGTATATTATCGTGAAGTTTGTGAGACATACCAGGTATGTTTATCAGGTTCATCTTCTCCCACACTTGAAGATCAACACACACTCAGATTCACACACATACACATAGCAGTCCTATCCAGACAAAGTCTCGGGTGGTGCCAATTGCCAGTCACTTCTCAATATTCAATATAGAAATTTCTTACAAAACATACATATAGAAATCCTGACCAGACAAGGCCTCTAGTGGTGCCAATTGTCAGTCACTCTGCAATATTCCACATAAGCTTCTCTACATAGGGACTCACTATCACCAGCACTAACAAACATGTGGGCGTCATTGTAAGACACATAAAACACCTTTGATTATATGCATTTACTAACCAAATTATGGCTTAATTTTACTGCAGTTGTTCTAATTATTGAGGAGCAACCTCAATAAACTTGATAAACCCCACAAGCAATAAAGCAGCCATCTTCCTCACACTAAGTGTCCTCTTATTATTTCTATCACTCCAGATCAGTGATTCTTAACCTTTTTTGAGTCACAGACCCCTTTAAGAATCTGATGAAAGCTATGGACCCCCTTCACAGAAATATTCACATAAACACAACTTTGCATGCAATGAATATAATCTATATATATAATTCACTAAGGGCACGCAAGACAGTGAGCGCAAGCAAGACTGAGAGCCACGCCCGCCAACTCACAGAGCCCCGCCCACTAACTCTAAGACCATGAGATACGCTCGACAGAGCCCCGCCCGCCAACTCTAACTAAGGGCAAGCAAGACAGAAAGCGCACCCAAGACAGATAGCCACGCCCTCCAACTCACAGAGCTCCGCCCACCAACTCTAAGACCATGGGATACCCACAACAGAGCCCCGCCCGCCATCTCTAATCCTACTTCCGCGTCCACCGTCGCTCTCGATCAAACAGCAATAATTAGCAAACAAACAAAGATAACTGGCAGTAACAGTGCAAAATTCACAATTGGTATGCCAGTTTGAAAAGATAAGTTTAGAGGGTAGTTTAGCACTATGAGAGATGCTTGAGCTCCCATAGCACAGAGTTTGATGTGTGGTACAGAAAGTACAGCTACAGATGAGAATCTGAGTGAGCGAGAGGAGTGTCAGTCTGTAGGAGATCAGTGATGTTCTGGAGAGCTTTAAATGTTAAGAGCATTGTACTAGCAAAATACCCGCGCTTCGCAGCGGCGATGTACTGCCTTAAAATTTTTATTAAGAAGAAAATTAAACCTTTTTAAACTGAGGGAAAATATACCAATAATTATTTGTTAAGGATCTCTTTGTATACCACATTTTGAGTTCGGCCCTCCGGTTGTAATATGACCAAGCTGTGTGCTCAGCTTACTCTTGAGCATGCAACGTACAGTTGGCCATGTGAAAAGTAATCTTGTCTCAAATCTCACAGCTTGGATTGCTGCTGTCATAATCGGTTTGAGTTTCATGGTTTGTTTCAATTACGACAGTATTTGCAGGACTTGTGTTGAAGTGACATTCGGCATCTGTCAAGCGTTGTAAGCATACAACCAGTTTCATCGATAATTTCACATTCAGCTTTTGAGAGTTTAAACATTCATAAACATCAAAGAATCCACTACTGAAATCGTCACCTGTGAATCTAAGATGTTTAAGAGGCATTGGCGGTTGTCCAAAGGTGTAAAATATTTGGCCATTTCGGTACACTTGAAAGCGACAACCGAACAATTCAGCGGCAGCCATCAACTCACATGCAGAACCATAGGTGAAGGGCTTAAGTATTTCACTCTTATAGTGGTACTGTGTAGTATAATTATCTACTGTACCGTCATCAGTCCACACCTTGAATCTGTCCCAGTCATTCAAAACATAAGACACAATCTTCCTCCGGATATCAAGAGTGAGCCTGATATGGCCGTGCAATATATAACAAAGAGAATGGAAAAGGCAGGTGCCATCTCCGGGCATGGAAACCACTCGGTAAGTGACAGTCCTTTGATCGATGGTGATCACCTTGATAGACATGTTAATGGGGGTACGGTTGGAACGATAAAGGAAATGGGTACCTGCACAATGTAAAGTAAGTCTAAAATACCTACACAATAACTATAATCGTAATAAACGAACAATAAAACAGCGGAGAAGCTTTGGATTAAATAAAAAGGCTGTAGTTATCAGCAGGGAGACATGAATCACGTGGCGAAGCAAGGAAGGGAATGTAGAGACCGGAGCGACGGACGGCCTTATATAGGCAGGCAGCCAACAACATGGGAGGCGTTGGGATGGGGGACCCAACGCCGCCTCAAACAGTGACCGAACTCTAGGCTATGGACGTATATATGTACGTAAGTAGGATTCAGTTAGCGTTGGGAACCCGCGTACCAAATTTCTTGAAGATGGGCCCATAAGTAATAAAGACCATTGGAAAGTTCAATATGGCGGTCAACAGTGGCATCATACCACCGAAATAAGTACGTACATTGGTTTCGGTTAGTGCAGGGAAGCCGCCTACCAAATTTCGTGAAGTTGGGGCCATAAATAAGAAAGTTTAACATGGCAGACGTTGTCGACCGTTATGACCATTACGCATAGAATTTCGAAATGAAATCTACTTAACTTTTGTAAGTAAGCTGTAAGGAATGAGCCTGCCAAATTTCAGCCTTCTACCTACACGGGAAGTTGGAGAATTAGCGACATTGGAAAGTTCAATATGGCGGCCGACAGTGGCATTATACCACCGAAATAAGTACGTACATCAGTTTCGGTTAGCGCAGAGAAACCACCTACCAAATTTCGTGAAGATGGGGCCATAAATAAGAAAGTTCAACATGGCAGACGTTGTCGACCGTTATGACCGTTACGTGTAGAATTTCGAAATTAAACCTGCTTAACTTTTGTAAGTAAGCTGTAAGGAATGGGCCTACCAAATTTCAGCCTTCTACCTACACGGGAAGTTGGAGAATTAGTGATGAGTGAGTGAGTGAGTCAGTGAGGACTTTCCCTTTTATTAGTATAGATTCTGTAGTTAACAGGGAGCCAGTGAAGTTGAGAGAGAATAGGTGTAGTATGTTCAGTGGATTTAGAACAGCAGGTTATTATTCTGGCAGCAGAATTTTGAATAAATTGTAAGCGATGGATACGTTTTTGTGGGATGACAGATAGAATAGCATTACAGTAATCTATACGTGAGGTGACTCGGGCATTAACCAATACTTTAGTACTGTGTTGCCTAAGAACACGGCGAAGTCTAGAAATGTTTCGGCGATGGAAGAAAGCAGTCCGAGAAATGTTACTTATACTAGAGGAATTATTTAATAATAATAATAATTATTATTATTATTTATTAATTGCCATTATTAGTGTATAAATGGATATAAATAATTGCATGTAAACGATTCGCCAAAATCTGTTGTATGTAAATGATACTGTTTAAAACGTTGTTTTTTCATCAGAAAACCCGGTTTCCACGTCTACCTGTATTAGTTTAAATGGCACTTTTACTACTCGCAATAGGGCGGACGCGCTGACTTATCGTGTCGAATGGGCAACACAGTGAATGCGGCGTCTATCTATATACGAGTATGTCTATGTTTTCCATAGCCTGCTACAGGAAGGTACTCTCTTGACCATTGGCATTGGTTTCGCTCCTTGCTATTTTCGTTATACCGCGACAGTGGTTTCCTAAGCCTTTGTTATACTGAATTCCTTTCCTTTCCTTTCCGTTCCTATTCTTACACCGCCGTATGCTACGGCGGGCTTTGGCTTGTGTACTTTGTAACATAAACAAAGTATTATTAAACTTTAAAGTAAACAATCTAAAAAAACACTCCTTTTTATGTTAAAAGTAATGACCACTCATTATAATTATGAAATACAATCCTCTTGTTCAAATAAAAACAGATCTACTACTACTACGTTTTCTACTACCATTACTACTACTCTCTAAATCAACATTACCAGGCTGTATAGTGAATATAAATGTTAAGTTTTATGTGACCCTCATGGACCCCCTGAAACCCATCCATGGACACCTTAGGGGGTCCAAAGACCTTAGGTTATAAGGCAAAGTAAAGAAAATATAAAAGTAATGGGGTATAATAACCAAAGGCGTAGCTAGAGTTTTCAGCGCCTGGGGACAACTGAAGATTTCGTGCCCCCTCCTGTTTCCCAAAATGTAATAGTGAAGGGAAAGAAAATTTTTAAAAATGTATTTAAAATAATAGCATTTTAAGAAAAAAATTCATATTTTTTTATCTTAAATAGTTTTAATTTTTTAAATATTTTAATTTTTTAAAGCACTTTTATGCGTATATTTTCAAAGTTTCACTAAATTAATAAAGATAGAACGAAGTAAAATAATTAAGACAACAATGGATGCATGAGATCCTGATTATTTTATTGTAATTAAAAAGTCACATGTTTGTACGTGTTTGTATAATTTAATAAATAAAAAGTCTCCAAAAGTGATAATGCCGCCTCGTGTTCTTTAAAATCTAAATCCGTCATTAGTTTTTGTAAGAAAAAATTTGTTTTCCGCATTTAAAAATGATTTTAAAGAAAGTATATAGCAAATTATAAAGCAAAATAATTATGCATTTATAAAAACTGCATTACTTACAATTTATTCGTACGAAAATATGACGGGGAAACGTCTAGACTTTTGCAGCCATCTACTTGAATACTTCACCACAGCCCAATCAATTTTCTATCAAACACATAAACACAAATCATTTGGCACACAGAAATGGCGTTTGCAACAACTTAGACAATGATACACTAATGCCTCATGTCAGTCGCACGACCTGTTTAATAACATCAAAAATGTTTCTGGGTGGGAGTCAAGCATGTTAGAGGAGTGGAGGGGATAATTTATTGTCTGTTGGGTATATAGAACTAATACATGCTTCGAAATCAGAAAGAGACAAAAAAATAGGAAAAAGATATCCTCATACTGATGGAGTGATGGACTGAGTATGCGAATGTTTTTTATTTACTTTTTAGTGCATTTCTAAAATTTCGTAACATCAGTTTGGCGCCCCCTGGATGCTGCGCCCGGGGATAGATGTCCCCCCTTGCCCCCCCACCCCAGCTACACCATTGATAATAACCCCTTTCCATTAATATGCATCCATAGCTGCAGTGCTAGATGGGTGACTTCCATTAAGGTCTCCCTTTAGTTTTCTTATCATCTATTAGCTCTCTCAGTTCTGTGATTGGCCATCTTTAAACACTCTCTAAACCAACCTGTAATTTCTCCAAGTTACCTGTAGTGTACCAGCACCAAAGAAGTTAAATGTTGCGTTTGTCAATGACTACCTCCACCATAGCCCTCACTCCAATTACGATGAAGTGCTTTGAAGGAATGGTCAGTGTCCACATAACATCCAAACACTCTCCCATACTGGATCCTCTGTAGTTTGCTTACCGTCCTGTCTGCTCCACCAATGTCACCATATCCACAGTACTCCATCTAAGCTTGGCACATCTGGAAAGTAAAGGCACGTATGTGCTGATGCGAATCTTAGACTTCAGCTCTGTATTCAGTACAATTATCCCTAAGCAACTGGTAGGCAAACATTCTCTCCTGGGCCTGGAAATATCCCTCTGCAACTGGATATTAGACTTCCTGACAGATAGAGCCCTGTCAGTCTAAGCTGAAAACAATACATTGAAAACTATCCTTTATATATTTTTTGTATGAAAAAACTGCATATTTCACTGGCCACAGCATTGTTATTTTATCCAAAACCCAGAGCTGGCTAATACCAATATTTTTGATGTTTCCATGCTAAACCATTTCGCCTTTATATGCTGAAAGAAGGAAAAAGTGCTTTGTTTTTTACATTGACAGAGGTTGTGTGGCTCATAGATTGAGCTGGAATTCCATCAGGCAAATTAGCAGCTTCAGTGCCATTCAAATCCCCCATTTTGTATTGAAACCTAACATTTTTACTTCCATTGTGTAATACTTTACATTTACAGGCATTAAACTTCATCTGCCACAAATCTGCTTAGGTGAGTATGCTGTCCAAGTTCCTCAGTAATGATTTAACAAGTTTCTCATTATCTGCCAATCCACCTATTTTGTTATCATCTGCAAGCCTAACCAGCTTGTTACTTATATTCCCATCTAAATCATTTATAAATATTAAAAACCACTAACGGTGTACTGCACGATAACGTGCAGTGAATACACTTGACTTGACCATACTCTGCACCTGTACGCATCCGCCACACAGCCACCCTGCTGCCCACTGCCAAGAGCTGATTCTACAATAAAATAAAATAAAAATAAAAAGAGTAATAATTCCAAAACTCTTTGCTTTTAATATAAAGCTGTACTGCAGAGTTTCAGCATAGTATATGTGCACCAAATTTCAGGCTACAGGTTATTTGATCTTTGACCTTGGAGGTCAATCATCACCAGGAAAGCGGACATTAGATGTCACGTAGTATATGTGTACAAAATTTCAAGTCAATAGATGTAATGGTTTGCAAGCTACAGGTGATTTAAAATCCTGGACAGACAAACGGACAGCCATGGTAGCGTATTATATAAGAAGATAGTAGCGGCCCTCGCACTGACCCCTGTGGAACACCACTCTTAACATCGACCACTTCTGATGAGGTTCCTGGCACCATCACCCTCTGTTTCCTGTGTCTGAGCCAATTCTGCACCCATCTAAAAACATCACCACTTCTTTTAATTTGATGCCCAGCCTCTCATGTGGCACCTTATCAAATGCTTTCTGAAAGTCCAGATAAATAATATCATAAGCTCCACTTTGATCGTATCCTTTTGTTGCCTCCTCATAGAATTCCAGCATGTTAGTAAAACATGACCTCCCTCTTCTGCACCCATGCTGACTGTTCAGAATAACTCCTGTCCTTGCCAGGTGTTGCTCAATCTTATCCTTAATAATTCCTTCCATTAATTTTCTTGTGATGCATGTTAACCTTACTGGCCTATAGTTGCTTGGATCTGCCCGGTCACCCTTTTTATACAATGGGATGATATTTGCCATTTTCCAGTCCTTCAGAATTTCCCCAGTGTGCAGTGACTTCCTAAAAATATGTGTCAAGGGTTTATATATGTACTCACTAGACTCCTTAAGAACTCGAGGGTAAATATTGTCTGGTCTATAATAAATGCTTTCTTATCTCTAATAATGTGTCAAAGAAAAAAGTGAATGGGAAAATGAGTAGCACAAATATTATTTTTAAAATTACAAACAGTTTTAACAGAGATCTAGAGAAGATGGAAATGTCTCTGAAGTAATGAGTACAATGTGAAATTAAAGCCAGGAGGGGCACTGCTACATTAGGAAAATGTACTTTAACCTAAAGCTGTGCAGTGTAAGATTAATGCCAGTAGGTGGCACTGCTGCACTAGTCAAAGGCAAGTGCAGCTAATGATTTGCCGAAAAAATAAACTTGAAGACTTCTTTTTTCTTGGAAAATTGCTATGACCAAAAGGAATGCAGGACTTTCAGGTGGGTTATCTATTTATTATTGATATTTCATTGTCTTTCATTTTAGTATAATGACTTTCACTCATAACCTGTTTCAAAGCTTTACTAGATGAATCTAGTTTCATCTTTAGATTAGATACTACAAAAAGGTCTATAACCAATAAATTATTTGTAAAGATATCAAGTTGTTAGTATTACCACTGTATGAATTACAGTGCACTTGAATGTGGAACTATTTGAATGTACATGAACTAATAATTTGTTTGGCCTTATATAATGTTTGCTCATGGCTTGTTAATGAAATATCCATATGATAAAGTGTTATCAGTTAGTCAGAAGGCAGCAGATGTTTAATGTCATAGGAATGACGTGCAGATATTGTTCTGTTTTTTTTTGGGTCACATGAACTGAAACAGCTATGGATGGTTTTATTTGATTTTATATCTTTTCATTAACTTTAATAACATCAAACTGTTTCTGCTCAATTGGTTGTCATGTACATAACAACCTTAATGTATAGAAAACCTTTTTCTGGTAAGAGTGAAGGTTTGTTTTCCACTTTAGTGGTTAAATTTTCCTGAAGAATACATGTTTGATTTTGTATTTGGTATGCTTACATTAATTATAAATTATCATAGTAATTAATAATAATAATCCAAGTAAATGTGGCATATCTTTGGTTTTTTTATTAATCTGTGGAAAGCACCTTGGGTTGCATATAAATGTATGATAAGGTGCTATATAAATAAAGTTATTATTAATATTAATTATTATTACATGATTGCTTCTGTCATGTAACACATGGCAAAACAATATTTTGTCCAAAGTGGTCATATTATATACAGTTAGATCCATAACTATTTGGTCAGTGACACAATTTTCATAATTATGGCTCTATATGCAAACTCAATGGATTTGAAAAGAAGAAATAAGTACAAGTGTCAGCTTTCAGCGTTAATTCAAAGGGTTTAACAGAAATATCATATGAGCCATTCAGGAATGACAGCCATTTTTAAACATGCCCCCCCCCTTTTTCAGGGGATCAAAAATATTTGGACAATTGACTGACAAGCTGTCCCGTGACCAGGTGTGAGCAGGTCCCTCGTTATTTCATGAACTATTAAGCAGGTAGAAGGTCAGCAGTTCATTCCAGGTGTGGAATTTGCATTTGAAACCTGTCACTGTGAACTCTCAATATGAGGTCCAAAGTGCTGTGTATGCAAATAAAAACGGTCAGACATTCGGCCGAGAAAACAAAACAAACCCATTGAGAGATAGCAGAAACACCAGGAGTGGTCAAATCGACCATCTGGTACATTCTTCAAGTGAAGAAATGCAATAGTGAGCTCAGTAACAACAGAAGGACTGGACAACCATGGAAGACAACTGTGCTGGATGATCACAAAATTCTGTCTTTGGTGAAGAAAAAACACTTCACACCATTTAGCCAAACCAATAGCACTCTCTGGGTAGAATGACAGGCCAATCATTGCCAAAGTCTACAATCAAGAGCAGTCTTCACAAAAATAAATACAGGGTGTTTACTACAAGGAGTAAACCATTGGTAATACTCAAGCATGGGAAGGACAGATTAGACTTTGCCACAAAATACTTTTTAAAAAAACAGTCCAGTTTTTAAACAGTTTTCTTTGTACAAATGAAATTGAGATCAATATGTACCAGAATGAAGGATAGAGAAGATTATGGAGAAGAGAATGAATGGTTTATGATCTGTAGCATACTACATCATCTGTGAAACATGGTGGAGGCAGTGTTATAGCATGGGCATGGGGGACTGCCAGTGGAAGTGGGTCACTGGTGTTTATTGATGATATGACTGCTGACAGAAGTAGCAGGATGATTTTTGAAGTGTTCAGGGCTAAACTGTCTGCTCACATTCAGCCAAATGCTGCAAAATTGATAGGATGATGCTTCACAGTACAGATGAACAATGACCCAAAGCATACTGTGATGGCAAACCAAATGCTTTTCAAGTCAAAGAAGTGGAATATTCTTCGATGACCAAGTCAGTCAACTGACCTCAACCCAACTAGACATGCATTCAACTTGCTGAAGACAAAACTGAAGGCAGAAAGTCCAATGAAAAAGCAGCACCTGAGGACAGCTGCAGTAAAGTCCTGGTGGAAAACCAACATTTGGAGAAATCCATGGTTTCCAGACTTCAGGCAGGCATTGACTCCAAAAGATTTTCAACTAAATATTGAAAATTATCATTATATTCATGATTATGTTAGTTTGTTTAAATACTCTTGAGCCTGTGAAAATGGGGCATGCCTGTATAAAAATATCTGTCTTTTCTAAATGGTTCATACAATGTTTTTGTTAAATTCCTTAAATTAAAACTGCAAGTCTACCCTTCAATCACATTATGATTGCTTCATTTCAAATCCATTGTGGCGGCGTACAGAGACAAAATTATGAAAACTATCACTGCCCATATACTTATGGACCTAACTGTACGGATAATAATTTAGCACACAGTGTCCTGTCTGGAATTGGTTCTTGCTATGCACACAGTACTTTGCAGATAAACTCCCTTCCTCCATAGTCCTATATTTAACTAAGCAGGTTTGATAAATTAATTATTTGCATTTTATTTTTACCTGCTGCTTATGTTTTTTACTTTTCATTTTCAACACAAATTTCAACAATAAATTGGCTTTTGATGTATCAGTACATCATGGCTCCTCTCTGGATCTACAATCACACCAAGACATTTGATGCCTTCCCCTTTCTCTTCAATAGTAAAGCCAATGTTTGGTGACACCAAGTAGATGATCACTTCTGAAGGTACAGATGCTAGGGGAGGCAATCCTCAGAGACAGCTCTACTGATTGTAGTTGGCACAATACGACTGGTTAGAGCTACCAACATGTCATCTGTCTTCATCCTTCTAGAGCACTCTAGCTCCTTTAACACAGTCAACCATCAGATCCTCCTGGCCACCATCTCTGACCGAGTCATCACTGGAACTGTACTGAGATGGTCTGAATCTCCTATATCATAGTATATGACAGAAATTACTTTATAAAAATAAATGATTTACTTCTAAGTACTGATACAAATAATTTATCGGTTCTTATTCTCCTGAATTGAAAGGTTTTGTTGTAAATCCTGATGAATGTATTTAAAAAAACACATAACATTGAATATGGTGTCCTGCAGGGATCAGTTCTAGGTCTGTTACTCTCTCGCTTTATGTTCCTTTAGGCCAGAGTATGTCAAAACACAATGTAAATTACCACAGCTATGCAGATGACATGCAGCTTTATTTATCCATAGCCTCAGATGACCCAAAGGGTCTGGACTGTCTGACAGTTTGTCTAAACAGCATTATGCAATGACTAAGTTGCATTTTTCTTAAATTAAATAAGGATAAGGTTGAACTACTTGTTGTCGGCCACATTAAAAAAAGTATAGAAATTTCAAAATAAATAGAAAAAATTAGAAATTAGCAGAAAACTCAACTTATGAAATCTTGGAGTTAATTTAAGAAATATAGCACATGTTCAGTCCTTTACATCCTTAGAGGATGCAAAAAAGCTGATACATGCATTTGTCTTTAGCTGTTTAGATTATTGCAATGCACTGCCAATAAAAAAGATTTCAATTGATTACAGTTGATTTTGATTCCAGCTGCAAGAATCCAAACTAAAATCAAGAAATCCAACTATGTTACACCGGTTTTAGCGTCTTTACACTGGCTGCCTGTGTCTTTCAGAATCAATTTTAAAATACTGCTAACGGTTTATATAAGGCTTTGAACAATCTTGCACCTTCATATTTGTTGGAAGGTTTGCTCCCTTGCATTCTCAATTAGAACCTTAGAACCTCAAATTCTACTTCTTTTAGTTTCTATGCTTCAAAAATATGGAATTATCTGCATATAGACATACAGTACATCTGCCAGGCACTGTGTAAATCACATCTAAACATATACTTTTTTAATCTGATGTTTTGCTGAATATGCAACTAATTGCATTGTTTGTGTTTTGTTTTCTCTGATTGATAGCTGGCTTCTGGACAAAATTCACTAAGGGTGATGGAAGGAAGGAGAAAGAGTGAGTCCAGTCCCTTATTATATCAACACTTGATGACACTCTTTTTTTTTTCTTCTTCTTCTTCTTCTTCTTTATATCTTAGATATATGAGCGGGACTTGGCCAGACATTTGCTTGTGGAACCCCAGAGGTTTTACGCCCAATTGACCACCACAATTAGCTTATTTTGATTATTGTTTTCCTTTGGTTCCACTTAGTACCATTTGTAAAGTACCTTGAATTATACTTTCTGTGGGAGGGTACTATATAAATATGAGTTGTTGTTGTTATTGCTGGCAGATTCTACTGTGTGCCCTGGTATAGAGAGATGTCAAGGGTGCATCCAAAAAGTCCCATGGATCAGTGCTGGGTGCTGGGCACACCACATCACTACATCCTGTCAACCAGTTCTCATATCAGTTCTATGCTGATGATACATACCTGTACCTGTCTTTCCCTCCAGAGGACCACATGGTATCAGCAAGAATCTCTGCATGTCTTATAGATATCTCAACCTGAATGAAGGAGCACCATCTCCAGGTCAACCCTGCAAAATTGGATTTCCTTGTTATCGCATCCAACCAGTATAATCAACACCTTTTGTGTTTTCATTTTGGTTCATTATCAGAAGCACCTACTTAGTTAGTATGCAGCCATGGGGTCAATGATCGATGACCAGCTATCCTTCAGAGACCACGTTGCAACTGTCTCTCAGTCTTGCAGATTAATTCTCTATAATATCGGCAAGATCAGACCATATCTTTATTGTCGTGAGCTGTGTAAGACCAAGTGTGTTACTAGTTTGGTCTGCTCCTGCAGTTTAAGATTAACACACACAGACACACACCTACTCTCAGACACCTGAAGATTCAACACCCTTCTGATTATTTGCCACTTACCAACCAACGGGGTCTTATTTCTACAACATTTGTTTTTCTATAGAGGTGCAATTTCTCAGCCTTAATAAATCCTGTGAGAAAGAAAGAAGCAATCTTCCTATACCAGGTGACCTAATATTTACTTAAATCACTTAAAATATAGATAAATCTATTAAAGTATAACAACACTAATAGAAGAAAGTATAATAGAAAATAAGATGGGCTGCAAAATTCCTGAAATTGTCTTAGAAAAGCTTAATGAAGACCAGCAATGTCAAGGGTGGATGTTGTCCTTGGTGCAAACAATTCAATGCATCAGTTTAAGTTTGCTGACATTCCCACAAAATAGTCTCTCTCTTTCTCTGATGTGTCCTAGTCCCTGAAGTTGCTTCCTATTTTAGTCTGCTCCTTCTCCTTGGTCGTTTAGATGTTGAAATTCCATGTGGGGGCTCCAGGACATGTGACATTACAAATATTTGATTGGCTAGCTTTTCTTCTGATTGATGGCTCTGCTCAAATTCTTTGATCCTGAGTGTATCATTTTTACTATTAAATTGTAAACTGACTGAAACAGCTGTAGTCCTATGTGCATCTGTACTGCTTTCCATTCCCAAGTTATAAACTGACTGAAACAGCTTTTCATCCTGTGGCATCCGTACTGTTTTCTGTTCTCTCTACCATTGATTTATAAACTAATTGAAACATGTGCATTAAAGTTACAAATTACTGGTGCAATATAGGAAGAATGTATCAGAAAGAACTGTGGTGGGCCGGCGCCCAGCCCAGGGTTTGTTTCCTGTCTTGCGCCCTGTGTTGGCTGGGATTGGCTCCAGCAGACCCCCGTAACCCTGTAGTTAGGATATAGCGGGTTGGATAATGGATGGGTGTCAGAAAGAAGGCTTTCACTTGAATTGCTCCTGTAGTTCATCCTGGTTCGTTTGAGCAAAATTAAAGTTTAATATAAGCAGTCTGTAGTTTCGAAAATATGACAATTTTTCACTCCATGGCAGTATCTGACAAAGTTGGTAGAACAAGTCCTGGTCCAGGCTTTGGTCTTGTTACAAATGGCTGCAGAGGGTTATGAAAGCATGTGATCTGAGCTGTAAGGCAGCAGTGTTAATCACTGCACCACTGTGCCTCAAACAGCAAAAGACTCAGACCCAACGAGTACCACAAACAAAATACAACAAATGGTACCAAATTAGCATTAAGTAAATAAAATATTGATCATTGTGCCTTCAGAGTTCCAATCTTAGAGCACACATTTATTGTGCCATGATGCGGTGAGGTGGAACTGGTTCATTCTATTGTTTGAAGTCATGGCTCCACATGCAGCTGGAATGTCTTTTTTGTTTTCCATGTATCTATGCAGTTGCGTCAGACTTTTTTCTACTATTAAGAAGAAATGTCTTGTTAATCTTAATGAATCTTTCACTATTATTGTTATTTAACAGGGTCTTATTCTGATTTGAGGAGTGAGAGGGCTCCTTTAAGGCTTATTTTTGAGATTGGCACCTGGGCATGTGGCTAATTATACACGCAAATTAGCCATGCAGTGCTAGATATAAATGTTATATATCCACTGGCAGTGCTCATTGTAGTTAGATAATGCACCCCTCACATGAAAATAAGTTTTTTGTTTTTTTTTAACAACTTACGGGGTGGAAATCGGTCTAGAGAACTGATAGGGTTGTGATATCATGTATGCCTGAAGCAGAAAGGCAATGATCTTACAGTAGGCAAAGTGTGGAAATTCTGTACATGGCTGTTATAGCCCTGCAGTTTCATTTGGGAATGAGGGCTTGGTACAATTTGATGTTTTTTTTTTTTATTAATTGCACCCATTGTTGCCAGGATTGACTCTTGACTGTTGTGATGTTGAATTAGATTAAGAAAACTTTGTGTCTTCTTCTTCTTCTTTTGGCTGCTCCCGTTAGGGATCATCACAGCGGATCATCTTGTTCCATATCTTTCTGTCCTCTGCATCTTGTTCTGTTACACCATCACCTGCATGTCCTCTCTCACTACATCCATAAACCTTATTTTAGGCCTACCTCTTTTCCTCTTCCCTGGCAGCTCTATCCTTAGCATCCTTCTCCCAATATACTCAGCATCTCTCCTTCGCACATGTCCAAACCAACACAATCTCGCCTCTCTGACTTTGTCTCTCAACCGTCCAACTTGAGCTGAACCTCTAATGTACTCATTTCTAATCCTATCCATCCTCGTCACACCCAATGCATATCTTAGCATCTTTAACTCTGCCACCTCCAGCTCTGTCTCCTGCTTTCTGGTCAGTGCCACCGTCTCCAACCCATATAACATAGCTGCTCTCACTACTGTCCTGTAGACCTTCCCTTTTGTGTAGTATGTTTAAATTTCCCCTCTCATTAAATACATTTGCATTAACAAGCAACATGGTTGGTATAAGCCATTTGTATGCCAAGCTACAGTTTTCAAGTCCATTTAAATGTATACATTTTATCCAATTTTCTTAGGTTTGAACTGAATATATATTTGGTTTTAAAAGCAGAATGTCAAAAATTTGATACCACAAGGTCTCCAGATGTAATGTGGATTGCTGAAATTTGTCAAAGCATCTGTTGCAGTGAATATGCTGTGTTCACCAGTGATTGAATATTTTCCTGGAAAGGCAAACGTTTTTTTCCCAGAGCACCATGATGTTTTGTGAAGCCGGCGTGAAACTGCAGGGCTATAACAGCCATGTACAGAACTTCCATACTTTGCATACTGTAAGATCATTGCATTTCTGCTTCAGGCATACATGATGCCACATGGAATCAAATTTTAATACAGACTCTTTATTTGTGTAGATTCCACTGTATCTGGTGGAACTGACCTGCCTAACTGTATCCAAGCTGTTGGCTCCCACAATGTTTTTATTTAGCTCTTGATGGCTCTCTTGTTCTGTGAATATCGTTCTAATTGATAATGGCTTTGATCGGTTCTTGTAACTAAGGACAGAGTCTTGTGTTCTGTTTGCTTTAGTGCTCTACACCTGTGGTGATCAATTTTGTAACCTTATCCTGTAACATTTGTTCGTAAACAGTACCTCAGACTGATGTTTACTCAATTATGCTGACCTTTTTTGTAAGTCAATTGGAAAAAAGCATCTGTTAAAAGAATAAACGTAAAATGCAAATGTAGATGGGTGGCAGACTGCTAACAATAGGTCGGAGCCAATCTGAACTACTGTAGCTAGCAAATGCCTTTTCCATTAATGTTCACAAATGACTTGCTCAGTTACTCAGAGTCTGAGGAGGATGAAACTGGTAAAAGCATAGGTTAATGATACTTTCATCTTATCAAGATGAATAGCTAAATGAAACTGATATCTCTTTGGGATACAGAGTTTTGATATGCTAATTTGTAGTAACAACACAGATAAATTGTAACCAGAAGCAGATACCAAAAACAAAAAAGAAAGCTATTGACTTAAGGACCCAATATGAGAAACTGAATCAAAATAAATCGCTAACAACAGAAGGAGATCCAGTCTATTACAGGGCACACCCACAGTGCACCAGTTTAGAGATGTCAATTAATTTAACAGGCGTGTGTTTGGAATGGGGCGAAAAAAAAACAAACAACAGCCATAGCCAGAGAAAAGCCCACAGAGACACGGTGAGAGAATGCAGAGACTTCATACAGGCAGTACTAAGGTTTGGGATTTGAACTCCAGAACTCAGTAAAACTAACCATTACGTCTTTTAAAATAATTATACTCAATTATTATTTTTATTATTATTGCGTAACATAGCACTCTAACACCCACTTAATTTAATTCTGGCTTACAGCAAAACTAAGACTATCCTGGCAGAAAGTCAAGAAGCAACCCTGGACATGATGACAGTCAGTCGAATAGCACACACACATTCTCAAACAGGACCACTTTAGAGTTGCCAATTTAACTACTAAAGACGTCTTTGGTGACATGGGAGTAAAACTCACATTTACGTGAGCAGAATGTGCAGACTATGCATAGGTCATGACTGAAAATATCTTAATATCCTATCTGGTCACTTTGTATGCAGTTTGCACAACTGTTCCGTCTCTGTCTGATATTCCACTTGATCTCTGGCTTCCTCTCACATTGATTTCAAGTTAACTGGTGACTTCAGATTTTCTCAGGAAGTGTGTGTGAGTATGCCCTGTTATAGGCAAGCTGATCCTTGTAACCTTCTGAAAGAAAAAGCGGGCTGAACAAAATATTTATTATGAGAAAAGTGCTTGGTCTGTTAAACTTGCAGATGGTAGGAATGTGTCAGATAGTGTTCTGGTTCTCTGCTTCTTTTAGCCTCTTTTTTGAAACATTATATATTTTTGTTATTTATATTTATCGCTATTGCTATTTTGTGCGCTTGCTCTTCTAGGCACACTGCCATTTTGTGTAGCTGTTTCCACAGGCACTGCTATTTTGTGTTTCTGGTTGCTTTGATGTTGCAAGCACATAATACACATTTCATGTGACACACACCATCATGATGGCCGTGATATAAAAGATGGCTGTCCCTAGTAACATGCTTCTGAAATGGTTACAGAAGAAGATCCCATGAGAGATGAGTGGTTTAGCATCTAAAAGACATTAGGAAAAAAATTCTGGTTTTGATTTAATTTTGGTTTTGATTCTGGTTAGCATTTTTGATTTGTAGAAGGAAATAACAATCCTACAATTTACTGACCTTAACAATTTCACTGACTGTTCTCTTGCCAAACTCATTAAAGAAACATCTGCAGATCTCTGCCACTCATTTATAAGTTGGACTTACCATCTTATTCAATTTCAATATAACAACAGTAAACTTTATATGTTGAATTTATAAGGGAAAATCTTTACCTTTTTCGAGTATGCCATATCCATATTTCTTTCCTCATGGATCTTTTTTTTTCTCTAGTTTTCTCTAAACACATTGTGTTACCTTGATTGACAGCTCTAATTAAGCTTGGTGCGTTGGAGTGATGCCTCAAGTTACCCAGTATCCTGTCCAACAAGGCCGGAATCATGACAGTGGCTTCCTTGGGTTAGTGTTTAGTGGTCTACAGGTGGTAGTAAGTCAGGTCATATAAGATTATAAGCAGATGTCTCAAATATATAAATTATCTTTCTGTTGTGGATAATCATGTTACTGAACCAAAGAGTGATGACAACAGTCAAGAGGTGTTCAGTACTCCAGTAGTTCAAAAATCAGAACTTTACACTTAGTTGTGGCTCACTTCCTCTCAGATACCTATGCAAATGGAAGTACTTCAGCATGGCCTTGGTGGCAGTGTGCAGATTATTGTTGATCATCTCAGTTATTGTGGTGTCATCAGCTAATCTGACAAATGCATTTTTTGATATGTACAAAACAAGTACTGTTTAAAGGCAGTGTGGATGAGATTTTATTTCCTATCCATACAATATGTGGCATTTATGTTACAAAATCCATTATTGAGTTCAGGATGAAAGTGCTTAGGCCCAGATGCCTAGGTTTGAAGATCAATTGTGCTAATGGCACAGCTATAATTCTTATTCAGCATTCCCAAGGGAATTTGAAGGTCCATGGAGATGGTGTCATCCACTGACAGTGACATGCGGTGAGGTTCATGGCTGGTGAGGCATTGACTCCTTCAGAGTCAGATTTACAAATATATGAACCCAAAAGAGTAGCTTATTCACTACTCAGCTGGCAGCCTGCACATTGACTACTGGTTATGTTTCATATCTCATCAGCATTCTTTACACACACATACTGTAGGTAAGGTGCATATCTGGATAAGAAAGGACATTACCTTTATAGTGGCGAGAGAGAGCGGAGAGAGCACATTTGCTCTGCACCCTCTATGTGTTCTAAATTTGCCATTGCAATTCCACAATTCATACTCATTCAATATAAATGAAGGTATTGAGTGATATACAAAAAAATGGATTTTAATTTGACCTTAATTGAAATATTTAGTTTTTTTTTAAGTTTTTTATTCTGATGCTTTAAGCAATTTTAATACAGACCGTTCAACAAAAGGATAACAAGAAAAACAAAAGAATATTTTATTTAAGGACAAAATATTGGATTGTTTTTTTCTTAGTCTGATTCCATTTGTTTATAAAATTGAAAACAATTTATGGTCTTACCTTTATTTGTAAGTCCATGTGCCTAGCCTTCTCCATGAAAATCTCCGTCACTTTCTTCTAAAAGTCCCTCACTATTTTCCTTTAGTTTTAAAAGTCTTGATCTTCTATTTTGGCAGTCAGCTGAAACACAAAATAGAAATAAACATGCCGCTGCACTTGACTTTCTGATATTGCTAACTTATTGGTGCTGAGAGCCTCTGCATAGAAGAACAGCAGCAACAAGCACCTGTTGGGCTCACATGTGCCCCCTTTGGTGCAGCACGGTACTGTCTGCCTCACCTTGTGCCTCTTCACTGAAATGTTATGTCCGGTCAAGCAAGACTAAATATGTCACACACATTCATTAAAGATATTGGCCAGACTGTTGAAAGTCCGGGTGTATAATAAACATGTCTGCAAACAATATATTGGTGACATACAGAGAGACAGCAACAGGCATGTGCCAATTGCATGCATCAACCCAGTGTGTGAGGGACAGTGCAGTCCAAGGTAAGGTTTAGCCCATCGCTGATGCACCTCCTCGTGTTTCTCCACCGTATTTGAACAGAAAATGCACAAATTCAGCTATTTTGACTATAAAAATCAAAATTATTGGAATCATACAGAAAACACATTTATAACACAGACCAATGGACAAATTTATTTTATGTTATTATTAGTTTTTTTACTTTTCATGATGACAGGTGAGCCCTCCCCTGACCACACATCCCTGTCCACTGACCTGTTAATATAAAATTCAAACTAGAATGGGCCTATAGAGTGAGAGGAGTTGCTCCTTATTACTTTCTTAGCATCTTGTCAGTTGCTTAAGATGTGGCAGTACAATAAAGCATGTATTAAATATTTCATTGTTTTGGTGATATTTTCTTAATCTGTACTATTTATCTTTTAATTCTTACTTCTAGGTTTATCAGTATTCCTTATTGGACAGTGGTCATTTGCAAAACGTGCAAGTACACAGCACTGCATTTATTACAAATAAATTACAAATGAATTCAGTGTTTCCAGGTTGTTATGTGGCCTGGTTGGTTACTAAAGAAGACTGTGTGCACTATGATCGATTTGAATGGACTGAATTTATTTGTAGTGCTGAAGAGATGAACTGATACCACTTTTTATTAGTCAATTAGTCAAAATATAATCAGAGTGTGTTTCACTTGAAGTAGGACAGACCTTAAAACCAGAATACGTACAAGATTTAAAGTCAAAAAGCAAAACAAGAATCTTAACCAGACATGTGCCTTAAAGTAGTTTTTGTTTTATTATCATGCCATTGTAAAAGTAGCGTCTTAAAGTACAGACACTTTGCAGAGTCCCCTGCCTTATTATAAAGTGCAATTGCACCGATGTCACATGACAGGTGTACAGTACTCATCAGTCATGGTGACCAGACTCTAAGACCACCTTCCATTCAAAAAAGGCCAGCTGAGTTGCTTCTCGATGCAGTGCCTGCTAGAAAATGGTGTCCTCACCGCTACACTGTGTGCATGTGGCTTTACAAGTGAGGGTGACATTTTATTATTATTATTATTATTATTATTATTTAAAGTCCATTATTAGTACAACCCATTACTGTTAGGATTGTATTTATGATAATTTGGTGAATCATTTGAATTATGACTGTAACTAGGATGGATAGGATTAGAAATGAGTACATTAGAGGGTCAACTCAAGTTGGACGGTTGGGAGACAAAGTCAGAGTGGCGAGATTGAGATGGTTTGGACATGTGCAGAGGAGAGATGCTGGGTATATTGGGAGAAGGATGCTAAGGATAGAGCTGCCAGGGAAGAGGAAGGCCTAAGCGAAGGTTTATGGATGTAGTGAGAGAGGACATGCAGGTGATGGTGTAACAGAACAAGATGCAGAGGACAGAAAGAGCTGGAAGAAGATAATCCGCTGTGGCAACCCCTAACGGGAGTAGCCGAAAGAAGAAGAAGAAGAAGATGTGAATTTGGTTTTTTAAATGTAAATTTTCCTATTTGTACTAAAGAAATATAGGAACACAACATTCATTTTAATGTACTTTTGCCTCTATAAGGTAATTTTTTATATCACACTTATTATTATATTTTAATTCTTCACGTGGTGTTAAATTGCATGGTCCCATGTTCATATAAATCTGGTTTATGCTATGTTTTAACCAACAGATAGATTTTGGTGAGAGTAGAGTATTATTATTCAGGAAACGTTTTCGGGTCAAAGCTAGACATGTTACACATGGTTTATCTGGACAACTACAACAACATAAGCACATTTTCATTCATGAAGTAGCTCAAAGTACTTACAATAATAATGGCCAAAAAGAGTTACAAAAGAAAATAAAAATTAGAGAACAAATATTTTAATTATCTGAGAATCATAATGTCTAACTTAATAATAAATTATTTTCAGATGGCTAGGGAGAACAGAAGAATAAAAACTCCAGTTGGTAGGATTTTGGAGAAAAAAATAAACCCGTGGAGTTCCAAGGCCAAAAGACCAACCAGCCACTCTAGGCATTCTAGGGTCCTTGAGTTTGTCACCATTAACAACATACTCTTGTGGTGCTCTCTTCATCTTCCCAGCATCTCAGGCAAGAAGCAGTGGTGGCACCAACAGAGTCCTGAAAAAAAAGGAAAACACACACAAGTAGTGAGATTAGGGAGCAGTCCATAAAACAGTAAACTGAATTACATTTTATGAAAAGCATTATGAAGGGATGCTAGTGATGACAGTAATTTCTTACCTGACAAATTAAAGTGGTGGGTTTTTCACAGTTTATTGAAGTTTTCAACTGTACTGGCCTGGTGGATCTCTAACAGTAGAGTATTCCAGATGTTTAATGCATAGAAACAGAAAGATGTCTCATCAGCTCTTGTACAACTCAAACAATATAATGCAGAACCTTTTATTTGTAAATTGTTTAGAAAGGCAGTGCTAACACACTGAGCAGACGGAATTTGGGAAGGACCAGAACAGTGCCAAAACCAAAACACTATTCCAAACCTGTAATCTTAAAGAGAACAACAATAATTCATAACCAAAACACACACTTAAATACAATACAATACAATATAATACATTTTATTTTTGTATAGCCCAAAATCACACAGGAAGTGCCGCAATGGGCTTTAACAGGCCCTGCCTCTTGACAGCCCCCCAGCCTTGACTCTCTAAGAAGACAAAGACAAACTCCCAAAAAACCTTGTAGGGTTTTTGGAAGAAACCTTGGGAAAGGCAGTTCAAAGAGAGACCCCTTTCCAGGTAGGTTGGGCATGCAGTGGGTGTCAAAAGAAGGGGGTCAATACAATACAATACACAGAACAGAAGAAATCCTCAATACAGCATAAAAATAAAAATTTTAGAAGTACAGAGCAGAATTTAACAGTAGATGATATCATATAATAAGATTTGGATATTTTTAGAGTCCTGGAGACCTCATCCATCAAGCTGCCTCCCCCATTTGGCCATTCCACGGCTGAAACAGTGCTGGGCCAGCCAATCCGATGAAAGGACCCCTCTTTCCCATGATTCCTGCAATCCTCCATCAGGGATGACTTTACCATAGGCAGGCAAAACAACTTGGCAGGTGGGCCGTGGCACCAAGTGCCACATTTGAGTACCGAGAAGAGAAACAGAATAGGTGAGGGTTAGTATTCAATTATAACTATCATGTTACTTATGTTTTAGTGCTAATGACTAACAACAGAGATGCAGTCTGTACAGTTAATCAGCAGCTCTAGTCAGGTAATGCTAAACTGAAGTAGTGAGTCTTCAGCCGGGATTTAAAGGCTGAGACCGAAGGGGCATCTCTTATAGAAGCAGGCAGACCATTTCACAGTTTAGGGGCCCTGTAACTAAAAGCTCGACCTCCCACTGTTATTTTATTAATCCTTGGAATCATAAGCAGACCGGCATCTTGAGATCTTAATGTGCGCTCTGGTTTGTAAGTCATGATAAGTTCAGACAAGTAAGCCGGACCTTGGCCATTTAATGCTTTATATGTTAAAAGGAAGATTTTGAAATCTGCCCTAAACTTTACCGGGAGCCAGTGTAAGGATTTAAGAACTGGAGTTATGTGTTCGTATTTTCTTGTTCTTGTAATAATTCTTGCAGCGGCATTTTGGATTAACTGGAGGCTGTATAGAGAACAGTTTGAACAGCCAGTGAACACCGCATTGCAGTAGTCAATCCTACTAGAGATAATTGCATGAATTAATTTCTCAGAATCCTGTTTATTTAGAAAGCGCCTTAATTTACTAACATTTTTAAGATGGAAGAAACATGATTTGGACAGCTTTGTAATGTGCGCTTTAAATGACATGCTGGAATCAAAGATAACTCCTAGATTGAAGGCTGATTCAGTAAAATTAATTGGGATTCCAACTGAGTTAAATGATGACAAAATATTGTTGTGATCAGCGTCATTCCCTCCAACAATTAACATCTGTTTTGTCTGTGTTTAAAGACAAGTAGTTCTCATCCATCCACTCCTTTAATTCACTAACACAACTAATTAAAGACAGCATTGGAGAAACTTGATTTGATTTAAATGAAAGGTATAACTGGGTGTCATCTGTGTATGAGTGAAAATGAACATTGTTTCCTAATGATAGATCCCAGTGGAAGCATGTAAAGTGAAAACAGTAAAGGTCCCAGTACTGAGCCCTGCGGGACACCATATCTCACTTCTGTGTATAATGATGGAGTACTGTCAGCACATTTCTGAACATATTGGAATCGATTTGATAAATAAGAACTAAACCAAGCAAGCACAGTGCCTGTAAGACCAACATCAACAAACATATTTTATTTTGTTTGTATCCGCAATCACGGATGCTATGAAAGCCGCAGTGCCAGTATATAAAGCGATGCGCTAATGATGTCATGATGTGTGACCTGAAAAGCCATGCCCATTATAATCAGATGTTGCAGAGTGGCAATGGAACTCTAAATGTTATCGGCCAAGACAGAAACAAAATAGTATTGTGGAAATTGAAAACATTAGAAAAATAAGTTATGCATAATTCCATAGATTGGATTGGTGATTCTAAACTGTCCCTAGTGTGTGCTTGGTGTGTGGGTGTGGGTGTGTGTGTCCTGCGGTGGGTTGGCACCCTGCCCGGGATTGGTTCCTGCCTTGCGCCCTGTGTTGGCTGAGATTGGCTCCAGCAGACCCCCGTGACCCTGTGTTCGGTTTCAATGGGTTGGAAAATGGATGGATGGATGGATAATTCCATAAATGAATAATGACAAAAATATCAATCCATAATCATTTCCTGTTGTCTAAAAATTCAAAATTGATAAAAGTAATGCTGGAAAAAATCTGTTTAAAGAGAAATACCTTTTTAATGCAGCCAGTATCTTAATAGAGAACATGTTTTTGGGACCAGGACAGTATTAATCTATGTATAGAACTTCAGTTATAACCTCCATGTTTTCATATTAGTTGAAGTTCAAGTTACTTCAAGGGTGTCAAGACGTCTTCGTATCCTAGAATAATGACTGTTGCTTCTGTTGTTGTTTAATGTGGATCCTTTAAAAGAAAACAGCAACATATGTAAATGCAAAAAACACATTTAAAACAGATGTAGGTTAGTACACACAGCACAACGAACAGAATCACTAGAGGAAGACCAAATTGTGATCATAAGGAAAGCGCAGAGCTGGTTAACAAATAAATAGCATAAAAGCACAAAGGTAAAGCAGAAAAGATATTTGAACAACAGAGCAATTAAGTGAAACAATACAAGGTCAAGAAGAGAAAGACAACCAAGAAGAAAATCTAAGACCAAGCACAGGGTAGTGCCTAATTCATGCTGTGCAGTATATAATATTTATTTAGGAAGAGTGGATGAGTTGAGTGCATTGTGGACGCTTTTGCTGTTGAACTTCAGGCTTGGTGGGATAATAGTCACTACAGAAGAGAATGTGTATCTGTATTTTAGAGCATCCTCTATTTTGACCTATACAGTACTTTAAAAAGAAAATACAATTATTTTCAAATTGTTGGAAATCCATTCAGCATGTCTATTGAGTGTGCTCGTGGTTAGCAAATTTCTCAGATGACTTGATACTTTGTTCCAGATTTCAACAGCATTTTGTGCAAGGTTCTTCCTGGATCTTGTTTTAAATGCATTGTTCAGCCCATAAAGATAGGAACCCAGGAAATTAAAGACCCACAACCCTGGTGATAAACAGGCCCAAACTAGTTTTCAGGAATTGATACAGTCTGAACACAAAGTACAGTTCATGTCCAATGTGTGTTTAGCCTCTTTATGAGGCACACGTAATTAATTATTTCAGTTAACCTCTGGATGACTTTATGGAAAATTAGCAAGAAGGCAAAAACACTCTTTAGTTGTGCTGGAAGAATTTATCGGATTCAGCTCCCCCACATTTTTTTTTTCATAGAAGGAGATGCTTCAGGCAAATGCTGGCATAGCTGAAACAAGTTACATTCCATCTGATCTGTTTTTCTGCATTCTCTGGGTGACACTGAAACTGTTCAGGTTCTCACTGATGTTGTTTTGTTGTTTTCCAGCTCAGCTTTCACGTGTACTGGCTTGTACGTGTTATTGACTCTGCATTTTTACTATTACATCATTTGTATCATTTGCCTTGGTCTTTTGTGTGTGAGGTGATTGGCTTAGTAGTTAAAGAATTAGATGCTAAATCACAATATTCAGCCTCAGTTACCCTGTTTCTGATGCTCCATGTGGCAATCTGTTACATACATCAGATCAACCATTTTTTGCTGGTGTGTCAGCCAAGTATTGAGCAAGTTTGCAAAAAGACTTAGCCACAACAGAAAAATAGGAATGAACATCTTGATATCTTCAACACATTTCACTGTTCTTTTTTGATTAATGCTATCATGCTTGCTTTTCTCTTTCAAATAAAAATTGGTTTGACTGGGACGTGTTAAACAGCAAACCGAAGGCATATAATTTATGTCTATTGTGCCTAAAATTTTGACTACAACTGTCACATCTCAGCTCCCTTCTATCGAAATCTAAAACCAGTGAAACTCTGGTCCAAATGTTTGACATCCCACCTTTTTTACTGTGCCTTACTGCTTGGTTTTTGCTTGTCCTTTGCACATCTGCCAGCTCCATTTTCTCAAAATACTTTGAATATCTGGCACATTGAAATGACATAATTAAAATATCATCAGTTTGGTTGTTTAGTACATAAACAAGATCTTTTAAAATAGGGTGGTTTTTGCTCCTGTTCAAAGCAATTACATTTTTACTGGAGATTTAATGCATATTTAGGGTTACCAGATTAGAAAATTAGATCTTAAAAATCTCTCTCTATATTACTATATACAGTATATAAATTTATACATGCCCCCTACACATCCAGACTAATATATTAAATAAAAGTAGAGACATCTCTCTATTATAAAAAAAAATCCTGGAAAGGAAAAGCAGGGCGACGATGCATTAACCTTCTCGGAAGTTATCGGAAGACACTTAAAAGACGCAAACAATATCAAATAACACTCAGTCATGTAAAGGGACGTAGCACACACAGATCCTGTGCTCTCAGCACATATAAGGACGATGCGTTCTACATGAAACGTCAACGAAAGAAGAAGAAAGCGCAGCGCAGAGAAAAAAGACCCAAAAGCATTGGAGAGAAAAAAAGGCAGATAAAAGATTATGAAAGCAGTGGACTTCGAAAGGCTCAAACAAATGATGGCACAATACACATGCAGAGAAAGGTAAAGAATACGAAAGGAGTAAAATTCAAACGTATTGTAGCGTCCCAGCCAGGTTAAGGCCTGTTTTGTTTTAAGTGACTGTTAGGTCTGATTGAGGGAGGGCGGAGTATAGCAGGGAAGACCAATAGTAGCACGACGGCACCTCCTTATCATGCGTTCAGCTGCCCCCCCTTCACAACGTGAGCAGCGTTATACGTCCTGAGAAAGAGATTTAACCATGCCTGGGGCTGGAAATAAAGGACAAGTCTTGTGTTTGCAACATCACGCGAGACAAGGCAGTGAAACATCATTTAAAACAAGTCCTCGGACATCTAACCTAACAGTTGTTGGATTGCTGTTGGCGGACACGCTTCATGTGCTCACAGCTCTTAAAACAATGACAAAAGACAAGCAAAACACGTAGCTTGCCAGCAGTAATAAGCCTGCAGATGATCAGAATGCTTCTCCTTAGCGTGCGTTCAGTCAAACTAACCCTCGCCCTCCCCCCTTGCCCCCGTCACAACACAAGCAACAGAGATGCAAAGTGGCAAAAGGATAGCTGCTGTACAGGCTTTGAAATGATCGGGCAGCGAGACAAGCAGAACAGGCAGCTCGCCAGCAGCAGAAAGACAACAGATGATCCGACGGCATCTCCTTAGCATGCGTTTAGCCACACCCCCTACACAACGTGAGCAGCGTTATACGTCCTGCGAGAAAGAGATGTATCCACGCCCGGGGCCGGAAATAAAGTACTGTTTTTACAAAAGTTTTAAAACAAAAGTGAAAATAATGCATATGTAACAATTCCCATGAAACTAACAATCTTTTTTAATTGTATATCCGGTAAACAAAGTAGGGCGAACAAAGTGAACAGGGGGTGGAGCCCCCTAGTAAGATAAAAACATAAAGCAAGGATTTTAATGGGTTATTCGGAAAACAAAAGTAAAATCATTTGAAAATTATTTAATACAAGCTAAAAAAAATTCTGTAAAAGTAAAATCATTTGAAAATATTTATTTAATACAGACAACAGAGAAATATTATTATTATTTAATACAGGCAGTTAGAAATAAAGTGGGCCATGGCAGGTAGTAACAACACACTTTGTTGACAGTCATTGTATGTTGCAATGCTAATACAGAACTGCACAGCAGCGCGGCTGGAGAGCAAAACGGTAAGAGTGTCGCTGTCCTCAGCCAACCACAGCAACTGAACAAGTTGCAAACAGGCAGCAAACACTAGTGTCCTCGTTACGTTTGGGTTATTTTCATCAAGAGAATCTGAGAAAAGAAAGTATAATTACTTATAAAGTTACAACAAAGTACTGTAAGAAGGTAGTAAAAATATATTTTTATTCCGAAATTTGAAAATGAACTAAATACGGGACATTTGGGTGTCCCTGAAAGGTCAGTATAGGACAGGGGACAAAATGATCAAATATGGGACATGTCCTGTATATAAGGGACGTCTGGCAACCCTAAGCATATTACAGGCATCCCACATTTCTGAAAAAAAAATCCTGCTCCTGCAACTTTTATTTTGTGTTCTGCAAGTCCTGTAGGATCCCAATCCCAATGCACACCTCCAGTCACACCTTACTCTTTAACATTCCCATCTTTTCTACTTTTACTGTTTTAACTATACTGTACAAATGATAAATAAGTAAATATGTATACTTTCTGACTCATATGAAGATTTTACACATTATACTGTACCATAGGAATTTGCAAGTTGTCAATAGAAGTGATTCTTTAAAAGGAATCAAACAAAAGTATAAAAATCTGTCAGTAATACTCACTTTACAGAACATGTAACGTATGCCGTATTTTCCAAAACAAAATACTAAAGCAAATTTAAATACTTTCATTTCTCATTTTCAATGATTAGGACTTGATAAAGTATGCTAATTTACATTGGGTAAACAGCTAAATTTTTATACATTTTTATACATTTACACTTTTTTATACATTTATTTTAAAAACCTGTTCATTCCAATAAAGGGCCATCACGTTTTCAATGTTACCATAAAAGCACTGAGCAGAAAACAGGAAACCTGACTTGCACACAACAAAGAAATTAGTACATAATTTCTTTTTTCTGATTGTATTGTACTGTATATAATGTAATAAAATGACACCCACAAGACAAAACAAACAAGTTCATGGCTGTTTACCTTGTTCATCAGGGGCCTCATGCATAAACAGTGCGTACGCACAGAAATGTTGCATAAGAATGTTTCCACGTTCAAATCACGATGTATAAAACCTACACTTGGCGTAAAGCCACGCATATTTCCTCATACCTTGTCGTACGCAAGTTCTCCTCTCGGTTTTGCAGACTGGCGACACCCAACATCAAAGCAGTGCTACTGTTCCTGTGTGGTTACTCTTTATTTTCCTGACGCTGCTTTATAAATACACTGAAACTAACCGCATATTGTTTATTAGTGTAATGCATCTGATTGTAATTAACCTGTAACAATATAATGGCCCAGGGAATAGCCATAGTATTCCAAATTCCATAACTGCTTTAGCGTTGTTACTGTCACTCCACCTTTTTTTTTCTTCTTTCAGCTGCTCCCGTTAGGGGTTGCCACAGCGGATCATCATTTTCCATATTACTCTCACTGCACCACTCGGAGTATTTATATCACTGTATCTGAGTGGGCAATCACAGCAGCAGCTGATCGGAAAGAGAATTATCGGTATGAAAGATGACTGCAGCATCAAGCACATGCTGCCTCAGCCACGGCAAAACGCTTCAGAGACTTTCCTGTACGGACCTCACGGTTCAGAAACAGTTTCATCCCAAGAACTTTAAACAATCAATCAGTCCATCAAGTGCTCCTTGAAGAATTGTTAGTACTTATAAGTACAATCACCTCACTGTAAACTTGCACTACAATTATAATATTGCACAACCTGCGCCACTTTATAAAGTGAGTATTTACATATGATGGAGATATCATTTTTATGATGAAATGCAGCAAAATATGTTGATTATACAGTGCATCCGGAAAGTATTCACAGCGCATCACTTTTTCCACATTTTGTTATGTTACAGCCTTGGATTAAATTGATTAAATTCATATTTTTCCTCAGAATTCTACACACAATACCCCATAATGACAACGTGAAAAAAGTTTACTTCAGATTTTTGCAAATTTATTAAAAATAAAAAAAATTGAGAAAGCACACGTACACAAGTATTCACAGCCTTTGCCATGAAGCTCAAAATTGAGCTCAGGTGCATCCTGTTTCCCCTGATCATCCTTGAGATGTTTCTGCAGCTTAATTGGAGTCCACCTGTGGTAAATTCAGTTGATTGGACATGATTTGGAAAGGCACACACCTGTCTATATAAGGTCCCACAGTTGACAGTTCATGTCAGAACACAAAGCAAGCATGAAGTCAAAGGAATTGTCTGTAGACCTCTGAGACAGGATTGTCTCAAGGCACAAATCTGGGGAAGGTTACAGAAAAATTTCTGCTGCTTTGAAGGTCCCAATGAGCACAGTGACCGCCATCATCCGTAAGTGGAAGAAGTTCAAAACCAGCAGGACTCTTCCTAGAGCTGGCCAGCCATCTAAACTGAGCGATCGGGGGAGAAGGGCCTTAGTCAGGGAGGTGACCAAGAACCCGATGGTCACTCTGTCAGAGCTCCAGAGGTCCTCTGTGGAAAGAGGAGAACCTTCCAGGAGGGCAACCATCTCTGCAGCAATCCACCAATCAGGCCTGTATGGTAGAGTGGCCAGACGGAAGCCACTCCTTAGTAAAAGGCACATGGCAGCCCGCCTAGAGTTTGCCAAAAGGATAAAGTCAGGATAAAGGGAAAGATGACTGCAGCAATGTACAGAGACATCCTGGATGAAAACCTGCTCCAGAGCGCTCTTGACCTCAGACTGGGGCGACGGTTCATCTTTCAGCAGGACAACGACCTTAAGCACACAGCCAAGATATCAAAGGAGTGACTTCAGGACAACTCTGTGAATGTCCTTGAGTGGCCCAGCCAGAGCCCAGACTTGAATCCGATTGAACATCTCTGGAGAGATCTTAAAATGGCTGTGCACCGACGCTTCCCATCCAACCTGATGGAGCTTGAGAGGTGCTGCAAAGAGGAATGGGCGAAACTGACCAAGGATAGGTGTGCCAAGCTTGTGGCATCATATTCAAAAAGACCTGAGGCTGTAATTGCTGCCAAAGGTGCATCGACAAAGTATTGAGCAAAGGCTGTGAATACTTATGTACATGTGATTTCTCAGTTTTTTTATTTTTAATAAATTTGCAAAAACCTCAAGTAAACTTTTTTCACATTGTCATTATGGGGTGTTGTATGTAGAATTCTGAGGCAAAAAATGAATTTAATCCATTTTGGAATAAGGCTGCAACATAACAAAATGTGGAAAAAGTGATGCGCTGTGAATACTTTCCGGGTGTACTGTATTATATAGATAAAACTAACTTCATTTAAATAATCTGTATTGTTAATAATTAAACATGTGAGGACACGGTTCCGCAGCGCTAGCAAGTTCACGGATTGATCCTACCTTGTGCTGTATTCTTTCTGGGGCTGACGCGACACTGGAAGGACAGATGGATAGAATAATTAAACATGTACTACAAAGATATTTCAATGTTCCTTAAAAGGAATCGTCGTTGTAAGCTTACAGATGGCTTAACGTCCATTACAGAGCTGATTGTGTGGTGATTGGGTATTTAGAGAAAGAAAAATGAGGACAGGAATTAGAGATTAGTACGTTTGAAAGAGACAGTACTGCTACAATAATTTCATCGAAGGTCGCACATAATCACGCACTGTGTTCCCCTGTTTAATGACATGCTTTAACTCCTATCATCATGAAAAAGATATCACGTATACAAATCTCAGTATTTTATTTATTCAGAGAGCTGTAATATCTCAAATGTAATGGATTCTGTGTCCAGTCGGAAAAAGAGAAAGCGGAAGCACGTAGTGATTCACACACATAGAGCAAAAGATCAAATACAAACAAAGCATTTAATGTGCTACTTTAGTTACGATGGGATTTGAGAAACTAGTAAATTAAACGATTTTAAGATGAAGTTTATGATGTTCTACTTAAATGACAAAATAAACTATGTGATTAAAGTGGAAATTTCGAGATTGAAGTTAACATTTCATGCTTTTTTTCCTACTGTGTGCCTTTTTTTTCTCTGTACCCTAATAAGCTTTCATATGACACTCAGGTGGTGGGCTATGTCTCACCTTTTCACAGCGACTTTGATATGTGACAACTTCTTTTTTATGTCGGGCACTGTGCAACTTTGTGAACTTGAGCTTTCGAGTTTCTCCAACACGCTATGTCACTCAGTCAACTTCCTTTTGTTTATACCACTGTTTAAACCAACAAATAGTACGTTTTTCTTTGCCTCCACTTGGTATTCGCTGAAATTCTTATATTTTCCCTCTTGCTTTTGCCATTGCCTTTTCACATAACACTGAGCTTAAGGGCTATTTATATTGATTTGCATATTCAAAGAGGCGTAATTCTGGGAGGAGACAGGGTGGGAGAGAAAGCACGTGCACGTGCGTTACTTTTCACGCTGATCAGGATTTATGGAGCGGAAGAACGCGGAAATGGGCGAATGCACAGATTTATGCATCTGGATTTTTCTGTGCGGAAGCACATTTCGGCTTTTGTGCTTACGTCATGTTATAGTGTGAATTCTACGCTTGCCGTTATGTATGAGGACCCAGGTGAGACTGTTAACCTTTCCCTCCAACCAGTCCTGTCATAAAATGGAGTCTTCACAAATACAAAATGAGTGGGAGGCCTGCAAAACATAAGCCAAGAAACAGGCCTGGATCTTTTAACTGCTCACCATAAAGGAGCCAGGCCACAAATGCTACCTTCTGGCTTGAGCCGGAGCAGGAACAAAGAACGGGGAGCTGGCCAAATAACACAAATTATCCACAAATCTTTCAAAACCTTCCACAAGAAAGAGGATTACCATTAACCCCCAGCTTGTGAACATAGAGGGCAATAAATAATTTAAAAGATATAGGTATAATTTTGCTTAACTCTTAGCAAAAATAGAAATGTAGGCAAAAATGCTAAAAAGAAAAGAAAACAGGGCAAAATGAGTTGTTTTAAAGGCAATCCATAGCAAACAAATTACAATACAGAATTCATAGGCAGAAAAACAAACAAACATTTCACAACAAAACTGTTAATCCAAACAGAAAACAGAATTGCACAATGAATAACTGCACAGCTGACTTTGCATGACAGGGGGAGTTTCAGTTATGCTGCTCCTCATGTCTGGGATTCTTACGTGTATTATATCCATACTCTTCTTCCTCTTTATTTAATAAAAACACCTTAAAACTCACCTTTTCACAATTGCCTTTTCAAAGCCATAGATTCTTTTTAATTGTTCTGATGACTTGTTTTATTATATTTTTTATTATATGTGTGTTATATTTTATTTATTTACTTAGTTGTACTGCTTTAAGGTTTTTTCTTGTAACATGCCCTTGAATGTCTAGAAAGGTGCATTTGAATACAATGTATTATTATTATTATTATTATTATTACTATTAAATAGCCAGAGGGAGGACTCAGGAGTGGTGACATTAGGGTGGTCCTGCTTTCTGGGGCTCCAGTCATAATGAACAGGGAAAAGAGGTTTATTTACAAAGACAGTACATAATAATAGACATAATGTAAAATACACAAAAATATGACACACAATAATCCAAACCAACAAAAATACATAAACACACAAGTGCAACATTTGCTCTGGACAATCCCCCAGACCCAATGAAAGGTGTCAGTTCATGTTTCCTTAAAAAGTGTTATGCTGTACAGTAGAAAAGCTAGATGGCAAATGTTATTAGAAGTCAGATCACCTTGGGTAAGTGTAAAGCAGAGTGTCTGGTACATTGACATACTTAAGAGATTCCTAAAATTAACTTACTCTCTTGTCAGTGTGCTATTTATAGGGAAGAATATTATGAGTAGGAAAATCCACTAAGGTCAACATTGACAGTTACAATATATAGAAACAAATACCCAGCAACTCCTGCCTTCTTGAGTTTAAATACACTGTATTTACAGCTCATTGCTGATTTGGGAGATATGGACGATGGACTGCTAACTGTGAAACAAGTGAGGTTTAAATTAGCAGGTGATAGCATGTATCACTTTGTTAATTCTTCTTTTAGCAGTTTTAATAAATATGTCCTGGGGCAAAAATTTTAAGGTAGGCGTATAGGTGACTCACAACAGTATAGACTTGATCCAAAGACTGGCTCATTCCAGAACATGGCATTGATATGGTATATAAGTTATGTGTGCAAAAATATATCATCAGGTACAGATAAATTACATGATGGTCAGCCAAGTGTAGCACAGTGCAAGAAACAGCCAAGGTGTAGTGCATAATTAGAACCATAACAGCATCAAAGTAAGAATTTTATGGTACTCTGTACAGGTGACAATGTTAACCCAATGAATCCATTAACCTATAATTTAAAGTACTCTCTAAATACACCCAAAATATATAGATGAGACAGCCACCCAATTAATTCTAAATTGTACTGAACTGTTTGCAGATTAATAAAAATACAGAAATATGAGAAATAATAAAACTGAAGTAGTGGAATCATTTAATGGCCTCTTGAGTGCTGGGCATTAGCCTATCAAGCTACTTTATTAGACTGAAGGTGCTGGAGTTGTTGCAAGAGGCACAGCTATAAAACTGACTTTGGCAAAGTGATTTGTTACACTGTACACCGAACTGCAAGAGCCACATAAACTATTGTCTGTATAGCTTATTTCAACTATATAGCCTTCATCAGGTGTGTGTCATTGATGATCTTTTCTATTTATTTTAGTGTGGAAATAACATTTAGCTCTTTTTGTTCCCTTTTGTAGATACTGTATACTGTACATAAATGAGTAAGTATAAGCAAACCTTTACCACTGCATCTTTGGCCTCTCATTTGAAACTTTCACCATGAAAATGGATTGGGTACCCTACCAAAGACAAATGCCCAACAACAGCAACATAAATCACCAATTATGGTAGCACTTCTGAGTTTATTTTGTCAGTTACAGTAACTGCCTATTGCTCCAATACTAGAGCTCTGCCACCCATGGAGCTTTGCCTGTTTAAAAAGAATACAAATAGCAATCCTGACCTGAACTATGTGGGTTTAAAAAATTAATAAATAGCTAAGTAGCTAAGTAGTTAGATCATTAAACAAAAAAAGACTGTATTTGCAGTTCCAACCAAGAACTTAATCTATAGACCTGCGCATGAGCAACTTGTTTGTACTCAAACTTATATTGCAAGTTTTAAAGAAATAGAGGGGTGTCATGAGGAAAGATTCATGTTTAATTTCCATTTTGCAATGGTAATGAAGTTAACTCATAAAAAGTAGTAAACACATGGTTGACACCAATGATGTTTCTTCCAGTGTTATGACAACCCTAACCCTAACCCTAACTGTGGTAGGATTTCAAAGCCTGCAGCTTGAAGGAGATTATCTCCTTAGGGCTTCTCCTTGATTCTAAGGGCAGGAGTGGAAAAAAGGTTCAAAACTGAGCAGCATTCATTTCCTGTTCCCCCATACACCAATAAAAATCCGTTGCATTAAAAGGCTCAAGAAGGCCAAATTAATGATAATGTATTAAGCAGTTTAGGGTATTATATTTTACAATGTCTCATTCAAATCACACATTAATTGTCTTGAAAAAGCTGTACAGCTGGAAAATAATGACATTATACACTGACTGTAAAGTTTAGATACCATTGAGCCTTTATGTAGTCTTATGCAGTCCATACCAGATTTTCAAAGATAATGGTATAAAATATGTATCATTACAATATCAATATATTTTCAAAACCCATGGGAGTTGTACCCTAACCTGATAGCATCCAGTACGACTGAAACCTTTGAAACCCACACTCACTAAAGTAAGCCCCTTATTAGACCATCAGAGTGGATCTTCGAGATAAAGAAGGAAACTGATGAGAAGTCAAGAATGTAAGCAAAAGAACAAATAAATTCATAAAACTCAGAATTGTTTACTGTTATAATTTTCTTTTCAGGCACTTCAGATCATTATTTTGTCTTAGCAAAAATAATTGAAGATGTAGCTCTGTGGATCGTAACAAGAACTATAAAATAGGATTGCATTATTACTATATTGGATTATTTTGATTATACTGATTGTATGTGATATGACTGGTACAATTATATTCTTTTGACAACAGGATTATGTTCTTACTGAAGCAATATGTTGTAATAATATGATTGTATTGTTATTATATTTTGTGAAGCTGTTTTACCAAACTGCAAATTACATTTAGAAATGATTTGAAAACACTTATTATAATTTATACAATTTAAACACCTATGAATCATTTTCCTGAATTTATTTATACCTTAAATGACCTGAATTTCCTAGCTACAAAAGTCAATAATTTGTGGATTCTCTTTTACATCAGACTCACCTTTCTGTACAGCTTAACATCATATTGAATATGTGCTGCTTTGTTTCTTCTCCATCATCTCCTGACCACAACACCTACATGACCCCTGCTCCAAGTCTTTACTGGTTGGAATATTGTACGGCAACTCTATCTTGGTGGCACACCTGGACTGTGCTATTAGATGACTTGGGTTCATTATAAATATAGCAGTCTGCTTAGTTTGAGGACAGATAATTCAAGCTTGTTACTTTATAACTGAATGTACACCAACCAGCCACAACATTAACACCACTGACAAGTGAAGTGAATAACATTGATTATGTTGTTACAATGGCATCTGTCAAGTAGTGTGATATATTAGGTAGCCAATGAACACTTGAAGGTGATGTGTTGGAAGCAGGAAAAGTGGGCAAGTGTAAGCATCTGAGTGACTTTGACAAGGGCCAAGTTGTGATGATTAGACGACTGTGTCAGAGCATCTCCAAAATGGTGGGTCTGGTGGAGTGTTCCTAGCATGCAGTGGTTACTACATACCAAAAATGGTCCAAGGAAGGACAACTGCGAACTGCCCAAAAGGTTGTAGTGGCCAAAAGCTCATTGATGTGTATGTATCGTTTATCTGGGGAAGAGATGGCAGCAGGATACACTGTGGGAAGAAGACAAGTCAGTAGTCTGATGCTTTGACCATTGTTCAGTTGGGAAACCTTGGCTCCTGCTACACAGGTGGATGTTGCTTTGACACGTACCACCTATCTAAAGATTGTTGCAGAGCATATACACCCCTTCATGGAAGCAATATTCCTTGATGGTAGTGACTTCTTTCGGCAGGGTAATGTGCCCTGCCACACCTTATAAATTGTTCAGGAATAGTTTGAGGAACATGACAAAAGTAATTAAAGGGTTGACTTGACCCCCACATTCCCCAGATCTGAATCTAATCAAGCATTTGTGGAATGTGCTGGAAGAATAAGTTTGAATCAAGGAGGCTTCACCTTGCAACTTATAGGACTCAAAGGATGCTAAGGTCTTGGCGTCAAATACCACTTGACACCTCTGGAGGACTTGTGGAGTCCATGCCTTGAGGGTTCAGAGCTCTTTTGGTGGCACCTACGCAATATTAGGTAGGTGGTTTTAATGTTGGGCTAATGTATTGATGTAATGCTGATATACTACACATATTGTTTTCTGTGTTCAAAGTACCATTGCTACATTTCTTGTTGTATTGCTGAAAAGTATCCCCAAAAGCTATTCCAAATTTTCCTGTTCAGATTCAACCTGAAGAGAGACAGGTTTGGAGCATGTACTGATACAACACAGGAGGTGATCGTCTAAATAAGGATTTTTACGTTTCCCAGCAATTGCTTTAAAACTGTTGTTTACGCTCCCTTACTTTGTTGAGGCAGCTGTGCCACAATCAGCAGAACAAAACCTGACCAATGTCACGCTGAACGTGCCTGTATATTGTATTTTTCATTTCTTCTTTTCTCATATGCTCTGCTTAGTTAACTGATTTGGAGACCAGAAACTGCTTTCATATTAGAACATTAGAACAATGTGGACGAGAACAGACCATTCAGCTCAACAAAACTTGCCAAGCCTATCCACGTAATTCTTCCAAAATTACATTAGCTCTACTGGCTACCACAGTACTTGACAACTTATTCCTTGTGTCTGTGATTCTCTGTGTGGTATGGTCCACACTAAGCATGTAACCACCACAGTGTACCCTCATTCTTCCTAATGTGCCCTCCAGGGAGCTGAGTGGCTGCATGTTAAATTGTTCTTAACACCTACTCAATATTTTGAATTTAGCGTATGTTGTATCATCACATCTGAGGCACACTGTGCTTCAGGCTTGTAGAGGTCAGGCCAAATGAAATTCTCCCACCTGTAGGTTCATGTACCTGTTAAAAAAATCAACACTTGGACAGCTGCCAGTACCTCTGGTTTCCTGTCAATATCTGTAATCAGATCTCTGTAATGTAGGTGGTTTTGTAACATTTGTATACAGGTACAGTAAAGATGATATGACATTTAAAATGCTGGCGGCCAACCAATGCAGCACAGAGATGCAGCCTGTCTGAAACGTTCAGTTGTAAGACATTTTTGCACATTTTTTATCTCAGAACCCAGTCTCATCTTGTAGTAAAAAGCTAATCTTAGTAACCTAATGTTAATGTTAAATTCAAATTACCATAGTTTAGTTAAGACGAGATTAGACAGGAGTCCCCGTGGACTATGATGTTTGCTGATGACATTGTGATCTGTAGCGATAGTAGGGAGCAGGTTGAGGAGACCATGGAGAGGTGGAGATATGCTCTAGAGAAACGAGGAATGAAGGTCAGTAGGAACAAGCCAGAATACATGTCTGTGAATGAGATGGAGGTCAGTGGAATGGTGAGGATGCAGGGAGTAGAGTTGGCGAAGGTGGATGAGTTTAAATACTTGGAATTAACAGTACAGAGGAATGGGGATTGTGGAAGAGAGGTGAAGAAGAAAGTGCAGACAGGGTGGAATGGGTGAAGAAGAGTGTCAGGAGTAATTTGTGACAAACGGGTATCAGCAAGAGTGAAAGGGAAGGTCTACAGGACGGTAGTGAGACCAGCTATGTTATATGGGTTGGAGATGGTGGCACTGACCAGAAAGCAGGAGACAGAGCTGGAGGTGGCAGAGTTAAAGATGCTAAGATTTGCATCGGGTGTGACGAGGATGGACAGGATTAGAAATGAGTACATTAGAGGGACAGCTCAAGTTGGATGGTTGGGAGACAAAGTCAGAGAGGTGCGATTGCGCTGATTTGGACATGTGCAAAGAAGAGATGCTGAGTATATTGGGAGAAGGATGCTAAGGATAGAGATGCCAGACAAGAGAAAAAGAAGAAGGCTTAAGAGAAGTTTTATGGATGTGGTGAGAGAGGACATGCAGGTGATGGGTGTAACAGAACAAGATGCAGAGTACAGAAAGATATGGAAGAAGATGATCGGCTATGGCATTCCATAACGCGAGCAGCCGAAAGACGAAGAAGAGGTTAAGATAACTGATTAATTCTTTTGCCTGGATACATTGAATATGTACAGTAAATGTGTAATAAAGTTCTGGGTTACCCTTATTATCTAACACGTGACTGGAGCAGACCTGTTGCCTTGCTATAATTCTGATGTAATAGCAGAATATGTTTTCTGACTTTACTAGGAACACTCAGACCTACAGTCTTCAAAGAAGCGCCTCTCATGAAACACAGCAGTCCAGGTACCTCTGATAAGATTGCTGCACTGTCCTTCACTGTGAGCCAATGTCGCTTGAGTGTACAATGCTTGTGTTGTCTGGATGATCTTTCACTTTGGTATACAATATGTATGTTTTGCAATTGCAGTGTATGACTTTCAGTAATCAGCCAGCCTGTGTAATGCACTTGACTGTCAGTGACGTGTTCACACGCAGTGGCTATTGTGCTGCAAATGATCAGTTTGCCTGTGCAATGCATTTCGCCGTCAATGCAACATGAACCATTTCCTGTCAGCTACAGTGCACCGTGAGAAGGACCTGAAGCCAACTTTTCTGGCTGAGGTATCCCTCGTGTTACTCGTATCTTGGCTTAAACTCTTAATTGAGACCTTCTCCTCTGCTGAATAATAATTCATTGGCCGAAAGTCCTCAGTGTTAGTGTGTCAGAGGGAGGATGGACCACTCAGTTTGGTTTTAATTCTCTCCTTTGCTACTACCTCCAGGGGGTCCGGAGTGTGTCTTATAACTGAACCTGACCTTTTAATTAGCTTGTTAATTTTGTGGGCCTCTGTTGAAGTGATATTACCAGCCCAGCCCACCACAGGGTAGAAAATTGCACTGGCCATCACAGAGTTATAGAAAATGTGAAGGATGTTATTTCCCACATTAAAGGAACACTGTCTCCTAAGGAAAAGGCGCCTGCTTTACCCTTTCTTATTTAGTTACTCTGTGTTCCGAGACCAGTCTCACCTGTCACTGATGTGGACCCCCTTGTAATTGTAGCAGTAGAGCACCTCTATATACCCTCCCTGAATAGTGACCAAGTCAAAAATGATTTTTTCAAATGTTTGCCAGACTCACGATGACCAGCAAACACCTAGCCGTCTGGTGGGTAGCACTCTACGGAGTCTTTTGTTCAAGTTGTGCAGTGTGTATAGTGTTGTTCTTTTTTTCTTGATATTGTAACTTGTCGTTTTTTACTTCTGAATTGTTCAAATCTAAACTTGTGATGTTGCTGTTTCAATTTAAATAGTCCATAGTGAATATACAGTATTTTCCTTGGTAGTGGGTGGTTAGTTTTGTTTATAATGTGTGCTTCATCTGTGTTTAGCCGCCTAGGAATAAATAAAATGTATTATAATTATTATTATTATTATTATTATCTTTATTGCTGTATTTTGTCAGATGATGACAATGTCAGAGGCTATCAATGATCTAATGCCAATCGAAACAGATCAGACACCACCTTCCCATTGTTAATCCATCCATCCATTTTCCAACCCGCTGAATCCGAACACAGGGTCACGGGGGTCTGCTGGAGCCAATCCCAGCCAACACAGGGCGCAAGGCAGGAAACAAAACCCGGGCAGGGCGCCAGCTCACCGCAGGGCACACACTTACACACCAAGCACACACTAAGGACAATTTAGGATTGCCAATCAACCTAACCTGCATGTCTTTGGA
>JANRMT010062796.1:14977639-14998033 GCA_026402145.1 Polypterus bichir lapradei | reverse complement strand
ATATATATATATATATATATATATATATATATATATATTTTAGTCATTTGCAAAGGTGGTAACTAAAATTAGGTAAGTTAATGTTAACGTTAGGGAAGTCTGCACACATAAAAGAAAATTCTGGTTTGGCCTCCATCAAAATTATCAAAGTGTCCACTGATGCCCTAAATGAACAGCCTACAAAAACAATTTAGCAAATTCAAATTACAAAATAGTGTTAGCTCAGAGGACAGTGTCTCTTATGTATCTATAGCTGACCCAGGCCAGGAATGAGAGATGGCTCTCTTAATGTCACAAAGTCCTGCAGCATCACCAATCACCTCAGCTCTCCTGGCGTTTGCAGAAAGTGAAGTGCTTGCTGCAGCAATGATGAGCTTGAGATAGAGTCTGGACATCAGGTGTCTAATGTTGGTGCCAGTGCTCATACTAAAAGAAATGATCAGGACTTCTACATTTGTGCAGTAGGAAAATTACAAAGAGTCAGAACACGATCACTGAAACATTAGTTATGCAACAAAACAAGTCCGTTCTGCCACAGAACGAAGTACCAATATTTAATGGCTTCCCATTTACCTATCTCTCTTTCATTGGAGCATCTGACCAAGCTGTCTGGAGCAAGTTTGAAAGTGATTGAGATCAATTATTTTACATGGAGCAGTTTACCAGAGGTTAGCCACAAATTGAGCTGTGGATGTAGACCACAGTAATACAATGCAAATGAGAGGTACATAGGTAGTGCACATATGAAAATAACATTAAAGAGGCTTCAAATCAAGTCAGAGCAATTATGTACTTTTTCTCATGCGCTCTTTGAATGTATAAATTTGACAATGATGTAAACAGGCTTGTTGTTCTCTCAAAGCTTCCCTTCTAATTGCAGAACAACTGGAGAACAATAACTTACAGCACTGAAGAAAACGAAGTAAGATGGACAGGAATTTCTGATTTTGCTGTGTTCCTAGATCAACAGATTGAAATATCCTTGCATCCTGTGCTTGGGAGCTTTAAATCTGCAGAGAGTGAATGAAAAAAATTCCTCAAATGAGTGGGCAGAGATAAAGCAGTTTTGCTACAAGTGTTACAGCCTTGCAAGAAAAAGAGATACAAGACACTGTGGTCAAAAAGAATACAGTTGTTTTTGCATTCAAGAAATTCCTGTGCTTTCTGAAGTGATAATCACATTCTCATAGAATGCAGTAAGATCAATGAACTACTAAAGAAACGTGGAACTGATTTTTACATGTCTAAAAGCGTGTGCTTTTGATGTATTAATCAAGGGCAAAGAGTTGCAAAGAGTAAATGCAATGCCAACTATGTTGTCAACAATAACCAGACATTCTGCAAATTTATAAAAAGAGTGGAATTTTACCCTCTAAAGAAGAAAAATAACAATCTTGGGAAAGAAGATATCAGCAGTGATTTTGTCTCACTGGAGACAGAAACATGGATGGTCATCAGGAAAAAAACACTGGTATTCAGAAAGTAAAAAATGTTCTGTCTTATCAGACTCATATACATCAATCTGCCAAAGTTTAGATTAGATATACTTAATTTGTTACCAAGAGGAAATTAAAAATTTACAGAACCTCAAGAGAAGAACAAAAGTATATCTACTGTATATATATATATAAAATCCTAAGCCTAAAAGTGTCCTCATAGGTGGTCCAGTGGTAGTGCTGCTGCTTTGCAGTAAGGAGACTGTGGAAGATTGTGGGTTCGTTTCTGGTTCCTCCCTGTGTGGATAGTGCTTTGAGTACTGAGAAAAGTGCTATATAAATGTAATGAATTATTATTATTTAACGGAAGTGCAATGATGACATTTTTAATATCCTGTTTTTTGTCACGCTTTAAATCGGGCTTATTTTAAAACCTACATATATATATTTGGTATCATTCTTTTCAGAATTTATCTAACTTTAATATGATGTTGTTAGATTTTCAGATTCTTATTCCATTTTTAAATTGTAAACTAAAAAATATCAAAAACTCACATCCCGCGAGACGAGACTTTGTGCCAAGAGATTTAACCACGCCACACAAAGAGATTTCTTCCTCCTTACTACCTCTCGCTGAGTATTACCCTCTGCCTCCCAACTCTGACTCAAATGAAGTGATGCAACGGACACCTTTTAAGTTGGACCCAGGAATGCTTCTGGTGTTGTGTTATGTCTTCCTGGAAGCACTTCCGGGCCATACTGAAAGTAAGAAGGTTCTCTCCCAACGGCATCCTCTATTGGCACCCAGAGATGCACTTCCGGACTCCAACTCCCAAGTGCCAATGTAGGAGTCCAGACTGGGTTACCGTATGAGGATTATTGCCACCCAGTGTATGGGGATGGAACCAATCCCAATCCTCGACTCTCCTCAGTCCATCTCTTAAGACATTCTGGCTGGGTATAAATTCATTTCAATGTCCCGTCCAGCTAATGAATCATCTTCTGTCCTGGCTGGGATGCCATTCTCCTTCTACAATATATATATATATATATAAAAATAAACAAACAGTAACCCTCCCCAAAACACATATAATAACTTCTGACTTTGATAATGAAGAGATACTGCTGTCAATAACAGTCATGAAAGTGAGAATAAAATGGACCTATCTAGACATATCACACACAGGTTTACATTTAAAGGCATTAACATCTGAATACAGCTATTGCTGTGTCCACAAAAGAAACATGCTGTTTAGAAGTCAGTTTCATCCAAAGTTGCCTGGCTGAAGACACCAGCATCCCAGTGAACAGAATATTGAAAGGTAATGAAAGGTTTTCAAAGGTACACAGTATATTTACCAAATACAACAGCAGACGTTGGTCTGTTATTAGGTCCCAACACTGCTAATGTAATGAAGATGCAAAGATTGCAGGCTCGTTATGCTGTGAAGACTATCCATGGATGGATGATTAACGTGCTTCTAAAAGAAAGAGCAGATCTCAGGCAGATAGTGGAAAGCTGCAGAAGCATACTAATAACTATGTGCCAATAATAGACTCAGAAGAGACGTTACATCAGGAGTATATTACAGAGTTCCCAGAGAAGAGAGCTGTGGAGAGAAAGAAGACATTTCCTCAGGAGGAGATCAAGTTCGTGTTTACAGCCACATAGTCTGCAAAGCTAGCAGATGTACATTAATGCATAAGCAAGCACACCCTACAGAGACAAGATAATTAAAATGCCAATCGGGCTTCCAAAAAGACTAAAAAAACAGTAAAAGTATCCAAAAACAGCTAAAGTAGAGTGATTACAGAATATGGAACTTTATTCATGATGGAGTATACTGTATCACCCAAAGAGAAAGAAGTGTGGTTTTAGAGTGGAAATTATGATTGCACAGCCACTTTGCAAAGGTAACTGCTTGAAGGTCCTAACCTAACCAACATAGTTACTGGTGTCCTAAAGAAGTAGAGAGGAGCCAGTGACAGTAATGGCAGACATAAAATCAATGTTCTACCAAGGAAAAGTCTCAGAAGAAGACACTGATCTTTGTTTCTTGTGGTGGCCACATGATAATCTGAGTAAATGCTTGGAAGAATTGAAAATGAAAAATGTTGGTGCTACATTTTCACACAGTTTCATCTCTTATGCTTCTTGAGGAATAGTTGAAGATGCAAGGGAAACTATTTCTGCAGAAGTTTCACAATTTCTATGTTAATGAGTATGTTTAAGGTCATGGACAACAGGACAATAATTAATATATTGGGCAAGGGACCTCCAAGTTTTATGTTTTAGAGAGGGCTTCCACCTAATCAAGTGGACAAGCAACAGTGTAACAGTCTTGTTATCTATACATGAAGGACTTATAAAAAATAACTATATAATAAATAAAAAATATATAATAAATAAAAAATAAAATAAAGTATAACCTGCACCTAATAGAACACATTCTGGGTGTTCAATGGCACACAGTAACAGACATTTTTAAGTTCCAGATTAAGGTACAAGACATACTTGTCACAAGAAGTAGAATTTTGTTTGTTGTTAGCTCAATATATGACCTTTTGCATTTCTGCCACCAGGTATTCTGCCACTGAAACTTACGTGATAATAACAGATTCCATTTCTATAGCATCTTTCTCATGCTCAAAGCGTTTCACAGAAGTTCAAAATGAACAAAAGGGAATATTTAACACTGGATACAAATAATACCACACAAAACACTAAATAATGGTAATTGCAGAAAAAATAAAGCTTTGAATTAGAATAAGAGAAACTCATAAATAAAAATACAAAACATACAAAATACTACAAGAAAATCCTGAACAAATAATATAATTTGAGATACAAATACAAATCATCCTGTGCATCTGGATAGAGAAGGTAACTGCAAGAAAGATTAGAATGTCATGACAAGTTAAATGCTTTCCTGTACAGATGAGTTTTAAGTTGTTTTTTAAAGAATGAACTGAATCAGCTAACTCATTAATTTAGGGAGATAATTCCAAAGTCTGAACACTATTGAACTGAAGGCTCTGTCACTCATAGAGCGCAGGTTAGTATGGGGCACAATGAGATTGCCAAATCAGTGCAATTTACTTGGTGGACAGGAGCATAATGATGGAGGCGATTACTGGTATAGTTTGATGCAAGGCCATTTAAAGCTTTGTAGGTTAGTAATATAATCTTATATTTAATCCTGTAAAACAGAGGGAGACAGTGAAGGCAAAGCTAGATGGGTGTTATGTGCTCGCTGTTGCTGGGGCTGTTTTTGGTTTTAAACTAGTGATAAATGATTAGAAGGGGCACCTGCCAGCAGGAAGTTTCAGATGTAATGAGTGAACACATGATTTGCTATGGAGGTGTAAGTAAGAAAGTTTCATAATATGGGTAGAATAAGAAAGGGAGGAAACAAAAATGTCACCAAGATTCCCAGCAAAAGAAGAAGGTCTGATGATATCACCACCACAGGTGATGATATACGAACTACACGCCATGGTGCAGCGTATAGGGACTTCGTCTCTGACGCTGACATCCGAGGTTTGGTCCCCGCAAGAGGAGCAGTGGAGTGTGTATGCCTGATGAGCCCAAATAAGGGCGAAACACGTATCGTGTACTCTTTGCATTATTTGACAGTAAACTGTAACATATATATATATATATATATACATACATCGTACATGTATAGTCACACATGTGCGCATGGGAGGCAGCTAAAGGGCTTGAATGAGAGTAATTCCGAGCCAGACGAGGAGGTAGTGGAGTGTACTGACTCTTTTTCTCGCTTTTCTGCAGACCGTTCATGGGAAATTTCACAAGGCCCTGATGACGTCATTCCTGGTTCCGGCCCCTTTGACATCACATCCGCGTGCGAGCCTATGGATGAAGACCCTACTAGTTCCTGCCCCTTTGATGTCACTTCCTATACTGGCTGTTAAAGCCGCCACCTTTCCTCTATCTCCTCAGTTCTGTTCTGGACTCCAATCTGTACACATCAGTACAAACCTTTAAACCTGCGTTTCTCAACCTTTAAGTATTTGCGACCCGAGTTTTCATAACAGTTTTAATCGTGCCCCCCCCTAACATTTTTTTGAAATGTAGATACATATTTTATTATACCTACTTAACTTTTATCGACATTTATCTAACTCTATATTTATTGTTCTAGTACCAGAATGTAGTTTAAGTTAATTTGTTTTGGTTTCAACACGTTTTTTTCATATTTTTGATTCTTGTTTTCTTTTTTTCACATCTTTGCGCCCCCCTTTTTGTTACTTCGTGCCCCCCTAGGGGGGCCCGCCCCACAGTTTGAGAACCACTGCTTTAAACCATTTTGCAGCCAGGGAATAATATACGGGTGGCTGCCCCAAACCTTTCTGTATTTTTTTTTTATTTTTGATATATATATATACTAGCTGTGTAAGCTTGTGCTGTAAAAAGCCCAGGGTCCTAGAAACTAGTGAAATTGTCAGAAGAAAAATTGAAATGCAGAGATGTCAGGTAATTGAAAGGAACTACTTTGGGCATCTCTCTCCTAGGAGGTTCCGTTTTGCTGATGTGCTGCCCTCACTTGTGTATAAGCGGCCAAGCGAGTTTCTGTTTCCTTGGAGGTGGAGCCTTACCCTGACTCCACCTCTCACTTCTGGGTCGGGCAGACAGACACACACACTTCCATGTGTAGACATTTATATATGCTATATATATATATATGATGGGTCCAGCTCCTGTTCCCTTACCTGGCCAGGAGGCCATGGGCAAAGAAGGACCACTAGGAAGTGGAGAAATTCCCCTGCTGTGCCAGGACACAGCACAAGAAGATGCTGCAACAGCAGCTACACCATGGTTGGCGTCTTAGTAATCCTAGAATCACAAACTAACTGGGCTGGTGCACCAGGTACAGCAAGACAGTGGGTCACTACTCATTATAAACTCAGCATTCCCCCTGTACACTGGGTTGCAGCACTCTGTCTGGAGGGCCCCAGTGTGGACACCCACAAGGCAGCATGGGAGTTGTGGTCCTGTGGGTCTGCCCTGCCAGGTTCTGTGGGAGCCTCCAGGAAGAGTTGTGGAATATTAATGGGACAGTTACCATTGGGGTCCTGTCTGACCTGAAAGTGCTTCTTTGTGTAGTGTATTGAGCACCGGAAGTACTCCCAGGGTCCAGGTTCAAAAGCAAGCCCTTTGCTTGACTCAGGAGAGGGAAGACTCGGTAAGAGTTGGAGTCAAATGTGAATGAGGGAATGGAACAGAGACTGTTGTAAAAAGGTGTTGTTGCTATTAAACCTCTTTAATTGCACCTGGATTGTTGTGTGTGTGTAGTTCTGTCTGGGGTTTGGGGAGCTGCGGTGCCCCCTACAGGCCACTATATATATATTTGGGTGACTTGCAGCTACTTGAAGGTTATAATATAAGCAGATCCATCAAACCAACAAGGTCTGGATATTTAAAGGAAAAGTTTGGTATTTTTCAGGTAAAAGTTAATTTTCACAATCATGGCATGCATTAATTTGCCACAGGGAATTGTGTTCTCACTTGAAGCATTTTTCATGCATTTTAAAAAATAAGGCCTAGTTTTCTTATTAAATCCAGAACATGAATGACCAAAGAGACCAAATCAATTGGGTTTACTCCCTGATGATGATCCAGAAATTAAAAAATGTATTGTTTGCTTGACAAGTGCAGAACTCTAAACGAGTTGGTAATCTACTTGTCAAAATGGTTACATGTTAAGAAAGCAGCATCATGATTTCCTAGATTAAAAGAAGTGCTGTTACACTTAAAAGACAAAAGAAAAGCATTCTAATTTAAGACTAGAAAATTTTAAATATAATCCAGAAAGGCAAATGACTTTTCTGACAAATCATACGAAGGAGCATAAATTGGCAATGAAGTCAAACCTGTTTCTTTAGAAGACTTTGCTAAAACTGAATCACAGCTTTTATACAAGTCAATTTTAAGAGTATCCAGAAGCCTTAAAGCTCTACAGTAAAATGCTCATATAAAGACAAATAATCAAGTCTTCAGATTAGATCCACTCCAGCAAGCTGACACACTGAGAATTGAAATTGGGTTCTGCTATTGCATAAGAAATTAAGCTCTCCACAGTACTCCACAAAAACTCACATGTCACTTCTGTTGTTTTGCTACATATCCACAAAGAGGTAGAACACTGGGTGCAATTATATGTTTGCATAAATACTTAATTCATCAAGCTAATTCAGCCATCAAAAGAATTGTTTCTAAGTACGCAATTTAGGGACGCTCCAATACTAATGTGGCGAGCAAAAAATGTCAGATCTGACAGAAGATCATATGTTACCTCACCAGTCACCTTACACTAATGTTGAAGTGAATTATTGAGGGTCCTTCAAAGTTAAAAGAGACCAAAATTTAGTCAAGAGACAGAGAGCCATGTTACTGGATTAACTATAAGAGGGATGCATTTAGAAAGTGCACACAATATGGACACTAATTTCTACATCAATGCCATCCATTGTTTCCTTTGCAGAAAAGGACAAGTGAAACTCATGCATTCAGTCAGTAGGATAAATGGAGCTGAAATAGAGCTATTTGAAGTGGTTAAAGATATCAGCCAAGAGAAGATAAGCAACACCATCATGAAGAAGGAAATCAAATGGATTTTCAGCTCACTATTAGCTTTTTATAATGACAGTACATGAGAAAAAGCAAATCAGAACAGTATGGAGATCATGGGTTTGTTTCCTGTGTCCTCTTGGCGTGGAGTTTGTAAAGCACTTTGAGTATTGAAGAAAGTGCTACATAAATGTAAAAAAAATATTATTATAAAAAAATTCTAAACTCTTAACAATAACCAGATAATGAAAGCCTTCAAAACGTAATGTGCAAAGCTGAATCCATCATCAACAACACACTCCTCACAAAGAGTCAACCACAATAGTTTGGATAGACCAGGGGTGGGCAATGTCAATCCAGAAGGGCCACAGTGGCTGCAGGTTTTCATTCCAACCCAATTGCTTAATTAAAAACCAATCCTTGCCAATCTCAGACCTTATTTAATTTTATGGCTTGTTAGTCTGCAATTCAAGGTTCTTATATTGTAGATTTTTTCCTTTCCAAAGAGATTACTCAAATGATTTGAAGCCTTAAACAGATAATCTTCAGTCTGTCACATTTTTCTGTTAAATGTTTTATTAAATCAAACAGTGCACGATGAACACACACAGATGTAAATGGAAACAACTTAGATGGAGAACTGCTGGCTCCTTTGTTTTTACATCTTATTGCTAATAAGGAGCCATTGAAACAGTGAATGCAGCTGTTTAAGATTGAAATAAGCAATTAAGGATGGGGAATCTTAACAAGCAAGACCACCAAAATGAAGAATCAAAATGTTACTTGAGCAGTAAGTGCGTCATTAGCAATAATTGACTTATCATTAAGAATGTGGGTTGGAAGAAAAACCTGTAGCCACTGCTACTCTCCGGGACCGACATTGCCCACCCCTGAGATAGACCCAGCCATTTGTTTCTATTGAAGAAACAGCACAACATCTCTCCATGAGTCTTTTCCAAACACATTCAGTATGCATGAAGACATTTGTGAACAAGCACAATAATTTACAAGACTTTTTTGGGAATGATGGATTTGCCAGTTCTTCAAGTGTGGCCCAGACTGAGAAGGGATTAAAATCCCAGAAATGTTGTTTTAATAGTAGATGAAGCTGTTCCTCAAAATTTGTGGATAATGGGTTGAGAAATAAAGACAGTACCAGATTCAAAACTTGTAGTCAGAATACATGTACAGACTTTAAGCAGCACAGGAAGAAATGTGAATAAGCTTCGTCTGTTACAAGAAACAACAAGTAAGATAAATCTTTATGAAAAATTCATTTTGAGCCAGGAGGCGTCATTTTGTGTGAGTACTACGCAGTTTCAAAGAACTGGGACCTCCCACTCAACCACCCATCTCTTTTCTGTGCCTGATTTTTTTCAAGTAAGAAACTGCAACTCATCCAGAGTGCAATGTTTTCCAATAAGGCTTTCTAAAGTAGGTGCTGTCACACTACATGAGTCCATCAGCATGCTGCTGGCCATTTAACTATTACTGTCTTTGAATTATTTCAACTATGAATTAAAAATTGCACACAGATAGTCATTGGGCCAGGAATCAATCCCAGGAGATGTACGTTTGTAGCCCTATCTACTGCATCACCATACTGCTCCTCGGGGATCATGGTCATTTTTATATAAAATAAAGACTGAAGCCTGTGTTTAGATTACCTGTGAGGTTTCAGTCTTGCATTGGTTCAATCTTTCTGTATTATCAATTGGACACTTAATCCTGCTCTTCCCCTTGAGACTGTCCTAAGATGAATGTTTATATGATTTTTAAAAATACTGTATGAAAAGTTCTGACTCAGGGAGTAAAATCTGTAAGTTTGCATTTTAAAATGCAGTTAACAGCCTTTAAAAATGTTTATAGTGTTTGACTAATAGGCCAGCTATGAGCTTGGTTCACCAGCAGGAGTGATCATCATCATTCATCTGTACATGAAACATGGATATGGAGTTTGGAATTGGAAAGGGAATGGAAAAAGATACAGTGTGGTGCATTTAAAATTAAAAATTTAAAATCTTTAAGGAGAGGCAACAGAAGTCAGGTTTAAAGCTCAATGCCACAGAATTGTTTTGATGACAATAGTGAAATCCCCAAAGTCCATTTTGTCTTTGTTCTTCAACTGTGAATCTGTTTGTTATTTCCTTTTCAAAATGTAGTTTGTGTTTAAGAAAACAAAGTGTGCTTTGGGCACAGATATGTTTCAAGAGAGAAACACAATAACCTTGAAACCACAATAGCAGAAATAAATTTCATATGGGAGCCCCCACTATTCACCGTGGAATCAGGAATTAGGCGATAGAATTCACTGCTTGGTATTGTGCTTGCCTCCTCCTCCTCTATGGTATTTTCTGTACTTTTAAAATTGCTGGGCAATCTCCAGATCAGAATATTTAATTGTTTAAGATTGCTATGTTGCCTGTAGGATAGACAAGGACATCAAGGCTAAATTCTTTAAAAGACAAGAATAAATTTAGAAACAAATACCTGGCCAAAAATAGCACTATACTGGATGACCTAGTCCATTAAATATATGTTATTAGATTCCTGTAGATTGACATTGTCTTTAGGCAGCCATACCTGACTCCCCAGGTATTCTACAGGTAGGCTCAATTTTACAGTCTCCCATTTGTCAATTCCATCAATATACAGGTACAACTCTAAGGAGTGCTATAAAATGGATACAATGGTACTCATTTTACATTTACTGTATATTTACTCATCTAGCAGATACTTTTATCCAAAGCAGCTTACAAAAGAACTGAAAATAAACAAGTAAACATCAGTCTGGAGACTTTTTTTATCAAGTGTTGCAGAAGAAGGTTACAGAAATGACCATCATAAGGGAAGACTAGTGATGAGTGAACCCCACTGAATTCTCTTCACCTCAAGTTTGTAGAAAATGAGGAAATCTTCAAGGATGTTGGGAGACTTGGTGAAATGCATTCAAGTCAATGGGGAAAGAGAAGCTAAACTAGTTTTGAGCAGATTATATACAGTAAGTGCAGTAGCTTTTCAAGTGTTCCTGAGAGCTAGGTAAATATCTACCAAATAGGCCAGGCTATTTATTACAGTTAAAAATGTGAGCTGTGAGACAGCAGTGCTAGCCACTGTACCATCATACTTACTTGAGATAAAATTATACTCTGAATCCACACTCTTTTGAGTCCTTTATTGCCCTCTACATCACCCAAGCCCCTAACACTACAACTAACTAACACCCACTTTGCCAGTGATGCAAGATACTAGCATTCTAGACTCAGGGTCTGTCCCTGTCACTATCTGTGCTGCACAGCAAGGAGCCTAACAGGCTTAATCCATTAGTGAAGACCAAAATGTACAATTAATCTTTGCAAAACAATCAAATATTCTCATAATATTTTCATTGTGGACTGCTAATGTAATCCTCAAATGAAAATACTGTTTTGTTTTTTTTTAAACTCAGGCAGGGTTGAAATCTGGCTCAAGTACTGATTGGTAGTACACTTATACTTACAGCACCCATGCATGAAAGTTCTGAGAATGTGTGATGCAAATCTGGCAGGTAGCACAGATCGGGTGCAGGTCCGGTTCTGCTGGTCATGCAAAGGGTGCATGCACTAAGGTGGCCGAACATAAAGGGCGGCCATGGCCGCCCTCAACAAAATGCAGGCTTGGCGTGGGGCTCAGCTTTACCCGTCGCATGTTGGTAACTTGCTTCAAAGAAAAACGGGCAAGTCACAACACATGAATTGTGGCAGCTCAAGTACGCAGCACATCAATCAAAAGTTTTTGTAGTGTTAATCGGACTTTTACTGATGAATTAATTAAACTTGTCGCTGATTCGTTAAATGCATAAGTCAAGTTTTCTTCTACCTACGAAGAAATTTTCTTTAATTTTTTTTGACATTAAGGAAATTGAGAACATTTTTTATTTTAAATACGCTGGTTTAGAAAACGATTGAAGGTATTATAGGGTGAGGTGGTGGCTGAAATTAAAAGGCACAATGGCGGCTTCGCCTCTACAACTGGGCCTAATTGGGTGGTAACATTCCCATCAACATGGCTTCTGCAGCTCTGTGATGTCATTCTGGTCTCACAAAGCATAATGGGGCCAAGGCCATCTTAACATATAGGCAAAATGAGCACTGGCTGGGGACCCCAGGAGTATATGGGCCAAAGATGTCTCTGATGCCTATGTATGTTTCTGTTTTGCTATCAAAACAGGAGCCTCAGCGCACTACTTTGCCCAGCGGCCTATGATGCTAGTAAGACGGCCTTGCATGGGGCACTGGGAAAAAAGTTAATTAAGATGATCACATAGTGAATTTTAGTTGCTGATGAACCAAGCAAATTTGCTGTAAAAAATGTTTAGGAGAATTTCACTGATCAACACTAGTGAGGAGCTCTAAACCAAACAGAACGACACAAGAATAGTTACCCTTTTCTTCTAGCTGCTAAGGCTATATCCACACTACTATATTTTCATATAAAAACTGCAAAGAATCTCTGTCCACACTACCGCTTTCATATCATTTACAAAAATATCTCTGCTCGTATTAAAATTACTGAAAACATATATGATGTAGCTGTTTGTCTACACTGAGCATACATGTGTGGGTGGAAAACTCCTTTAAGAGACAGTAACAGCTCTAACCATGGGATAGATCACATGTGACTACTAAATTATTTCACTGCATATAATTAAGCAGCACAACAAGTGCCATGGAAGGCAACCCCTTTATGTCCCCTATGTTGGAAAATAGTTTTCTTCCGTGAAGAGTGACCAATCAAGGAATAAGATGTTGTAATGAGCAGGATGCAATCAGGGAAGGCCCACAAATGCAGACTTGAGTCTGCATTCTTAAAACTCTACATTTTCACTTATTCACATTACAATGGTGAGTCAGTGTTTTTTTAAATCTAGGATTCTAGAGTTCATTTTCAAAAGTCTCCATTTTTGGCCATTTAAAATGCCTGATTTGTGTGGAAGAAAGGCAAAAATGGAGACTAACGTCTGCATTTTTAAAAAAGCAGTATGGAGGTAGCGTAAGTCCCTAGCATCAAAACCTTTATCAGTTAGAAAAATATTTACAGAACAAGACAGTATTCAAATGCTTCTTGAAAAACAATTTTCTAACTAAGAACAGTAAGTCCAAAAGAAGATAAACATCTAGTCAAAATTAAGGTTAGCGCATCTAACAGGACCCTCAGGGCTACATGGAGACAGAGAAACCCACATTGGTGATTGGTGCGGGCACCCTAATAGCCAGTTTTTAATAGATGGGGATCTCTGGGACAGTAACCCCTGTAACAGCACATCCTCTAGAACTGTTCTTAACCTGAGGTCCGTGGACTCCTAGGGGGTCCATGGATAGGTTTCAGGGGGTCAATGAGGGTCAGATATAATTTAACATTTCTATTCACTATACAGTCTGGTACTGTTGATTTAGAGTAAATGTAGTAGCAGATGATGTAGTAGTAGTAGTAATGGTAGTAGAAAATGTAGTAGGAATAGATCTGTTTTAATTTGCACTAGAGGATTGTATTTCATAATTATAATGAGTGGCCATTACTATTTGCATAAAAAGGAGTGTGTTTTTAGATTTTTTACTGTAAAGTTTAATACTGGTAATACTTTATATATGTCATATATGTATGAGAAAATCAAATTTCGAGAAATAAAGTACATTATATTCATTGCATGCAAAGTTGTGTTTATGTGAATATTTCTGGGGAAGCTTTCATCTTAAAGGGGTCCGTGACTCAAAAAACTTTAATAATCACTGCTCTAGAAGAAAATACACTTGGGCTGTGGATAATTTTAGTAGATGTTCCTGAGCCTGGAAGTGGTTCCTCAAAAAGATTTTCGGTAAACTTAAGATTATGATTTAGAAGGCTGTTCCATGTCAGTGAGAAGAAACATAGAGATAATGAAACTGCAAGATGAAAGGAAGAACATGATTAGTGCTTTGATTAGGTGGGAAAGTGGAGAACCTCCACAGATAAAACCAAAACCTGTGATATGTGCACCCATTGGAGATCTTAGGTTTTGTTTTTATGTATAAAATCTGAATAAGATGTAGCAGTACAAAGAAAAGTTGAAGGCAGAGAGTGCAACCTTTGTTTGTAGTGTGAGAGGTTTGCAATATTCTGATGTAGTAAATGTAAATTTATATATCAGCAATCGAGTTGTTTTCAAGAAAGCAGGAAAGTTCTACTACAGAGGTGACATGTTGAGTGAAGATAAAAGTATGTGATAATGGGGTTGGAAGGTACATGGAAGAAATTGTGGAGGCTTGCCCCCATTCTGACTTCTTTAACAGCCTCTCTAGCATTGAAGGTATGTTTATGAAAGCAGTGGGAGTTAGTTTTGATGAAGGCTGAACATGAAGCAAAGCTGGAGAGATAAGAGATGAAAATGATCAGGTGGATGTGTCACAGACTGACAGGAAGCTGAATACTGAGTTAAGAAGAAGAGTTGGTGTGGCAGTAATAGGTTTTATATTGAAGAAAAAGACAGAGAATGACAGAGGATGATTTAGTAAAGTGATGCAAAATGGAGATGGAGGGGCTGAAGCCCAGAGGTGGGAAGAAGAAGATATGGTTGGAGGTAATGTTGGATGATATTTAAAAGAATGGGCCTCACCTTAATGGATTCTCAGGACTAATGAGAGCAGAGGTAGACAGTTTGGAGGGACCAATTAACCTGGGTTGATGATGATGATGAGTCATGATGATGAAGAAGATGGTAATATACTGTATTTGTTACTTGTACATCCCAGCTTTGTTCAACTTCCTTTGTGTTATTTTCTATTAAAAGGATATCATTTTTGAATGCAGGTTATCACTCTTTTAATATCAGTCTTAAGGAAAAGGTAACATTTGGTAAAATGGGTTGCATTAACTTGTTCTGCGGGTGGGCTCCAAAATTTTTTTGCAGTTTAAATTCTCTTGTTTTCTAGCCAACACTGCAAATAACCATATGAGTCATACGTGAATGTAAAATGCTCAGGCTTTTACTGACCTTCTTGTGTGGCTGTCATAGACTAGAGATGGTCAGGTTTATTCTTTGAAGACCACAGCTTTGGTTTTTAATACAACTAAACAATTAATCAGTGGCATTTTCAGGCCACTAAATGAGGTCTGTGGCTTACAGGTTTTCCATATTTTAATTTTCACATTGACATTTTTCTTTGCTTAAGGAACACTATGTTGGTTTTCTAGCATTTTAATCACAGGGTTGTACTCAGCCTTTTAGGTTGGAGGCCATACTCTTATTTCTGTTTAAAAACATATTATCATGCCAAAAAAAAGACTGGCAGATATAAAATCCTGCAAACATTGCAGCCCTCCAGACGTGAAGTTGACCATTTCTATTTTAGACAGTGTTGTTTCTTACGTCTGCACAAAACCTTTTGTATACTCATTCACTTTACATTTATTTTTATATCTACAAGAATGTCAGAGTGAGAATATTAGTGAGTTGCCCCTATGTTCAAATGGCATCTTGCCACAGGTTTTCTTCATCTTTATGCTCATTACTGTCATGATAAACTCTGGTTCCCTGCAGCCACTTACTGTAAAAAGCAGTGTGAGAAAATAGATGGGTGAATATATTTGAAAAGACTGTGTGGACTTTTAGGTAAAGAAATGGAGCTTGAAAATGGTAGGTTGTAGTAATTTTTGGCTCTTTATGAGACAAAGACAACAACAGTCAAATAGTATATAATACTTAAATAAGATGTAATATATACATACATTTTTTATGAATGTTTTATATAGTACTAGTACTACTAATAATGATATATTACAGTAGTATATGTATAAATATAGCACTGTAAATACAGTACATAATACATGTTCTTACACATAACAGGGTGTCCATAAAGTCTGTGTGCAATTTAAAATAGTTGTAACTTTGTAAGTATATGTGATTGAAAGAATCTGTAAAAAGCATTAGAAAGAAGAAACACTTACATTTTTATTGTTCTTGTTAATTTTCAACATGTCCACCATCATTACTAATACAAAAAAGGGTAACACGATTCTGTAGTTCTTGGAAAACATTTTCAAGCTGATTTTCAGTAATACCAGCAATCACATCATTTATCCTAGCTTGCAAGTCTTCTAAAGATCGAGGTTTGGTTGAATAAACATTAGTTTTCACATGTCCCCATAAAAAGAAATCCAATGGAGTCAAATCTGGCAAACGTGGAGGCCAAGAAAATGGTCCACCTCTTCCAATCCATCTGTTAGGGATTTTCTCATGTAGAAAGTGTCTAACATGCAAAGCAAAGTGACAAGGAGCACCATCTTGTTGAAACACTGTATTCTCTATCAGTCTTAATTGTTCAAGTTGAGGAATAAAGTAATTTTGCAGCATTTCTAAATAGCTATCACCATTAACAACATGCCCTTCCAAAAAAATGGCCCTATGACTCGATTTTTCCCCAAAGCACACCACACATTTACTTTGGAACAATCTCTTTCATGATCAACAGACTCATGTCAATTTTCAGTTCCCCAAATACGGTAAAAATAAAACTTCTAAAGACAAAAAAAGCTTTCTAATCCTTTTTACAAGTTCTTTCCATCACTTATACTTACAAAGTTACAATTATTTTAAATTGCACACAGACTTTATGGACACCCTGTATATACATATACTGTGTATATTTTTACTACATATACTGTAAATAGTGTTTGAGTGAGGTACAACACAAGAACAAAGAATAACTGTTGGGGTGATGTTGCTTAATAATTGGTGCCAATAACAAAAAAAATAGCACATAATGGTGCAAACAAACAAAATCTAGCAGGCTGCAGTACCCTCTCATAAATGCTCTGCTGTGCAATCAGTCTCGGATAGAGCATAGACATGTGCTAGGTCTATGTCAAATGAGACGCCATATTTGGGATGTGCCTTGGATTTATAGTCCTTCAACTGGAAGGGCAGAGCCATTTGTCCTGATTGGGCATCTTCACTGAGGTTTGGTAGAGAATGAGACAATGCCATTAGCGACAGCGATATATATATATATATATGTGCAGCGCAACAAAAAGAACACACAGCTCTCCAGCAGCAGCAGCAGAGACAGCAGATTATCCAACGGCATCTCTTTAGCGTGTGTTCAGCTGCCCCACCCCCCTTCACAACACGAGCAGCGCTATACGTCCTGCAAGAAAGATTTAACCATGCCTGGGGCCGGAAATAAAGGACAAGTATTGTTTTTACAAAAGTTTTAAAGTAAAAGTGAAAATAATGCATATGTAACAATTCCCATTAAAATAACAATCTCTTTAAATTGTATATTTGGTAAACCAAATCCGGGGGTGGGCGAGCAAAGCGAGCAGGGGGCAGAGCCCCCTTGTATATATATATATATATATATATAGAGAGAGAGAGAGAGAGAGAGAGAGAGAGAGAGAGAGACATACAGTACATATATATGCATGTATCTTTTTTTGTGGTGCATGTCAATATTCTAAAAGGGAATGTAACTAAGTATTTCCTTATACACTGTGCACACAACAAAAAACTTGAACTTATATATAGAAAAAAGTGTTGCATAGTAAATACAAAATGTTTGAGGATTGCATTCATTATTGATTTTTTTAATGGCTACCAGAATAGACCAAGTTATAAAGTGTGTGTGTGTTTTTTTTACTGTACTTTAGCCAAAACCTCAAGATTCAGTTCTTAACATGCTTTTCCCAATATGGCTAAAGGACGTGGCTTTTGGGCCCCTCTAGCTTCTTCTCAGGCAGTATTTAATTTAAACAAACTTTTGTTGGTAGTTGGACAGCATGGAGAATTTATCTCATTTTCTGCTTCCTCGATTTGAGGATGTGTGCATGACAGAAGAATTTAAAAATAAAACAAATGCATAAACAAAAGAAACTGAGTAATTGCGTGATTTTTATGTTTAGACATAAAGAGGAACATGAGACTTATTCCAAAGCCATCTTGAATTTACAGTATAGATCTATTTTTCAATCATTGAATTTGGTTAGCAAGTGAGTTCAAATGAGCATTTGATTGAATGAGTATGCATGGAAACTATTTTTAGATTTACTGACAAAGGATATCTGGCTGTAATTTGTTTCTTAAAAGCTTATTTGATGTTTCTGAAAGGAATCGCTCAGATATGCAACACTTTCCCAAATTGATGATGCTGATTGCCTAAAATTATATTCAGCACTACAAAACTTAATTTAGACTTGGCAGATGGTAAACAGTTTTCAGAAACATAAGCAATGCAATCAGGCTGTATCCCATTTTAGGCTGTGATTCAATTCAATTTACAAAGGTAAATTTTCAGGCCAAAGTGGCGGCACTGTTCTGTCTTTAGCTCAAGAAGCTAATGGTCTACAGTAGTTACTGAGGTCAAACAGAAATCTGATCAATTTTGGATTCAATAACTGGGTAGAACACAATCATTAGCAAAGATTGAACAATGCTAATTGGGTAAAGTTTTAAACAAACTAAAAATAATGTTCACTAAGAATATATAGCACATTTTTATACTGAAATACTATATGTAATAAAATATAACACCCATATGTTATAAAGAGTAGTGGCGTTTTGTAATAAAATATCAATCTGAAATTAATACTAGTTGCTATGACTATTGAGAGCATTCCATAAAAGGTCCAGAGAGAGAGACTTAATAAACTGAGAGGTAAAAATTTAATGGATATTACAGCACATAAGGGAGATGAGTTTTAATCAAAGTCAAAAATACTAAATACTAAAGTTCAATGGCGATGGCAAATTTAAAGTCATAAACAAAATTAGAGTTGTAATCAAAAATTCTAATCAAGATAAGTGCTCAAAAACTATTTTTTTAAAAGCCATCGCTTTATTTTGCAATAAAGTTCAGATTCATTTCTAACTGTGCAGCCAACTTTTTAAACATGGTACCCAAAACATCAAATATCAAAAAACTATGTCCAAAATACAGTACATCAAAGGCTATTTCAAATGGAATAAAAATAAGCGAACTAGGAGATAGTTAATGAAGTTTAAAGTACTTTACACCTTAGCTACTAAACATAAGAATCTTATAAGGCATATATGTCAGTCAACCTTTAAATTCTACTACCAAGCCTTAACAGGCATCCTTTATTTTGTTGCAATAGTAAATACTGTAAACACGGAAACATATTGCGAGCCAAAACTTGAATCTAGGTCTCATGTATTGTTCACAAATCTTCCACAACACCTAGCCTTCACATCTAAACAAACATTCATACGTAAATCAGTGGTGTTCTCTTTCACAACTGAGAATTTGTTATCTTACAGTATATGCCACAGTGGCTACAAAAACACTTATTCACTTGGGACTTGTTCACACTTTATTATCTTATAATATGGAATACTGTATTAAATTAGTAGCACAAAAAATCTAAAATGGAAGAGTGAACAGAAAAGTTTTCTGCCTCTAACACATTTTTAATAAAACATAAAAAGGACAGATTCTGTGAGTATACACCCTCTCAAAGCTTTCCCACATTCTGTTATTTTACTATATGGTATTTTAATATATTTTTGGAAACATTAGCATTTATTGATAACAAAAAATGAATATCAAAGTGTTAATGAAACTTTTCAGATCCTGTTAACTTGATTATATGTATAAAATGAGTAAATTCATAAGTATTCACCCTAATTGCAAATTGTATGTGTTTTATTGTTTTACAATGTCAACTATTCCAATCCATTAATTTCAGATTTTAGTAGGCACTGACTGGTTGAAAGCCTCTAATATCAAAGTGAAAACAACATTTGATTGATATTTGCAAATTATTGAAGGCAAACAAAAACAACTACATGCGTATTAAATCCTGTTATTCAACTTTCTCCTACTTTATTCAGTTACGATAAAGACCGTATTTAATGCATTTACTGAGGACATCTTTGGAATTGTTTAAAACAAAAATAATATCAAAATGAATATTAAATAATATCAAAGTGAAAACAATTTTGCAGTTGATTCTAAATTATTTAGAAATAAATATTATTCAAGGGGATGCCCTGGCTGCGTAAGATAGAGGGATTGGACCGTGTGTCTGCCTGGGGGGTTGCCAACCAGGATTTTGAGCTGTTTCGTTGTGTGGTGGGTGCGGCAATGCACTGTACTAGTGCATGCTCCCCAACCTTACCTGACTTACTCTGACTTTTTACATTTTCATTGCTTTACAATATGAAATCTTTGCATTTTTAATTGGGATATTTTGTCATTTATGAACCCAATATCTGTCATGTCAAAGAGTACACAAAATAGACAAATACACACTTTAACACTACTACACATAGATAGATAGATAGATAGATAGATAGATAGATAGATAGATAGATAGATAGATAGATAGATA
>JANRMT010062796.1:14949843-14968598 GCA_026402145.1 Polypterus bichir lapradei | reverse complement strand
TATACATTTTGGGTGCTGAATAAACTCTGCTTATATTCGAGTATATACGGTAGTTATCAGGTAACACATGTTGGTGCATATGTGCTGTGACCAGTAGAGGGCATAACAACAAGAACACAACCTCACAGATACTGTTGTGGGTTTCAAATATTCAACAAAGTACCTTTAACAAGTTTCTTCTGTTCAAAACACAACACAGCACAGTAAAGCAACCTCTTGCTTTTTCTTTTTCCTCGACTCCTCCCAGCAGAGTGTTGTCCAACTCCTCTCCCAACTCTGACTCAAGATTAAGTGTCTCCTTTTATCTATGATTCGGGAGCACTTCTGGTCCTAGGGCATAGCCTGCTGGAAGCACTTCTGGGTCAAACTGTAGTCCCTGAAAATAGGAATTGTGAATCCTGGCAGCTCCCCCTGACGGTGACCCTCACAGAAACCAAAAGGGCTTCCCTGTAGGACAGATCCCTGCATTCCCTGTGGGAGTCATTTGGGAATCCTAACCCAGGGATGCTGCCTTCTAGCGTACTGGGAGAGAAAATATTCACCTGTTATCACCCCTCCAGGTACTTCCATTGCACTGGCCTCCTATTCAATCCTAGCAGGGATGCCAGACTCTGTGTGCAGTCCATTACAGTGCATATTTTTACACTACAAAAGTTGACTTATATTGGAGGGGAGAGTATAGCTATTATTTCTAGAGCCTATCTGGAATATAGTTTTATTTTTAATATGATTCTGAAAAACAGGTCAACATCTTTAAAGTGCATTTTTTGGTGTAATAGCAAAAAAAGAAAAACACAGTGAAAGATGTAACAGTAAATGTGAATGAACACAAAATTACACTTGCACTTCATCTTTAATCAGGAATAAAAACTGCACCCTATCCTAAGGAAAAGACAAGACGTGTAGACAAGAAGTGAAGCTGTCAGACTGAATAGTAATAGAAAACTACAGTTTGAAATGAAAAAGCTGTGAACACTCTGTCAAACACCAATCTACATAGTTTAACACTTCATTATTGTCATTTTAAAATATCTCTAAATGTTAATTTGGCTTGCGATAGGCCGTTTTTTTCCACTGTTGCAGCATTTAATGTAAGCATATGTTTACTTTCACTTTAATTAAAACAGATTTAACATTGTCTTTACACAGCTTTACACATTTCTCAGTCTACTGTTTCACTTACTTCCTGTCAGAGTCTGAGTCTGGATTTGTATTCCATGTTTGTGTTTTAACCTGTGGTCTAGTACTATCTCAAAAATGTTTTAAAGGGATTGATTCCATGCAAGTCTTATAGCTCTTTCTGTCCAATGACTTGTATACTGAGGCTTAAAGGCTATAACATCCAGAACATGCAGACAACTCCACAAGAGAGAGATTAATATGTGAATGAGTTTCTAGTCTAAATCTGTAAAATGCAGGGAGGCGGAGTGTTTCTTTGATGAGTTGGAATGCACAAGAAGGAATATGGCCATCTATAGCCACAAGCTCTATCTGTATTCATAAACATTTCAATTACTGCACATGCTTACTTGTGTGTGTTGTCATTGTGTTCTGTGGCTTGATGCTCATTTCATTGTGGTTTCACAATGTTCCTGTGTGCTAAATGCTTATCTCTAATATTTAACATTTGAACAGAAGCTTCTGTATGTTTAAAATGCATCATTCTAGCGAGAAGCAACTTGTTGCTGGATATGTTCAGTGATTTATTGACATAGGGATTGGCATATCATAGTACTTTACTTGTCCCCAGATGGAAATTTGACGTTTTACCAAATAATAAAAGTCTTGGTTTTATCTAGACTAAAATTTCCCAACCTGTGGGCATTTCAGGTGATCCGTGGTCGACACCAGACATAAACCTACCCTCATTCTTCACTCCAACTATGATTCACAAAGGCAGCAGCATCGCAGATGGATTGTGACCAATCCTGGATGACCTCTTCAACCATAACTTTGATAATCCTGCTTGATTCACCAAGGAGAAAAAGTACAGTGGAACCTCGGTTCCCGACCATAATTCGTTCCAAAACTCTGGTCGTAAACCGAGTTGGTCGTGAACCGAAGCAATTTCCCCCATAGGATTGTATGTAAATACAATTAATCCGTTCCAGACCGTATGAACTGTATGTAAATATATTTTTTTTAAAGATTAAGCACAAATATAGTTAATTACACCATAGAATGCACAGTGTAATAGTAAACTAATGTAAAAACATTACAAAACACCCAGGCTCCCTGCTCAGCTGCAGGAGCAGGCTCACTCTCTCTCTCTCAGCAGCACGCACCCTCCCCCTCTCTCTCAGCAGCACGCACCCTCCCCCTCTCTCTCAGCAGCACGCACTCGCTCTCTCTCTCTCAGCAGCACGCACTCGCTCTCTCTCTCTCAGCAGCACGCACGCGCTCGCTCTCTCTCGTGCAGGCAGGCATGCACGCGCAGGCACGCAGGCAGGCAGGCACGTCTGACCGAGAACAATGCAACACGTGCGGAAATCATCGGCGCGCACAAACCGAAAGGGAAACTGGCTTGTTCGTATACCGAGTGTGTGGTCGTGAACCGAGGCAAAAGTTTGGCGAACTTTTTGGTCGTGAACCGAGTTGTACGTGTACCGAGACGTTTGTGAACCGAGGTTCCACTGTATTGGCAATCACTCTTGATTCATTTAACACTCTGAACATCTGGTGATCACACATAAAACCCATACCCCAGTTTTGACAATCTCTCTTATTTCACAGTGGGGGACCACCCTACTCGCCTCACTCAGATGATCGCTAAATTGAAAACACACTGGCATGTGAAAAACTGGGTTTTGATACCAGAAAGGTTGGGAAACTCTGATCTAGACCAAAGGTATTAAGCTTTAGTTGTGGAGTGCAGTCATTTGTGTTGCTTTTTCTGGCTTTCAGTTAATCTTTTTTGTAATTAGACTACTCAATTTTATCCCATTACACTCAGAATGTGAGTGCAGAATTACTCCATGGTTTGTCATGTCTTTTGGAACACACATATCATTTGTCCTCTAGCCTGATCATTTTCATTGTTTCATTTTCCTATAAAATAAATCTGATCAAAAATTGATATTTTGTTAATTTTAGGTTCTAGATGAAGACCTGTTTTTGTTTGCCTAAAATTTGCAGTCTGTCCTACATGCTCATTCTTGTACTGCTCCTAAATGTACCTTTCTTTTAAATTTTGGTTATTTTGTAATCAGCTATATAGATATTCTTTAGTGAAGAAGTTATACTGACAACAGTTCTCCTTCAGTTCAGTTGTTTTATCTGATGTGGACTTTGTCCTGGTTCTGTGTTTTTAACTTTTTATCATATTGCTTGGTTTTTGACTGGCAAACATCAACAAACCTCACACTGAAAGTTTTGCTTTCAAAACTTTTTAAAATTATACAATATATGGGAGAAAGGAGAATATCATAGTGCAATGAGAAAATGCATTATCATGAGGTTGTTAAATCTCTCACAGCATTTGAGCTATGGCTTTATAACTGCTTCCTGCAGAGTGTTTATTTCACTGTGAACTTGAAAACTGTCCGAAATTATATATTGGTTGTGAAGTTCGGTTTCATACTGGCTTTATACTTTTGCTTATAAGTGGATAACTTGTACTCATTCTTTCATGTGTTTTCTATTCATTTTTGGTCTATTATTTTGGTGCAGTAGTAACATTTTAGTGGTTCATTTGCATATTTTAGGAGCAGCATTTTGACATGCATTGATAGGATGGGGTGTTTTCTTGAAGAGCATACTTAAAAACTCTGTTGAAATTAATTTGCAAACTCATAAGTCAAAGAAGAGTACAAGGTGAAGTTTACAATGTTCATACTTAGGTTATATAGATCCTGAGGAGAAAAATGACTGTCCTATTTTAAATCTGCACTGTATAAATAAAATCATGGTCTGTTTGTTTACCATACTTGCAAAAATGACTAAACCAATTTTCACAAAAGTTTACATGTGTGTTGCCCTTGGACCAACTTAAAATATAGGCTATATTCTATATAAGGTTTATGGGTTGTAAAGTACACAGGCAACCTAAAAACCAGTGCCAACACAGGATCTATAGTTCCCATTTGGCAGCAGGAGTGTGTTGGGGCTGATGGGAAGACACTTTTATTAGTGTGCACAAGGTTTTGTACCAGACAAATCAGGATCTCATCTAAGACTTCAGATACAGGTTTTCTTGTCAACTAATTTCAATTACATTTTCATTGTCTTGCTGAATTACAGCTTTTGTGTAAGAATATATATCATTTTGTCGCATCATGGGTTTTATTTAGCCATTTTGAATTTGTAGAAGACATTTTTCCCCATTATTGTTTCATCCAGACACCTTTCTGAGAAATATACGACTCCAAAATTGATGTACAGTGTTGACTTCCCTTAAGAAGCAATTGTCCTTTCTATCAACCACCGAAAAAAACTTTTAAAACTCTAAAACACACTGTTTTGCAGTGCAATATAACATTTAGTGTCTGTTTCTAAAGCTGCATGTAAAAAGAAGGGTGATTGTTTTGCTTAACACTACCTATTTTTTAGTGATATTAAACATAATCACCAGAGAAAAATTCGGGCTGCCGGACAAGGACATTGGCAGCGTGGTTCATGTTGGTCAAATGTGCGGGCAGGAATTTCATTGTACAGTGTACATGTGACAGTAACTCTGAAATTAACCGATGGCACTACATTTTTATCAAATCAAAACCTTTACATTTTTGAAAATGCCAATTTGATTGTACACCTATATACATTATTGTTACTAAATGCAATAAAATAATCCACAATGAAAAAGAATGAATTACAGTTTTTTAGCACATGATGAGTTGAGATGTTCAGAATATGGTAGAAAGAGAATGTCTGAAGGTGTCATTTATAACTTTTATTGTTTTTTGATGGTAAACATTTATTCAAGTCAGTTTTATGATGGAGCAGTCATAATTTTAGGCTTTGATAAAAAAAAAAAAACGCTTTGTGATTCATGGTAATTTTAAATCAATATTGAATGAATCAACTTTGAATCATCTTTATAACATTACTGGATACTGTCACAGGTGCTGCCCCTGTAATAATACAGAGACCTGCAGCGATGTTTGTGAACCCTTCCCCAACCCCCACTACTGTAGATGCTTAACACAGTCTATGGATTCAGTTTTTCAAGAAGCAATTCTGCTTATTAATGTGGGATTAAACCTGTATTCATAAAACTACACTAAGTGAGGAAATAAAATGGAAGTAGTATTCATAGTTCCACCTAGAAAAGCGTTACCACAATTATGGAGTCCAGTCATGCACAAAAAGAACAAATTCTAGATTCATGGGAGAAAAGAAATTGATAGATATTAGAGATGTAGCTTAGACATAGGATGGGACACTTGCTTTTTAGTCAGCATTGACAAGAAGGTCAACATTTAAAAAACACTCACATTTTTACCTTCTTTTCTTAACCCATTTTACAAATATACCCAGGCAATATGAGGAATTTCTCCTAGTTATTAATAAATGTGTCCAGTTATATTTGGATCAAATTCTGTGCACTGTACAAATCATTATGAAGTCACTTAGGCCAGCCATTCCTTGTCATTACCATGTCAATTATTTCAAAACATGTAAATTATTGCATGTATTATTGATAAATGTTAAAAGAAATAAATTAAATTGTATGGTCCATGCATGATTTTTTTGAGCCTGCTTGATCATTACAGGACTGTAGTATGCCTAAGTCCTTCCTGGCAACATAGGCACAGTCATAAGCCAGCATTAAAGCTTGGTCAAACTAATTCACTTATGCTGCCACTCACAGCAGGACAAATGCAGACATAAGGAAAATGCCCTAACTGACCCTGGAGCTGTGCTAACCACCACATGGCTGTGACGGCCACAAAATCTTTCTAGAGTACTCCATTTTTTTACATTTACAGGTGTACATGGAAACATTTTTACATTAATATTTTCTAAAGTCTAAAGTAGTTAAAAAAAAAAAAAAAAAAAAGTAAATGAAATTGAAGTATTAATGTTAACACCATTAACTCAGTACACTTCGAAGGAATTTTTGATAGGAAAAATGAAAATTTGTTTGCTTTGGTTGGGTGTAACTTTGTACTTTTCTCTGCTCCACTTAAGCTTTATTTCTGACTAGCAAAATACCCGTGCTTCGCAGCGGCGAAGTACTGCCTTAAAATTTTTATTAAGAAGAAAATTAAACCTTTTTAAACTGAGGGAAAATATACCAATAATTATTTGTTAAGGATCTCTTTGTATACCACATTGTGAGTTCGGCCCTCCGGTTGTAATATGGCAAAGCTGTGCGCTGAGCTTACTCTTGAGCATGCAATGTACAGTTGGCCATGTGAACAGTAATCTTGTTTCAAATCTCACAGCTTGGATTGCTGCTGTCATAATCGGTTTGAGTTTCATGGTTTGTTTCAATTACGACAGTATTTGTAGGACTTGTGTTGAAGTGACATTCGGCATCTGTCAAGCGTTGTAAGTATACAACCAGTTTCATTGATAACTTCACATCCAGCTTTTGAGAGTTTAAATATTCATAAACATCAAAGTGTCCACTACTGAAATCGTCACCTGTGAATCTAAGATGTTTAAGAGGCATTGGCGGTTGTCCAAAGGTGTAAAATATTTGGCCATTTCGGTACACTTGAAAGCGACAACCGAACAATTCAGAGGCAGCCATCAACTCACATGCAGAACCATAGGTGAAGGGCTTAAGCATTTCACTCTTATAGTGCTCCTGTGTAGTATAATTATCTCCTGTACCGTCAGTAGTCCACACCTTGAACCTGTCCCAGTCATTCAATACATAAGACACAATGTTTCTCCAGATATCAAGAGTGAGCCTGATATGGCCGTGCAATATGTAACACAGAGAATGGAAAAGATAGGTGCCATCTCCGGGCATGGAAACCACTCAGTAAGTGACAGTTCTTTGATCGATAGTGATCACCTTGATAGACATGTTAATGCGGGTATGGTTGGAATGATAAAGGAAATGGGTACCTGAACAATGTAAAGTAAGTCTAAAATACCTACACAATAACTATAATTGTAATAAATGAACAATAAAACAGCCGAGAAGCCGTGGATTAAATAAAAAGACTGTAGTTATCAGCAGGGAGACGTGAATCCCGTGGTGAAGCAAGGAAGGAAATGAAGAGACTGGAGCGACGGACGGCCTTATATAGGCAGGCAGCCAACAACGTGGGAGGCGTTGGGATGGGGGACCCAACGCCGCCTCACACGGTGACTGAGCTGCAGGCTATGGACATATATATGTACGTAAGTAGGATTCAGTTAGCGTTGGGAACCCGCGTACCAAATTTCTTGAAGATGGGCCCATAAGTAGCAAAGACTGTTGAAAAGTTCAATATGGCAGCTGACAGTGGCGTCATACCACCGAAATAAGTACGTACATAAATAAGAAAGTTCAACATGGTGGACGTTGTTGACCGTTATGACCGTTATGCGTAGAATTTCGAAATGAAACCTGCTTAACTTTTGAAAGTAAGCTGTAAGGAATGAGCCTGCGAAATTTCAGCCTTCTACCTACACGGGAAGTTGGAGAATTAGTGACGTTTGGAAAATTCAATATGGCGGCCGACCGTGGCGTCATACCACCAAAATAAGCACGTACATCGGTTTTGGTTAGCGCAGGGAAGCCACCTACCAAATTTCGTGAAGATGAGGTCAGCCTTCTACCTACACGGGAAGTTGGAAAATTAGTGACGTTGGAAAGTTCAATATGGCGGCCGACAGTGGCGTCATACCATTGAAATAAGTACGTACATCGGTTTCGGTTAGCGCAGGGAAGCCTCCTACCAAATTTCGTGAAGATGGGGCCATAAATAAGAAAGTTCAACCTGGCGGACGTTGTCGACCGTTATCGACCGTTATGACCGTTACGCGTAGAATTTCGAAATAAAACGTGCTTAACTTTTGTAAGTAAGCTGTAAGGAATAAGCCTGCCAAATTTCAGCCTTCCACCTACACGGGAAGTTGGAGAATTAGTGATGAGTGAGTGAGTGAGTGAGTGAGTGAGGGCTTTGCCTTTTATTAGTATAGATTTAACTAATCTCTGTCATTCTGGTTTAGGTTTACTCTTTTTATTATTAGGGCATTAGACATGGTACAGTTTTAAATTGCTTTCAACAGGGGTTGTGCATTGCCATCTTTTTAGAGCATCCTCTTTCATGTGCCAATGACCCACTTGTATTCCTCTACTGTCCTCATAGTTGTAATATACCCTTTGGCTGTTAGCTCAACCCTGCTAGCTCATCTGGGCCATTGAAGCAATTAGTATGGTGTGCACTTCTTATGTTCATAGTCCAAAGACTGAAGAGGTTTAAGTATTGCAAATATTAAAGAAAAAAAATGACAGCATGGTGGTGCAATGGTAGTGATGCATGCCTTTCAGTAAACAAACCAGACTTCACATTCTGTGTCCTGCCTATGTGGAGTTTGCATGTTTTCCCTATGTCTATTTTGGTTTCCTCCAGGTGCTCTGGTTCCCTCCTACAGTCCAAAGACAGTGAATCGGTGACACTAATTTTGCCTTGGTGTGTGTCTTGTATGTGTGTGGGTTTTTGCCCTGTGTTGGACTAGATCCATATCCAGAGTTTGTTACTGATCCCAGCTAGGATAGTCTCCAGCCTCCCTTGAACCCTGGTCTTGATTAAACAGGCTAGAAAATAACATGACAAAATATTGAAGAAAAAAAAATTTAAACATCATTTCTGAGTGAAAGAATAAATGGATCAGAAACTTTATAATTAAATCTTTCTTAACACCAAAGTTGATGATAAAGAAATACATTTGACTTGATTTTTCTACTTTTACCAGGGTTGTTTAAATGATTACACATGATTTCATATTATTTTTAGTCAATTGACTTCTGGTTGCAGATGAGTGAACATTCATACACAGAAGACCTTTTTTATTTTGTTGTGAAGTTCTGTGACAGTGAATTAAATTCTCCCAATTCTGTTAAGGAGTTCATCTGAACATCTTCAGCCTACTCTTATTTTTAAATATTACCTAAATCATGTCATTTTAACTTTGGCGGTGAAGAATTTAAGTCATAATCTTCATTTATAGGTACATAATCTTAGCAGTTGATGAACCGCCACACACAGGCCCATCACAGCCAGCCATGTAGTGTGACATTGCCAGCTGCTTAGTCATAGGGCACTGCAACATGGTTTGATTGTTTCTTAAGTCATAGGGGTAGGCTTCTGAGTGTGAAGGATGGAAGTACAGCACAAACATTGCTCCCACAAGGAACAAAGCAGGTGTTTTGTGCCACACAAACAGAAGAGAGACTTGTTTCTCTGTTGTTGCATATTTGTTGTACCATGACAGAATGGAGATGGGCTGAGGCAGTTTTTTACCTGTAAACCTGGAAAACACCAATGTTGTCAGGCAGCATGCCAATTGGCAATTGTCAAAATCCAGTGAGCTTGTGAAAACTGCACTGAAATTAGGAGGGAATCATATAAACCTTCTGCAATTCATAGTTTTGTAATGTGAAATTCTCAAGAGAATGAGATCCAGCAATGCTAGTTAAGTGTGTCGTGCTGCCTGTACTGAAGTTGTGAAGAGTGTCAATACTTCTGTTATTTTTCTTAGAAAGTGTGGAAATATGACAACTAAAGTTTACTTTTTGTCAAATATAACATCTAAATTAAAGCCAAGCTCATTAAAAGATCAAGCTACTGATATAAATACAAGGTATGTTATTTACCATATAATTTAATAGTATACTTTGATATTTATTATTCCCCTTGTCATTGTGGCATGTTTACCAGATTTTTAGGTTTTAGATTTCACACACCTAATTTTTACCTCGTTACAGTCTTTTTCGTGGGTTTAGGTAGGGTTCCAGACAAAATATGAATACTAAAATTTAAAAAATGCTGGCTGACAAACTCTCGATAATTGGCACACCTGAATTGCTTTGGTATTAGTGAGCAAGACAGTGTGAGAGTGTGCATGAAAGTCTCTGGGTCCCAGCCACCCTAAAATTAGATATAGCAGTTTCAATCAGTGGATTAATGCATCTTTTTTCAAAATTATGATTGAGCTACAGCCAAAATGACGGCCTATCTTATTGTGAGATGCAATTTCTCTCTCACGTTAAACAAATGGCTGCACGCATAATTAAAGTAAAATTGAACTAATAATCAAATCAGAATTGACCCTATAAACCTACTCTACTTGTCAAAGGTTTTAGAACACCTTAGTTTTTCCAGTTTTTCTTCAACCTTTCTTCTACAGATGTTCTCCAGCAATTAAAGTAACAATTAAAGTAAGCAATTGAAGCAAGTAATTTGCACAGGTGTCCCAACTTCTGTTGATTACTTAAAAACCTCGTTTCGGTCTTAAAACAGACGTCGAATAGACTGTGTTACAAGACCCTCTGAAGTACTACTTGGACAATATTCCAGTGGTAATGGCAAGAAAACAGCAATTAACAAATGAGACAGAGCATTATTACCCTTGGAAGTGTAGGCATTTTATTTAGAGAAATTCCAAAAAAAATCAAAGTGTCAGTGAGTATGGTGTCTAACACAGTCCAAAGGCAATTGGAAACTGGAAGAAACTCTGATATGAAGAGATCTGACAGACCCAAAGTCATAACCCAATCAGTAAACAAGTTTCTGAGGCTCACCAGCTTGCGTTATAGGCACCTCACAGCACAACAGTTTCAAGCACAGCTTAACAATGGTTGAAAAAAATCAAGTCTCAATTAATACTGTAAAGAGGAGACTTTCTGCTGCAGGTTTGAGTGGGCGAGTGGCACTAAGAAAGCCATTCCTTAAAGGATAGCATAGGGCTTTGAAATACTGGCCGTGGACAACTGCAGACTTGAAGAAACTCTTATGGACCGATGAATCAAAATCTGAAATCTTTGGTTCACCACACAGGGTGTTTGTACACCATTGAATTAGTGAAAGGATGGTCCCTAAGTGTGTAACACCAACTGTCAAACATGGAGGAGGAAGTGTGGTGGTCTGGAGTTCTTTCGCTTGCACAGAGTGACTAGCATTCTAAATGAAAATGGTTAACACAGTTTGGTTGTTATATCAACACAAGGTGGCAACTTTTATGAATCGAAAATTTGAATAAAAGTTTGTATGCTTAATGAGTCTTTGACTTATTTTTTTATTTGCCATTGTTTATTTGTGCTGTGCTTTGATTTCATGAAACCTTAAGACATTAAACTCTTTTAATTTTCATAAAAACTGAAAAAACTGAGGTGTTCTAAAAGTTTTGACCAGTAGTAGATATACTGTCTGATTTGATACTAATACATTTGCACTTACATATACTATATTGTGAATATTTTATTAACCTACTGTCTGTCCATTTTCTGAATCCTCTTATTCCATTGATACATTTGCTTACTCTGTAGTTTTATTTATTTGCTTGTCAATCTTTGTTGAGCCTCCAGGAATGAGTTTTCAGAAATTCATTAGTTGATTATGTCTGTAGGCAGTAGATAAATAAACTGAATGCCATTTCTGTTTGAAAAATTTGAGTATGCTCCATCTGTTGGCTGTTCCAATCATTATTTTCCACCGAGTGCATTGCCAGCATGTTTCAAAATATTGAATGGAAAGTAATTATTTTTCCAACAACCCAAACTGATGACTATGGTTGATATGCATCTTTCATGACGTACTAATAATAAATTAACATGTTGCACTGCATCCAAAAGTAAACTGGCTTTGATTTTTAGTTTCTGCTGCCACATTTGTGCAGAGGTTTGAACCAGCTACTGCTAGCAAATGATCAATTCTTATTTTGTAGGCCCTTCAGTAAGCACTATATCCTTGAGTGTGTTAGTCATTAAGTTAAAATTAATCATCAGTTAGATCTTTGTAGAGAACATTTAGTCTTTCTTTGCTCATACTTAAAAAGCCATCCTTTTACTATTTCAGCTGCCTTCAAAATTATTTGCCTCCTTAAGCCGGATGTAGATCCTGCAGACAGGCTTGCCAAAGCTACCACTTAAAGGATATGTTCAGTATTTTTGAAGCTAAGGTCATTTTATTCACATGGGCATATTGTCATTGCCTCAGACACTTCCTTTGTTGACTGAAGCTATAATTAGTAACTTCATACATACTTCATTTATCTTCTGGAGGAGCTTACAAAAAACTCTATTGGGGTATTAGACCAAACATGAAAGAAAAACTTTAAAACTTAAGGCGGATAATGTTCATGTACTGTACATTCATTCACATCTTAATGTTGTGCATCTGTTAAGTAAATGGAAGCAATAGGTGCTTTCACAAAGATACATTCAATTTTTGTAAGACTTGACAATAATTCAAAGAAGCCCAGATTTCCTCATAACATGTCTCCTAAATTTGTGCCACGCTTCCATCTGTCCACACTTGCTCATATGAGGTCATCACGTAATCTAACCTGCTTGTCTTTGGGATTTGACTGGAAAACTGCAGAATCTAAAGCAAATTCCACACAGACAGTGCCAACTGCAGTTGTACCAAGTAAAAACTGAGGCATTTTTCAAATTAAGTGACTTATTCTTTACCTGTAGATAGGATATAGCGGGTTGGATAATGGATGGACGGATGGATAGTCTACAATGGTGACAAATTGAACTGCTGCATATATAAAATAAAACTTCTTTAGACATCCGTGTGGCTCAGCTGATAATGAGACAAATCTGCATAATGATATGATGGGAAATGTATTAACCAAAGCTCATAAGCACCAGTTAATGGAACTGCTAAAACAGCATACGTACATATCAGAAACAGTAAATTTGTTTTTCAAGCCAAAGTAACATTCATTAGTATAGCAGCTAAATTGCGACAACGTACACATACCTCACATATTCGAATGGTATGGGAGTGAATGGAATACAGTTACAGTACAAGTAATTACTTCAGCTCAATATACACAGACATCAGCAATAACAAAATGTAATCACTTATATGAGGCACCATGAAAACAACAGAGCTTTTAAAAGTGGTGATCAGCATGAGCTCAAGTGAGTGCAGAAGGAACTCCCAAGTCCAGCTCAGGGCGGCGAAGGATCTGTACAGGAGAAAGCTGGAGCAGAAGTTGCAGAATAACAGCATGAAGGAAGTGTTGGATGGGATGAAGATCATCACTGACTGCAGCTCGAAGCAGGGTGCCACCATCGAGAGAGATGTGGAGAGAGCAAACCAAATGAACAACTTCTTTAACAGGTTTGACCACCCTAACCCACTCTCACCTCGGAGTACTGCATCCTCCAAACATCCTTCTGCTGATACCAGCATAGGAGAGACATACCCACCCACAATTACAGCAGCGCAGGTGAGCAGAGAGCTGAGGATACTTCGTGCCAGCAAAGCAGCGGGTCTAGATGGAGTATCGCCACAACTGCTGGAGGCCTGTGCGCAGGAACTGAGGAGTCCTCTACAGCGCATCTTCAACCTGAACCTGGAACAGGGGAGAGTCCCGAGGCTTTGGAAAACATCTTGTATCACCCCAGTACCAAAGGTATCACGTCCTAGTGAGCTGAATGACTTCCGGCCTGTTGCTCTGACGTCACATGTGATGAAGACCATGGAGCGGCTGCTGCTTCACCACCTGAGGCCACAGGTCCATCTCGCCCTCGACCCTCTGCATTTCGCATATCAGGAGAAGGTGGAAGCGGAGGATGCCATCATCTATATGCTACACCGATCCCTCTCCCACTTGGACAGAGGCAGTGGTGCTGTAAGAATTATGTTTTTGGACTTCTCTAGCGCCTTCAACACCATCCAACCTCTGCTTCTTAGGGACAAGCTGACAGAGATGGGAGTAGATTCACACCTGGTGGCATGGATTGTGGACTATCTTACAGACAGACCTCATTATGTGCGTCTCGGGAACTGCAGGTCTGACATTGTGGTCAGCAACACAGGAGCGCCGCAGGGGACTGTACTTTCTCCGGTCCTGTTCAGCCTATATACATCAGACTTCCAATACGACTCGGAGTCCTGCCACTTGCAAAAGTTCGCTGATGACACTGCTATTGTGGGCTGCATCAGGAGTGGGCAGGAGGAGGAGTACAGGAAGCTAATCAAAGACTTTGTTAAATGGTGCAACTCAAACCACTTACACCTGAACACCAGTAAGACCAAGGAACTGGTGGTAGATTTTAGGAGGCCCAGGCCCCTCATGGACCCCGTGATCATCACAGGAGACTGGGTGCAGAGGGTACAGACCTATAAATACCTGGGAGTGCAGCTGGATGACAAATTGGACTGGACTGCCAATACTGATGCTCTGTGTAAGAAAGGTCAGAGCCGACTATACTTCCTTAGAAGGTTGGCGTCCTTCAACATCTGCAATAAGATGCTGCAGATGTTCTATCAGACGGTTGTGGCGAGTGCCCTCTTCTACACGGTGGTGTGCTGGGGAGGCAGCATAAAGAAGAAGGACGTCTCACGCCTGGACACACTTGTTAGGAAGGCAGGCTCTATTGTAGGAATGAAGCTAGACAGTTTAACATCTGTAGCAGAGCGACGGGCACTAAGCAAACTCCTGTCAATCATGGAGAATTCACTGCATCCACTGAACAGTGTCATCTCCAGGCAGAGGAGCAGCTTCAGTGACAGACTGCTGTCACTGTCTTGCTCCACGGACAGACTGAGGAGATCGTTCCTCACCCACACTATGCGACTCTTCAGTTCCACCCGGGGGAGTAAATGCTAACATTATTCAAAGTTATTGTCTGCTTTTACATGCATTTTTATTACTCTTTAATATTTTTTTTTGTATCAGTATACTGCTGCTGGATTATGTGAATTTCCCCTTGGGATTAATAAAGTATCTATCTATCTATCTATCTATCTAGACCAAAGGCTGTTTTACATGAATTCTGAAAAATGTGGATTCATCTTAAATTGACAAGTTTAATTTGACAAAGGTGGTCTAATTTAAAAGAAAAAATGGGGATGAGTGATTAGAAAAATGAAAGCATCATTAGTTTGTAACATTTTAAACTTAAAATAATTTGTCTATTAAATAATACTGCACAGTAAAGGTTATTAACAAAATAATATCACCTTCTTATACTGACGAACACATCAGTCTCACTCCAGCAAATATCCCATACATGACAAAGTTGACTTGCTGACAAACCCGATTTAAAAATATTCTGTTAACAAAAATATCTTTAAAGAGTTAGTGCAAATAAATATTCTGAATAATCTCTGCGTACATTGATTCTTTTGCCTTTGTTATAATAATGCTTGAATTTTTATTTTTAGTTTCAATTTTAAGCAGTTTTTTTTGTAACTGTTTGTATATGTACTGTATCTGGAAAGGAATACAGTATTTAGTATAGGCTAATGTAGGTGTGAGCAGACAAAAAGAAGTATTTTATGTACTTTACCAATATTGTCCACTGTTAACTTTGCCTGATTTATGCCACTATGACACACATTAAGTTGCACGTTATTTTAATATATTAATAGGCTGTATATTTGTGAAATGTATTTCTAAATACTGTATTGTCTCTATGAAAATTTATACATTGCTATAGTTTAATCTTTATTTAATAATTTTATTTCAAGAAACCAACATAGTATACAATTAAATTTGTACAATCGAATTTGCAGAATTTATATAACAAATAGCTTCTAAACCTAACAAAGCAAGATTTCAACGCTCACCCGAACCTGGAATATGTTGTGTGAGGAGTCTGCATGTTTCTTTACTCAGTTTGCTTTGGTTTTCTCCGGGATCCCTTAATTTGTTGCACTGTTCAAAGATACTTTCCCTAAGATAAGTCCAAATTGCCCGGATGTTGATGTATGTGATGTGTGAACCTGTAACCAGGGAAAAGTGGATTTTGAAAATAAATGGATAGACATTTGGTTTAAAGTATGCAATGTCCTGTGTCTTATTTTATAGTTATGCATTTTACTTAGATAGATAGATACTTTATTAATTCCAAGGGAAAATTCACAATATACTTAGTCCTTGTTTTCCTGTAAGCAGCTTATGCAGTGCAGTTTCATAGGAAAAAATTATAATAGCTGGAAGATTATACCGTAACATAATAATGTGGTAAAAATGGATTGATGAATGATCTGATGATCTGAAACATATTTATTGACATATTCAAATCAGAGACTATCTTACAGTCTCTAAATCCAACACTACTTCAGTTTCATTAAGAACTTTTTTCTAATGCTGGTTCATTTTTGTTTTAAATTGTATGAGGTATTGTGTAGAAAACTGTGCAAAAATGTGGAATTAAATTTTTAGTATGCTGTGGCATTAGGCAAATAATTATTTTTATTTTGGTAAAATGCATATTATAAATACCATGCATAATTTCTTATTTGGCTTCATAAAATACATAAAACAGCAATAGCATAAATATTTAAAGACTGATATGTAATTTCAATTTAAAAGCAAAACAGAAAATTGAACGTTTATGTGTTTTTAATAAAATACTAAATAAAAAAAAAAAAACTCTCCTTCAACATGAATAGTAAACATTCAGCCTGAACCATTTTGGTACACAGGGCTGCTTTGCCATCATTATGAATTTCCTGTATCCCTTGCACAGCTCCGGCAACTCCTTCTCTGCAGCTGCCTAACGGATTCATGAAGGAAACAGCAACATAGCCTTATCCTACACCTAAACTCTGTCTCTCCCTCTTCAGAAATGGCCTTAACTAGACCAGAACTATTCAAAGCACAACTAATAATTTCCAGTGATAGTTTTATATCATGTCAAGATTTCTACTAAACCGTTGAGCTTAGAAGTGTAAAATATTTGAACAATCCAAACAAATTTAGATTGTTATTTAATATTTGATGTTTAACACCAACATACTTCACAACTTGTTTTAGAATCAATTTAAAACTTTGCTGTAGGGACATGGGATTAAATAAATGTCAGTTTCCTCATACCATTACCACTCGTGTTACCCATGTGAATTGTCTGGGTGTGGTTCAGTTATCTGAGATGAGAAATCAGAAATAAAAAAAAAACTTTAATTTCAAAAATCAGGTAGGAGTGCAAAACTGGAAACTTGCTAAGTGTAATGCATAAGTTAGAAATTTGGAAAAGGGAACAAAATGGACAAGTTATCAGAATCCAAGGTTCAAGGAAAATGAAAAATTATTCATTTCTACAAGAGTTGTGTGCATAAATGGTTAACATTTATTTAAAGAGGAATAGCCATAATGGTGAATTATGTAATTAAGGGTGAGTTTGTAAACATTTAAGTTAAATAGTCCTAGATTCACAATATAGGACGGAGAGGGAGGGAAAATATTTTCAAACTGGTAGGAACATATATAGGGTTGTAGATTCTGGTGTTACCAAAATAACTTGTCTCTTGCTTTGAGAGATATTGTAGTTATCTAGAAGTAAAGGCACAGTGACTGATCTAACATTAGAGTGTAATAATTAGTAAAAGAGTGAAGGATACTTTAGCTGTGGTGAGATAGATTGCTAGGGAAGAGTCAAGCAAATGTTTATTGCTTAGGTGTTGTTTTACCACTGAGAAGTCAATATGGTTTAACACAAGAGAAAGTTTAACAGAGTTAGGATAAACATTACAGTAGATGATCTGTTTCATTTCAGGATGAACTTTTGCATGATTTATATATGTGGTGAAACTTCATGTAATTTTAAGAGTCTGGGTAAGATATTTATAATGAAAAGAGCATTGTCAGTCCATTGAGTATACCAAGACTTGAAAAGAAATGTAGGTAGAGAACCAGAAACCAGGTAATGGATGCTGAATACAAAAATCAGTATCAATAGACAAAGACACACAGGCAGAAAGTAAGAGTGATGGGCAAAGTAGTAAGTTGTAAAGTAGTAAGGAAAAAAGTAGTAGTAAAGTAGGGTGAGAGAAAGTGTTAGCAGAATTGGTCTTTCCTTGAAGAAATCTGCAAAATTCTGGAGTGCTAGATAAGAGGATGTAGGACTTGCCCTGTTCACAAAGTAGCACATCTGAGTGAGTTTCTTGAAGAAAACATTCAGGTTAAACTTTATGAATTTTTTTCTTCTCATCTTTTCATAGATTGACTCTAAATGTTTACTGTTGTTTACAGAAATGTTCAGTTTTTTTACTTTCTCGTATATGAAGTATAGGGAAAGTATTGGAATCCTCCAAAAATTCCATTTCGAGATTTTGATGAATCTCAACGTTTTAGACCTCCTTGAGTTGGAAAAAACAATTTTTATAATTATGTCTGTGTGTCTGTCTGTGTGTGTGTATGTATGTAAACACAACATCTTGAGAATGCTTTCACTTAGGTAAACCAAATTTTGCATAAAAGTAATAGGTACAAAATGAAGATTTCTCTCAACTTTTGAGCTATTTACGCTAACTGGAAGTGGTGCTTTACCTTTTATTCATGCAGCTGCAGAGTCCAATTTATTCAACTTTACTTTTATAATAATTGTTCAATATAGTATTAATTTGATTTGATTTGTTGTTGATGGTTCTTTAGTGTACATAATATAAAAATATAATAATTGTCTTGTGGTTTACTCCTCAAATATCCATCCCCATATCTGAGTATATGAGAAAGTTTAGGGGAGACCACTCCCGTTTTTTTATTATATTGTCAGTTTGAATTTTTGCCAGTTTACATATACAGTAAGTATACTGTATGTGAGTAGACAGCCCAATATATGAACTCCTTTCGAGAACATTGTGGCCAAAATATTTACATTTCCAATTTTTTTGTTAAAAAAA
>JANRMT010062796.1:14925256-14949443 GCA_026402145.1 Polypterus bichir lapradei | reverse complement strand
ATATATATATATATATATATATATAGTGGTATTTGGCCGGCTTGTCATCCCAGCCAATACCCTCAGGCTGCCAGATGGAGCCCTCCCTGCAGTATGGAGGTGCCCCGAAGACCAGCAGGGAGTCATGGACTTTATAGTTTTTATCCTCAGCCCTGCTGGGTACTACAGGGGCCGCAAGAGGGAGCTGCAGGGAGGACTGAAGACTTCTTTGTGCCCTATAACCTGGAAGTGCATCAAAGGAAGAGCGACGTGCTTCCGGGGTGAAGAGGAAGGACTTGTACTTGACCCAGAAGTAATATTGAATCGCATGGACTGGGGATTGGGAACACTTCCGGGTCAGGGAGAATAAAAGGACTATGGGAGCTCCCAGACCGCGAGCTGATCCATCATTTAAAACAAGTCCACAGACATCTAACCTAGCAGTTGTTGGATTGCGTGTGGCAGACAAGCATCATGTGCTCCCAGCCCTTAAAACAACGACATGCGACAAGCAGAAGAGGCAGCTCGCAAGCAGCAAAAAGACAGCAAATGATCCAAAGGGATATCCTTAGTGTGCGTTCAGCTGCCCTAACCCCCCCCCACCCCCTTCACAACACGAGCAGCATTATATGTCTGGCAAGAAAGAGATGTAACCACGCACGGGGCCGGAAATAAAGGACAAATATTGTTTTTACAAAAGTTTTTAAAGTAAAAGTGAAAATAATGCATATGTAACAATTCCCAAGAAAAATAACAATCTCTTTAAATTGTATATTGCCTGCCTAAGGTAATGTCATCCCTGATGGAGGATCGCAGGAATCGTGGGAAAGAGGGGTCCTTTCATCGGATTAGCGCTGTTTCAGATGTGGAATGGCAAAATAGGGGAGGCAGCTTGATGAATGAGGTCTCCAGGACTTAAAATAAAATCCAAATCATATTATGTGATATCATCTAATGTGAAATTTTCTACTCTGTACTTCTAGAATTTTTATTTTTATAATGTATTGAGGAATTATTTTTTATTATAATTTATGAATTATATTTTATTATTATTATTATTATTGGCTTCAGCCTTTTAAGACCCTAAAATGGAGCTAAACAGGGACATTTAGAATATCATAGTTATCTTTTTCTGTTTAAGAAAAAATGCAAATTCAAAATTATGCTCAAAAATGCTTAACAAAGCAACAAATAAAACATTACTTTACTGTTTCCATACTATATTTGTTAAGCCTAATTAACAAAAATCAAATATTATAAGGTAATTATATTAGCACAGACTGGAGGTCTATCTATATGTGTTGGGCACTTTCCCACCACAGGAACTTTTTTCTGGACTCAGTGTCTTTTTGGAAGCTCTGGAACTTTTGTAGCATTTTCAACACAGAAATGTAGGCCATTTGTAGTTCCTGGTACTGTTTTTTTAGCTCCTATTCCAAGGTGTTTACAACATTCAACCAGGTACTATCATGGATGAAATGATGACTCATGCTGATTGGTTGACCACCAGCACTGATGGAATCTTATAAATATGTTAGAAGTTTGATGTTTGGAGAATTATTGATGGAGTGGCTCACTTTATACTGCATCACTCTTCTTTGCATGTCACAAATTTTGCATAAAGGTTACAGTTCCTGTTATGCGGTGGGAATGCAACACATTAAAGTGGCCAGGGACCCCAAGTAGCACAGGGCCTGCATCGTACAAAAGCTCATTGGCTCCTGCAAACAAAGTTCCTGTGGTGGGATAGCACCTATAATTACTCCAGAATTTCATTTTGGACACAAATTTAAAATTCAGCCTGCACCAAAAGCATAGCTTTAATTACAGAACATTTATTATGATACATGAAAAATAGTTTGTTCTTGTAAAAGAACAGATCTAAAAGAAAACTACTTACACAGCAGATTTCCTCAGTGTTTAACATTACCATCTGTTCACAAGCACTTTTCATAAAATGTGCCGTTAAGGACACCAAAGGAAAATAAAAGGAAATGCATTAAATTACTTATTTACACAGCCGCCAGAACCAACTATTCAGTGACATAGCTGAAGTGGATGGTTTTAATAACTTATATCAAGAACAATACTATTACTGTATCTATGAATGACAAGACGTGGAGTGAATGATCTTCCTGTTTTCTGTAAACTTTATGTACACTGTTTGTTGCAACAGCAGTCTTTTCACAACATGCAACTATGTCTGTAATGACACAATCATATCAGGTCTTCGTGGTCCTTTGAAAAGTATCCTTTTTTTTTCTTTCTATAGGTATCCATCAGTTTAAAGGAGATTTATTTAATCTATTACAGCTCCCAAAACACTCAAGCAATTTAAAAATAATGACATTCATTGTTCTCTTGTTTTAACAACATTAGTATCTTGTTCTCATCATAACATAATATTCATGTGTGCGCAGATTGCAGTGCTTCAGACGTCATGGCATACATACAGACTTTTTCCAGTAATACGTCAGAATATTTAGTTTCTATTATGAACGTATCCACTCAATCTATAACTGAGTTTATTTTCCCCCATAGGATTTTTAGCCATTTAATGTGTTTCATCTCCTTTTACTTTTTCAAACAGCTAAACACCACCAGTGGCTTTCTTCCCTGTGTCAGATTGACTTTAATTTATTTTTTCATTTTGCGCTATAATGTTTATTTTAGTTTAAAGTGTTATTGATGTGTGATTCACCTGGCCAGTTTTTCTCTTTTTAATAAAAAACGAACCAGAACTTTCTCCATACCTATTGTTTAAGGAACACAGTATTTATGCAATAATTTATCAGTTATTGGTAGCATGTTTCTGTAATAAAACATTACATTTCTAACTAAACAATGGCATTTGAGTGTATATCTGTACAAATAAAAAAACTGCTCAAAACTTGTAACATCCACTAGGCAGGTAGCACAGTGGCACATAGTGGTTTCCCCTATTCCTAACATCTAGAAACTGCTGCATTCAAATACTGATCTGGTGACTGTCTGTGAGGAATCTGCTCATTCACTTGATGTCTGTAAGGATATTTTTTCTTGTACTGTTGTGTTCCTCCCACATCCCAAAGATGTTGTAATACACTGATTGGCAGCCCTGAACTTGCCTGTTAGGAGTGGGTACAGACATGTGCTCGAGTGTGCTCCACAGGGATTTGGTGCCCTTTTCAGTGCTCTTTCTACGTGCTGCAAGGATAGTCTCCAACCACTACAACCTGGAGCCAGATTCACAAATGAAATGGTGGCTTTTTAGAGAATTTTAGAACAGGTTTTTACATTTAAATATGAGAACGATCCAAACAAAACAATATAATGCATTAAAAAGGTGTTATTTTATTATTTTTGCAGTCTGATCTTTTCCTGTCTTCTCGCAGACACTGTCAAGGCCAAATTTTAATCAATGCTGGAAACTATGTATTGGTGAAGGTAAAGAGGGTAAAGAACATAATGTGTTGTATTCACCAATAGTAAAGTCACTTACATATCTGACCAGGCACTTCCAGTATCATTATAAAAACACATTAATGCAATGGTAAACATACCTACTTGAGAATATGAAAATAATTCATAATACATCTTAAGTTAACTAAGCTGTGTGAAAATACTTGTGTTAATTTTGATTTAAAAACAGTGTGTCACACAAAATTGCTTATTTATGACAGACACAAAAGAAATAAAAAGATACTGAAATGTTGCTCAGTCTCAGAAATATTGTGTTTAACTTTATTTATATTGTAACTTAGTTTTACATATTTTCATATTACTTTTTTTGATATCAGCCTCACAGTGTCTTAAATAGTGGTGGCCATCAAAAATCCAAAATTATGTGATCAAAAGCAATGTAGAACCTCAGGCTTAAAATCTTCCAAAATTAAATTTTTGCATTCTGAGCAATGAATTAGAAAATGACTGACACTGGGAAAGAAAAAGATTAGTTTGTAATTAAAGTTTGTTAGATTATGATGGTAGAGGGACCGTGTGCTCGCAGGAAAAAAATAAAGATAGCTCTAAAGATTCAGGAGGCAAATATATATTCATTGAGGATAGGAAGAGGAACAACACACAGAGAAATGGTGAACGACAGAGGAATAATTGATGTTAGTCATTTTAAGCAAATTGCATACTTTTAAGAATTTGAAAAATTAGTTGAAGCTAGTGAATGACAAAAGCATACAGTAAGGCATTGGTGAAAAGCTCAAGTTCAAACAGTGCATCAGCATGTCCATGTTATGCAGGGAGACCAACACCAGTCAATTACAGCTAAAGTAGAGTGGGTGGTGAATGAGTTCAAGTTAGCAAATCACAAGTACTGGAGAAGCAATGGTTAATAAGGTAGAAAGTATCAAAAGATGCTAATTTTTAAAAAAGCAGGAGGGGTTCATTTAGTTAGATATTGATGGCTTAGTCCTGCAATAATTATTACATTATATTACACTGCATACATTTCAGGTACAAAATGACTGTCTATTATGTTGTGTATAGTGACATACTTTACATATTGTGTTGTATATGTAAGTTTGAATAGTTCATGTAGAGTTTTCAGAGGTAAAATATTATTGGGAAGTGGAACACTACAGTTCAATGTGTAGGCTGATGCAAAGTGTTCACTTAACTTTACAGTGTCTGTTGATGTGCATCATTTAACACCTTGTTTAGGAAATTGTACACATTTTTCAATAAAGTACAAACCCACAAATGGCTATTTTGATGCTTGATTATTTGTAATAATAAAAAATAAGTAATAATTTACAGGTCAATTTGTGTTGCCGAATAAATCAACATTTCTTTTTGGGATACATACCAACAGTGTTGTTATTGCTGTGAGATATGATTCTTTAAAATGAGACTCATGCAAGACTCTAACCTGAGGTTATTTAATAAGTCATTTCCCACCATAGGAACTTTGTTTTCAGGAACCAGTGAGTTCCTGTAAGATGTAGGCCCCTTAGCCACTTGTGCGTGTTGCATTCCCACTCCACAACAGGAACTTTAACTTGTATCCACAATATGTGATGTGCAAAGAAGAGTGATGTGGTACGAAGTGCAGTGCTCCATCTTCACCAATAATTCTCCAAAGTCCAAACTTCTCTAAGGATTTTAAGATGGCTGCAGCTCTTGTAGTTAACCAATCAGCACAGTTCATCATCTGAGCCCCACCCGTAATAGTTCCAAAAGTACATACCCTAGAGCAGGGGCTAAAAAAAATGTACCAGGTATTACAAATCACCTGAGTTCCTGCAGTGGGAATGCTACAAAGGTTCCTGAGTTCCTAAAAATTCCTTGGTTCCTAAAAAGTGCTGGTGTGGGAAAGTGACTTAAACTTGTAGTCTCCTCATGAACAGAGAAAGGCTCTCATTCTTTGCTTAAATTACAAACTAGGTATCAGATTTTAGCAGTATGATGTACATTGAAAAACCTTTTTTTTATACAAAATCCAGTTTTCATCTTATCATATGTATAGACCTATCTTAACTCGTTTCCTTCTTGTTGCATTCTATTTTGCAAGTTTGCATTCATAGGCAAATTAGGTGGCAGCTCCTGTGTTACAGTTAAACATCAGCACCATATATACAATCCTGCTCTTTTGTTCTAAACACATTTTGTTAAACAAAAACACTCTCAGCATAGGTCTACTTGTATTACATTGCACATTATTATAGGTAGCACTGTGTACACTGTAGTTTTTGTTTAGTGAAATTTTTGCCTTGGTCTGTTAACAAAGGCTTTGTTTCAGCAATGGCAGCTCCCAAATCACTCAATCAATCTAGTGAGAATGACACACATTGTTCTCGTGTTTTTGCACCATAAGTATGTTCTTATTAGATAACAACAATATTTATGTGTATACACACTGTAGTGCTTCAGATTTCATAGCACCACGTACAGCAACTTAACTTTACTTTGGAGGGTGTGATGACGTATGAAATTAATATCATCTAACTAGAACTGCAGTATCTGCTTGTGTTCCTAGGCCAGCCAAGAGATTTGATTTGTTCGTGTTCTTGATGCTCACCATGGTCCCATTGGGCTAGGTGGTAATATGAAGATATTTAATTTTTACCACTAATACTAACAGTATTGTTCTTTGGCCCATTACTAACAGCTCCCATGGCCTGAAATTTAGTAATTACATAATTAAGCAATTCCCACAAATTATATCTTTTAATGAACAGATTTCCCATGTATATTTATTTGGTAAGCAGTCTTTCTTAGTTGTTGCAAGAATATTCAACGTCTTTTTAAAATCACTATTTTATAATTGTACCAAATTTATTACTTATGTGTTAATATACAGTATTTTTTCATTATGTATGTTTTGTTGAGCTCATTGCTGATTATAACTGACAACTAACGAAAGACCCAAATTCAGTATCTTGGAAAATTAGAATATTGTGAAAAGTTCAATATTGAAGACACCTGGCGTCACACTCTAATCAGCTAATTAACTCAAAACACCTGCAAAAGCCTTTAAATGGTCTCTCAGTCTAGTTCTGTAGGCTACACAATCAAGACTGCTGACTTGACAGTTGTCCAAAAGACGACCATTGACACCTTGCACAAGGAGGGCAAGACACAAAAGGTCATTGCTAAAGAGGCTGGCTGTTCATAGAGCTCTGTGTCCAAGCACATTAATAGAGAGGCGAAGAGAAGGACAAGATGTGGTAGAAAAAAGTGTACAAGCAATAGGGATAACCGCACCCTAGAGAGGATTGTGAAACAAAACCCATTCAAAACTGTGGGGGAGATTCACAAAGAGTGGACTGCAGCTGGAGTTAGTGCTTCAAGAACCACCACACACAGACGTATGCAAGACATGGGTTTCAGCTGTCGCATTCCTTGTGTCAAGTCATTCTTGAACTAGAGACAGCTTCAGAAACGTCTCGCCTAGGCTAAAGACAAAAAGGACTGGACTGCTGCTGAGTGGTCCAAAGTTATGTTCTCTGATGAAAGTAAATTTTGCATTTCCTTTGGAAATCAAGGTCTCAGGGTCTGGAGGAAGAGAGGTGAGGCACAGTATCCACATTGCTTGAGGTACAGTGTAAAGTTTTCACAGTCAGTGATGGTTTGGGGTGCCATGTCATCTGCTGGTGTTGGTCCATTGTGTTTTCTGAGGTCCAAGGTCAACGCAGCCGTCTACCAGGAAGTTTTAAAGCACTTCATGCTTCCTGCTGCTGATGAACTTTATGGAGATGCAGATTTCATTTTCCAACAGGACCTGGCACCTGCACACAGTGCCAAAGCTACCAGTACCTGGTTTAAGGACCATGGTATCCCTGTTCTTGATTGGCCAGCAAACTTACCTGACAATAACGCCATAGAAAATCTATGGGGTATTGTGAAGAGGAAGATGCAATACGCCAGACCCAACAATTCAGAAAAGCTGAAGGCCACTATCAGAGCAACATGGGCTCTCATAACACTTGAGCAGTGCCACAGACTGATCGACTCTATGCCACGCCGCATTGCTGCAGTAATCCAGGCCAAAGGAGCCCCAACTAAATATTGAGTGCTGTACATGCTCATACTTTTCATGCTCATACCTTTCAGTTGGCCAACATTTCTAAAAATCCTTTTTTTGCATTGGTCTTAATTGATATTCTAATTTTCCGAGATACTGAATTTGGGACTTTCATTAGTTGTCAGTTATAATCATCAAAATTAAAAGAAATAAACATTTGAAATACATCAGTCTGTGTGTAATGAATGAATCTAATATACAAGCTTCACTTTTTGAATGGAATTACTGAAATAAATCAACTTTGTCATGATATTCTAATTTTATGACCAGCACCTGTATATTCCTGTGCTAAAATCAAAACAAAAATTCTAGAAATTGACTGGTTTCATTTAGTGAATTTGTATTCAGTTTTGTTCCTTTTTTGGGTAAATCGACCACTGTCAAATTGTGGCTTAATTTCTTAAAAATGCTTTTATCTTGAATCTGAAAAGTACATTCACTGACATATACAAATATAAATAAGAAAGAATGCTCATGGAGAGCTTTCAAGATACCGTAGATCCCAGAATATAAGCCGAGAATTTCGTCCTAGATTTTTGGCTTGGAGTTTGGGGGTCGGTTTATACAATGAGTATCATTTCAGATTCAAGATTTCCAGCGCAATGCCGGTTTTGCCGATGAATACGGAAGTAAATAATGACGAAACCACAGAGCCATCTTTCAGATGAAGAAGTAACTTTGCATGCCGGTACTTTAAATTAAATAAAGAATTTATTCAAAAAAGTGTTTTAGTTGTTGATTTTATTAATAAAATTTATAATAAATTATCGGGAAGTTTAAAATAAAAATTTTTCTTTTGATTTACGACCAACATCTTGCGTTACAACCCGAATGCGGTCACGTGTATCCGCTTGCACGATTGTAAACAAACAACGGAGAGCGTTAGTAGCGTCAGTTGGAGCCCAGATACATGTGTTTGTGGATGTAATTTCGGTCATTGCAGTGATTTACTTATATATATAATTCACTAAGACCATGCAAGCAATTTTACAAAGAAAAGATTTGCATAAGGAGGCTCCTTCTAAACAATAACCACCTTCTGTTTCATTCTCCTTCTCCTCCCTTCTTGCAGCCCAAAGATGTCAAATTAAATGGTGAGTACAGTATGAAATTGTTGTTTCTAGAATAGAATAGAATGCCTTTTATTGTCACTATACACATCTACAATGAGATTAAAAGCAGCTCCTTCAGTGCAGAAAAAAAGTTCTGTATAGGACTTGTATGGTTCTTTTTTTAGCCTTAGCATAACGCTGGATCTGTGGCCCCGCTTCTGCTTTCTTTCCCTCCTCCGTCTGCGTCGTCTCCTAGACCCGACAACAATCCACAAAGAGCCCGCTGGTCTCGCTGTGTTGTCTGGGATGTTGTGCGTGTGATGAAAAACACTCGAAACAGATGTCTGGCTCTGGACACTGATGTCTATAAGGTTCTGACGGGTGTAGCGGATGTTCGCCGAACCGATCGTGCACAAAGGAAAAAAAAAAAGTACAAAAACAACAAAAAAGTGCACTGAAAAGGAGAGCCCTGAGCCGCTGCGCGCCGCCATGCTCCTAGCTTAATCTAGCCTACTTCTGGTAGGCTAGGCACTTTTTATAACTTTTTGGTTAGTACATTAGAAAAATTCTTGGTGTTTTGGTAAATTATGCACATTATACAACCCTTTTTTATTATGAAAAGGTTAAGTAAGTGTTGCAGTGGGAGGTTCGGAATGCATTATGGGTTAGCCTTCGCGAACGAATTAAGTTCTTAAGTCAAGGGTCCACTGTATTGCATATTTAAGTCAAATTTATAACGAGTCTCCGGAAATCCACCCGCCGATGTACCGTATTTGCGTATATAGTTTCAACACAAAGGCTTCATTTTACCAAACTTCTCCGCAATCACTTCCTGGTTTCCATCAAAAATGCCGGCAGTCTCAAATTCTCGCCGATAAACATGATAAATATACCTGAAGAGACACTTTTAAGGAAATTTAGAAAATTTTGCTTGGAGAAGGGGCTCGGCTTAAATACCGGTCATCGGCAAATACATGTAATTTAGTAGGTAGAGAAGGGGATCGGCTAATATACCGAGTCGGCTTGTATTCCGGGATCTAAGGTATACCCACAGCTAAGGCAGCCACATAACTTTAAAAATAAAGACGCTTCAGCAGAAAAATAAGGACTTTGTAGGATGCCTTATAATATCACAATTTACCTTTATTTTCTCTTAATGTCTTTTAGAAGCATCCTTTGGTTTTGGCAACAGTTCATGGTAATCTCAAAGAAAATGTGTTATGTTCACTGGCAAATAATAATAGTCCTAGTAATTTTCAAACTCGCTTACTCCAATTCAGAGGAGCAGGGAGCAAGAGTCTATCCTGGCAGCACTTGGCACAGTGCAGGAAAAGGGCATGGACAGTGTACCAGTTTATCACAGGATCCACTTACACACTTAGTAACTCTTGCACTGGGACCATTTAACTGAACCTGCATGGCCTTGAGTATGTAGAAGGATAACTGGAGTCACCAGAAGAACAGCACAGAGAAACATGGAGAACACGCAGTCTCCATGTAGACAGTAATGTGCTCGATTAATATGTAGCATGCTGGATCAGTAAAGCAGCAGTGCTAATCACTGTGCATCTCTATGCTACCTTAGCTACAGATTCTTTATATTCTGTAGACTGTTTTGTATTACTCTACTGTTGTAAATTTTCCATGGCAAGTCAGGCTTTTTTGCTTAATGTGAGTGGAAATATTTACATGCAAAATAAAACAATTATTTATGTAAAGTTAAAATCACAGGAAAAAATTATTTGAAAAACTGGAAATAAGTTTATCTACTCACTACATAAACATTGTACAGAGTTATGCCATGTAAAAATGCTTTAATATTAATATCAAAATGCTTTTTAAACTGTCGTTTTTTGATCCCCCATTCCCTTCTCAGAGTCTGAAATCTTTCCTTGTGTTTAATTTAAGGAGGACTTCACCAATTAATTTCAAAGATTAATTTCAAGTCCTGAGCTCCTGACCATAGGTAAATCATAGAATGTAGATTACAGCATGCTAACTGCAGATCAATCATGTGCTTGCAGAATTACTAATGTTTCATCTGTCCACCTGTCAGAGTCATTCATATTCCACCATCAAATAATAATATTGTTTTTGTCTGCTTATATTTTTGGACTTGCAGTCAAAAAAGAAAAGGAAAAGAAAAAAAGGGAAAATATCTGTTCTAGCTTCTAATACATGCTGACAAATTTTCAGAGCTCACTGTGCTGGCACAAAGCCTTGGTTGATACTCACTGTTGCTTATTTGAAATGACACAAGAGAAGATAAAGATCACGTAAAAAATGACGATGTAAATGCACAGCAGCTTGACATATTTACAGGGTCAAAAAGTAAAGATTCCTTGGTGTCAAGGCAGCTATTTTCAACCTTTAATGAACAATCGGTTAACTTTGATAATGCCAAACTTCTTTAAATAATATCATCCTAACTGAAAAAGGAGAGTAGCTGTGATCTAAGAGATTGTGTGCATGTCTTATCTGTCAGGATCAACACTGAACACGCTTCTTTACTTGATTAAAAAGCAATGTTTGTTTCTACAGAGAAAATTTATGAAATTGTTTTAGTTCTTGATAATCAACATTTGAGATTGGTTTATATTTCCCATGGTTGTCTCCATTAGAAAAACGATGTCCTCAGGACATTCACAGTTGCGACATGCCCCTAGAACAAATTTCTTAAGTGTATCTCAGGATACTTTTGTGTAACCTTTGCAAATGTTTTAACAACATTATCTCCTCATAGTAAAAGTACATCAAATGACCTAGAGAATGTTGCAGTATAACACCCCTTTAATTGTTATTTTGTAGAGTCCCTTAAATGTAACATAGGATGTTTTTGTACATTTATGTCTCATGAATCTCCAGGGAACACAGCAAAGAGGTCTTCTTGTAATGTTTTCAGGATGTTCCTTTAATACAGTCAGTAAGCACTAAGGCATTTTAAATGAAGTCTTATTATCTCTCTGTAGATATGTCAGCAATCTACTGTCTTAACAAGTTGAGTTAAAGGAGAGCTCTGTCAGCTTAAAAAACAAATTGAACTTTTGACTGTGAATGTGTTTTCCATTCTGTATACTGCTTGCTCCACTTGACATCTGCTGCCCTACTGTTATTAAAATGAGGGAGGGAACCTCTAGTGCTGGTACTTACTCCAAGGATGTCATATTGAAACATTCGCAGGGTCATCTGAGACTTACTGGAAATGTCTTGAAGGCATAATGCTTCTCTAGTAGGGGATTCACCTACTAGAACCTGATGTTCTAAGTTACATTTTTAAAACTTTAATGGAATTATTTAATTGGGGAGTCTTTAAAATGTACAATAACTTCGTCCTTTTCTTCATCCTTTTCCTCCTGAGAGAAGACATATTTTTCAAGTGCTGACATCATAAATGCAAAAGAGATGTAGCTGTTCCCATTGTCAGGCTTTAATATCTGCTGGCTGCGATTTTTTTGAATAATTGAATCCAATTGAAATGAAGAAGGCTGTTTTTTCTTTTAAGGCGACACAGTGGTGCAGTGCATGCGCTTCTGCCTCGCAGTTAGGAGACCCGGGTTTGCTTCCCAGGTTCTCCCTGTTTTCCTCGTGTCTGCGTGGGTTTCCTTCCACAGTCCAAAGACATGCAGGTTAGGTGCATTGGCGATCCTAAATAGGGACAGTGTGTGCTTGGTGTGGTGTGTGTGTGGGTGTATGCCCTGCGGTGGGCTGGCGCCCTGCCTGGGATTTGTTCCTGCCTTGCGCCCTATGTTGGCTGGGATTGGCTCCAGCAGACCCCCATGAACCTGTGTTAGGATGTAGTGGGTTGGAAAATGACTGACTATCTCTTTGCATGTGGCTTCAGAGTACAGCACTCGATCTTATTTGGACATAGTAATTTAAATTTAAGTTTACAGAATCGGGTTCCAAGCACATACATTTCCAAAGTTAATCTAAATGTTTTGAATGTAACCTCCCATCAGACCAAAACAGGACTAACTAAATGGTTTTAAAAGTTCTGTTGACGGGTTGAATATAACATTTTGTCATGACTGAGCCAAACAAGAATGTAAGTATTTGGTCCTTTTTAATTATATCAAAACCATTTGAAAAATTGTGTTGATGTCCTGAACCTTATGTCATAGTTGAAGGATGAACATTGTGGTTATTGGATGGAATTGCAGGTTCACAAAGAGAAAATATTGGGGCATCAATGTTGTCCCCATTCATTGGATGGAATTGCAGGTTCACAAAGAGAAAATACTGGCGCATCAATGTTGTCTTCCCCATTTAATAAGTTGCAAGTCCCACAAAATCAAACATTTGGTAGCAAAAAGCATGGTCCTTGTGAAGAACCTTTTCACCTGGCTGGTACGCCTAGGATAGTCATGGCAGGAACTGTTGCCTTCTCCCTGGAACTGCAGGATATGTAGCAGGTAAACTGGCAGATTCTTGACAACATATACTTTTATTCTATAATAACGTACAGATATTCTGAAGATATCATTGTCTGGTAACCGAGGTGAAACCAAACACGTCATTCCTTTATGCATTATGTAAAGTTCACTTTACACTGTTTTGTTTATTTAAATGTATATTTATGTGTATTTAAATAAAGGATATTTTTTTCAGTAAAAGGTGTTATTTTTTTATATGGTCAAATTGTGACAAAGGGGAGACTAAAAAAGAACATTCATGAAAGTCCTAAATATGTCACCTCCTTCCACTGATATCACCAAGGACATTTTAGTTTTCTTTAATATTTGTGACAAATCTACGTTCCTGTGAGAGCATTTCTCAAATTATTGTGTTGGATAATGGTGATTTAGAAGTGTTGTTCATTCAGGAAAGAATGTTTTAACTTCATGTCTGTCTTAAAGTTGGCACAGATAAATTTAAGCTTGAATGTTTCTCCAAGGTAAATTTGCCATTTTCCCAGTTTTTGAGTATTTTACTTTTTCAGTGCCTAAGCACCATGTTATAATTTTATTAAAGCAAAATTAAATTTTATTTGTAGAACCATTGTTGTAACTAATATTCTATTTTTGAGCAACTTTGGTCATGTATTTTGCCTTTTTATTAATTTCTGAAATGGGTCAGAGCTCTCCATTCCTTTGGCCCTGGCTGAGCAAAATGGTTCAGGTGGTCATGAAAGTCTTGTGTTTTTGGCGGATGGATAGTGTTAATGGTGTCACAGTTTAAGACTTGACCATGCCTCCTGCATGACCTTTCGCTGTTCATCAAGTATTCCTCCTGTTGTTGCTATCTACAGGATTTCCTGTGCCTGTTTTTAGGACAGGCAATCTTTCTTCTGTCTTCTGGTTAAAGATTTGCATCAACCAAAAACACATATGAAAATGTTGTTCTGCTTGGCAGTATTTTAGTTGTTTTGAGCTTGCAAATATTAGATTAAATGGCAAAATCTATTAATTTCTCCCTACGTTTATATAGGTTTAACTCCAGGGAATGTGGATTTCTCTGAAAATCCAGCTTCATGCTGTTAAGATGTGTGGTGGTACTCTATTCAAGATCAAGTTCAAAGTTTATTGTCATGTGCACAGTAAGGAAACACGTTTCCCTGTACAATTAAATTCTTTCTTTGCTGTCCACACCAAATGACAAAACCAACGTATAAAGATAAACATAAATAAAAAGTAGCAGATAGATAATAAGTAACAGAGGCAGCATAAAGTATAAAAATAGAATAGAAGTATAAAGTGTAGTTGTGCAGGTAGGTGTGTGATGACAAGTCAAAGACAGTTGTGTGAGGTAGATAGAATGAGGGGAACCATGGTTATAAACTCCAGTCAGTCATTTATTAGTCTAATGGTCTTGGGAAAGAAAGAGTTCTTTAGCCTGGAAGTCCTGCATTTCATACTTCCTGCCTGAGGGTAGAAATGAACAGTTTGTGTTGGGGGGGGGTGGTCCCTGAAGATCAAGGCAGTTCTCCTGCGGACTCTGCAGTTGTAGATGCTCTGCAGAGAGAGTAATGGGGTCCTGGTGATCTTCTCAGCAGTCTTTACCACTCTCTGCAGGCGTCTGTGGTCCATAGCAGTAGTGTTGCCGTACCACACGGTGATGCAGCTGGTCATGATGCTCTCAACAATGCAGCTGTTGCCGAAGATCTTAATCGACATACCAAACTTCCTCAGCCTCCTCAGAAAGTACAGCCGCTGTTGAGCCCTCTTGACCAGCTGTGTGGTGTTAAGTGTCCATGTGAGGTCCTCACTGATAGTATTTAATGCTGCTCACCCTCTCCAGTTCAAGCTCTTGGATGAGCAGTGGCCGGTGAGGTCTCCTCTCCTTTCTCATGTCCACTATCATCTCCTTCATCTTGTCTGTGTTGAGGGTGAGGTTATTGTCCTCACACCATGACGCCAGACTGTCCACATCCCTCCTGTAGGCTGCCTCATCCCCACCAGGGGCTGAGGATGCATCCCTGTGGGGTGCCTGTGTTTGTGATAATGGTGGCTGAAATCCTATTACCAATTCTGACCGACTGGGGCCTGCCAGTCAGAAAGTCTAGGAGCCAGTCACAGAGGGTGGGGTGCAGGCCAAGTGCAGACAGTCTATGGGTGAGTTTATGGGGAATAACCGTGTTAAAGGCAGAGCTGTAGTCAACAAAGAGCATCCTGATGTAGGAGTCTTTGTTCTCCAGATGGAAGAGGGAATAATGTAATGCGTTTATGGATTTAAGCATTTGTCCATGTTGTACATTTTATCTCTCTGTCTATTTTTGATCTTCCTTATGTTTTTGGGTTTTGTTTCTGTTGAAAATTAAAGACTTACATTAAAAACTTAATCACTTGCATTTATTTAGGGTGGTAGTCCATTGCAAGGCACATACAGTGGAACCTCGGGTCACGACCGTAAATCGCTCCAAAACTCTGTTCGTAACCTGATTTGGTCGTGACCCAAAGTAATTTCCCCCATAGGATTGTATGTAAATACAACTAATCCGTTCCGGACCATACAAGCTGTATGTAAATATATTTTTTTAAAGATTTTTAAGCACAAAAATAGTTAATTATACCATAGAATGCACAGTGTAATAATAAACTAAATGTAAAAACATTGAATAACACTGAGAAAACCTTGAACAGAGAAAACTAAGAGTTCACGAGTTTTAAGCACAGGGAAAAAAAATGAACATTTGAAAAATCTGTAATTTATACAAAAACTAACCATAAACAACCAAGAAAACTAACCTTGCATGAGTCGAGTTCTGGCATGAAGGAAGTGAGGAGGAACTGGGTGTAGAGGAGATTACAGTTTTGAGGTAAAGTCTGTGAAGATGTGGGTTCGCTGCATGCTCCCATCTAGCTTCCTGGAGCCCTTAAACCCATCACCGTCGGTAAAGTTACCGATGAGCATGACAGTGAGGCACTACAATGGAGCAACAGGATGGTGCAAAAAGTGCTTTTATTAAAATCAACAAAACAACAATCAAAAGCAAAGTCCAAATTAAAAAGCAGTGCTTTCAGAATCCTTCAATAAATAAATGATCACATAAAAACAGAAGTGAAGTGGAGGTTAAAATCCAATAGAAAAAAGTCTTCATTAAATACGAGATTAAAGCAATGCTTGAAGCAGTCTCTTTAAAACAAGCCCAGTGCATTCTTTAACTGCCTCCTCGGCGTTACTGCCTTCTTTAACTGCCTTCTTGCGCTCTCTCTCTCGCGCACTCTCTCTCTCACTCGCTCACTCGCTATCTCTCTCTCTCGCGCTCTCTCTTTTTGTCGCTCGCTTGCTCTCTCTCTGCACAGGGATAGACTGAATATGTGCAGAAATCATCGGCACGTACGAACTGGAAGGGAAACTGGCTTGTTCGTCACCCGAGTGTGTGGTCGTGAACAGATGCAAAAGTTTGGCAAACTTTTTGGTCATAACCCGATTTGTACGTGGTCCGAGACATTCGTGACCCGAGGTTCTACTGTACATGCAAACGGTCACTCATTTTGAGGCAGTATAGTGTTGCCAGTTCACCTAACACTCAGATCCATAGTGCCCAGTGTTCTCCCTAACGTCTTTTAGCCAGGCGCTCCGCTCGGTTAATTTAGTTGAGTACCTGGCTGTCATCTCGCATGACATTGTGAGATGACAGCCGCAAATCTACAGGCACAGGCAGATCTAATGATCTGCACAGATGGCAAGGGACGAGAGGGCAAGTGGGCAATATTTTAGAAGCAGGATCGCAAGTGGCGAGGGGAGAGGCACGGGATGGGATGCTACCTATCACTCAATGCTAAAGCTAATAGCTGGGATGAGGCGGAGCGGTATTCACAAGCAAAGAGTATGGGGAGGTGGGCTTTCGAGAGGGGGGTGTACATGGTAATAGCAGGGGCGGAGCAGCTTAATACAGTAGTAAGGAGTATCGAGAAGTGGGCCTTTGAGAGGGGGTTGTACATGCTAATAGCGGGAGCGGAGTGGCAGTTCACAAGCAAACAGGATGTGGAGGTGGGCGGACGAGAGGAGGACTGATAAAATAAAAAAAGACTAGTGGAACCAGCCTGTCAGATATCAGAAAGAGGGCGTCAGGAAGTGACGTCTCTGTTTTCAGTGCAGTCTGTGTAGTGCTGCTAAGCGTACAGCTGCTCTCTTCTTAGCAAACCAATATATATATACAGTTGTTTAAGCATTAGGTGTGTTCTACAGTATGTGCAAAAATCCTTGTAGCACTCACTGTGGTTCCTGTTAAAGTGAACTCCCTCTGCTGTTTTTATATTTGCTCATACTGAGGGTTTTGTTAAAGTGACCCCATCTGCCGTTCTTATGTTTGCTCATATTTGGACCTACGTCCATATTGCAAAAAGTGTGCAGAAACCCTTGCAGCACACCCTGTGTCCTGAGCAAATGTTTTGTCACTGAATTGCGGAGGATTTTGTTAAAGTGACCCATCTGCCATTCCTGTTTTGTTCATATCTTGCCCTGCCGTAGTGCAAGTGTGTATTGAATATCCAACAGGCTCTCACTTTCCCACTCAAAAGTCTAATTCATAGGTGCTTTTAATTTTTTCCAAACGTTTTACCAACATGAGCAAAAAAATGTGTTCAGATAATAACACTGTTCAGTGTCAAAAGCGGCTGGGGGCCAGACCCAGCCGGGACGCCTGGAAGGACCGGGAGGTGGTGTGTACGTCCTCTGGGCCACGAGGAGGCAACTGCCCTGGATCAGGAGAGGACCACGGGAGAGGAGCAAGGAGGCTCAAGCCCATTGGGGCCTGAGGCCTCCGCCAGGGGGCGCCCGAGTCTCAGAGGGCCCAGGAAACATCTACTTCCGCCACACCCGGGAACATGGAGGATGATCCTTCCAGGGACACCCGGTGTGCTTCCGAGTGCTCTCCTGACAATTCCGCCACACCAGGAAGTGTCGTCAGACGGAACACCTGGAGCACATCCGGGTGGGAATAAAAGGGGGCCGCCTCCCTACAGTCTGGGAGCTAGAGTCGGGAGTGGGAGCAGGACGAGGCTCCCATGGAGAGAGGAAAGGCGGCCTATGGACAGTGAGAGAGAAGCCTGGAGTAGAGGTGATTGGTGCTGGGAGCACAGTGTGCTGTGCGGGACTGTGTTTATTGGACCTTAATAAATATGTGTGTTTGATAAGATGTGGTTTCAGTCTGGTGGTGTCCAGGCATGTCTCACATCAGTTATTTCAGAAAAGAGACTTCATAAAATAATGAAGGTGCGGCGTCAACTCCTGATGTGGTAATTTCAGACAAAGAGATTGCAGAGGCTGGTCCATCAGGGGAAATCTATTCAGCACACACTCTCCCAATTGATAAATCTAAGTACCGCTTATCCAGCATAAACAAACAATGGTTTAAAGATTTTGATTGGCTAATGGTCAAAGAAAATGGTATGTGGTGCTCATTGTGCATGAAATATTCAAACAAACACCCCCCAAGGAGGGAGTTACCTTGGGTAAACGTGTCATGCACAAGAATTCGAAAAGAAAGCTTTCTGGACCATGAAAAAAATAAAACGCACATTGAGTCTTCTGCTGACCTTTTAGGAAAGCTTGTACTAGAGCAAACTGGAATCGGTCAAGTTTAAAGATCTGTATCTGTGTTAAATAACTTACAGAGAGCTGCCTTTGTGGGAGCTTTAAGATCCATGCATTGGTTGGCAAAAAATTAGTTGCCACATACAACGTTGTTTGAAAAGCTGTTGGAACACTGTAAAGAATTGGGTTGTTCCTTTTTACAACATCTCAATATTGGTAAAAATGCACATTACAACTCTGAAAGAATAATGCAAGAGCTGCTGGATGTCTTAGCATCAGAAATAAAGTCTAACATATTGAAAAATATACACGCTGAAAATATTTTCAGTATTCTGTGTGATGAAACCACAGACATCTCAGTTGTAAAACAATTAATCATTTACATTAAATATGTTTGCCAGGTCTCTAAAGAGGTCAGAATTAGTTTTGTATCAACCCACAATATGATTGATGGCAAAGCAGAGACTATAACCAACACACTGATCGAGACTGTGGACATTGTAGGCTTGAAAACTGCTAATCTGGTTGGACTAGGGTCAGATGGAGTGGGTGTTATGACTGGGAAACAGAAAGGTGTGGCAAAACTGCTTAAAGATAAAACATCTGGACTCTTGGTCAACTGCCATTGTGTAAACCACCAACTGGCCCTTGCAAGTGCCCAAGCAGCAGCTGCTGTACCTTATTAAACAGAACTGAACAACATCTTAAGGCAGCCGTTCTATTTCTTCCAAAATTCTTCAGTTAGGATGGCTGGTTTAATGGAAATTCAAAATATTCTGAACATTCCCCAGATTAAGCTGAAAATGGCCAGTGACACTTGATGGCTTTCTTATGACTTTGCAGTACAGTCACTACGACACTGTATGATGAGTGTCATAGCTGCACTGGAAAGAGAGGCCACTGAACGAAATGACATCACAGCTGAAGGATTAAGCAGATGTATTTAAACGTAAAATTTTGTTTCCTCTCTGATGATGCTGTCAGATGTATTACCTTTGTTGCCCAACTTATCTAAGGCTTAGCAAAGGCAAGATGTCAATCTTACCGAAATTGAGCTAATTTTGCCACAAAATGTTTCTTTCAACTCCACAAAATTGTCCATCATGGAGTTGAAAGACACTCCTGGGAGATATTTTCAAAGCCTTCATCATTGTCTGGCAGAAGAATGGTCAGTTTATACACAGAGTTATGTAATGTCATTCAAAACTGCAATATATAATAAATACCTGGAGACAGTTGTTAAGCACCTATCTGCAAGATTTCCTGACATGCCAATTATTTCCAACTTTTCAAAAGTTTGCAATGCAGAAACTCACAATTCAAGTGAGTCTGCTAAAATTCTTTTTGATCATTACTCCAAAAATGGTAGCCTTCCAGTTTTAAAATATGAAAGTAGCATGCAAGAATGGACAGTTGCATCAAAAATGATCAGAAGTCAATCATACAAAGACTTCAGTCCAAAACAGATTTTACTAAAATTGGCAACGACATCAGAGCTCAAAGAGTCGTTTCCAAATTTAGCCAAACTAGCTCATATTGGGCTAGTGATCCCAGTGAACACAGCTGAATGTGAAAGGGGGTTTTCTGCCCTTAAAAGGATCAAGACATGTTTGAGAAATCGCATGAATCAAAGCAAGCTAAATAATCTCATGCTGATCTCCTTGGAGGGTCCAGATCCTGGGGACTTTGATTATGTGAAAGCTGCAGACAACTGGGCCTCTAGGAAGAAAAGAAGAATAAATATTTAACTGAAGACACCTTCTGCATATGCAAGTTGGCTTTGAGGAATATTTTTAAATTTTTCTTTATTAGGTTTCCCTTTTTGTCATTGTTTTCACTTTTCTTCCCGACAGCGACAATACTTGTGCTTCTTGGTTTATGTCATAACAATTGTTATTTAAATTTTTTGTTAGGGTTGCAGGATCCTGAATGGGATACTTCTTAAATTTAATAAAAATATTCTGGCACAAGTGTCAAACCTTAAAAAAGGAAGTCATATTTAGCATTGGAACATAATTAATAATACTTAACTAATAAAAATAGTGCACATTTAATTTTCCCTACCACCAAATTTCCCCGTCCTGTCCTACCCAGCTATTTTTTCATGCCACCCGGCTGGAATAAATTTCTGGGGAGAACTGGTGCCCAGAGAAAAATTCCAAGCAGATACAAGAAGAATATGCAGGCTGCACACAGATGGTAATCAGAATGAAAAGGTTGCTTTCTGGATAGCGCTTAGTGCTGCTAGTACAATATAGGCTGGATTAGGTGGGCTAAGCAACGAATGATAGGTGGTTGGATGGATCTCAGGCAAGTTTTTTTTTTTTATTTTCAGTTGTGGCTTAGTAGTTGCACTAGTTGTTCACCTTAGTCCATGCTCAAAATATGTGTTGTGCTGCTGGTAAAACATTGCTAAATGTTGCTTGCTTTTTTGTGCTTTTTATTTTCTTTCAATATGCTCTTGTACAAATAACAACATAACAATTTTACACCCTGTTAATCCAGTTCTGAATTTGGTGGGCCAGAGTTTATCTTGGCATGATCAGGTGCAAGGACAGAACCAGCCCATAGCAGTGCCCACTAAGTTACTGTATATACTCTGCAGGGGCCAGTTTAGAGTAGCTGTTTAAAATAAATACCGGTTTTTTGGAATGTGCAAGCAGATATGGAGTGCCCAGAGAAAAATCCATGCAAACACATGAAAATGCACAGACTCCACATAAATAGTATCTGGGAGCACACATTGAGCCTAAGATACCAAATCTGTGAGGCAGCAGTTCTGTGATCAGTTCAGTTCTGTTCACATTTATCCTTTAATTAAATATTGTTGGTTAGAAGGTCTTAAATATAAAAGAAAATCTCACAAAATTTGACTTAATTTCAGCCTTAATATTGGCAAATGATGAAAGTTTAATAAGGGTGTGCCAACTTTTGATTACAATTCTGCATATGTTGTACAGTATCTACAAATTCAAATTTTTTAAGCCAGAGAACATTTAGTCCCAGCTTTCCACTAATCTAGGCCAGTCAGCCACACTCCCAACACCATGCACTTTACTAGCTATCACATCACAGACACTTAATGATGCATTTAACAGTTTCAAAAGAACGTGTCTCTAAAAGAAGAATGGCAATAAGAAAAAACTAGTAAAAGTAAATTAACAGTTTCCAGGACTTGTAGAGCAATATGAAGGTCCTCAACAGCAGCAGCTCAAAGAAGAGTATGCTAAGCTAAAAAAGTGTTCTTAATGCACACACTGATATAGCCTTGTTTCTATTGTTGATGCTAAGAGCTTCTGTGGTCATTCTCAACACCTGACTCTGTTTGCTGCTACTTTTAAAGCTGGACATGGTAATATAAAAAGCAAATACAAAATGAAAACAGTGCAAATTTAATCTCTACATATCTTGAACAGCATACTCGGCTTCCCAAATTGATTAATCATAAATGACTATAACTATTCAGTAGTAAGAAGTATCTGTCATTTTTCCCTTACATGCAGGAACCCGTAAAATAAAACATATGACACTGCACTTCTTAACCTTCCTATCTTACACTTTGTGCTGCCAGTACCCTAGAACTGACTTAGATTAAGTGAGAAACATAAAGACAAGTCTACTTGTGAATTGCAATATATCTTAGTGAAATCATGCTTCTACTATCCATCCAAAAACTTAGATACGTGGATAGTCCTGAACTGGCAAATATCACACAGGTATTACAAACAAAATAAATAAATGAAGGTATAGTTTTAATAACTTAAAAATATTATAATATCATGAAATAAATTATTAACACTTAAAAGTGATGTATCCACAGTAGAAGGCATGAAACTTAAGATAGATTGTGAAATTTGCAAAAAACCTTTTATTTTCTTATTGAAACCAATTTATATTCTACAGTTGAAGAGGTAAATTTGGTATTTTGAAGTTTTAGTTATTTCTTCAGAATTATGGCTTGATATTTGTCCATAGAAATGCTTTATTAAGTGAAACTGTATTTAGTCATTTTATTAAAAATATAAAATATTGATTATTTAGTTATGCTGAGTGTGGATTTACCTTGAGCATTTGTATTTGTTATTATTCTGACAGTTGGTTCACAGTGGGCAAGAGAAGATCCTGTTACAAGATGAACCCATGACCTTTGATCTAAAATGTCTAGGGTGACATTTACGGGGTTTTTGTGCTTGATTGGCTCTGTGCTTTAATGAATAGTCAAACAATTCCAGCAGGAGAGAACATCTGTGGGCGTTGCAGAGACTGTGTGCATCATATGTTTGTCACAAGGTTTTCTCAGGAGTGAATGGCTTGGCTCTGGCAGGCTGTCATATTAGGATGGTTATGTAATTTCCCCATGTGAGTCTAAGCATTTTTTGTGTATGTGCTCTGTTGCTGCATCCTACATAGAAAATAACAGGGAATGAAAAAAAAAAGCATTCACTAAGTAAACTTCTGTTTTGATAGCACGGAAGGGAAATATAAAACTCTGAACACACATGAAGGTAGTATGTGTCGTTTATTGAGTGATCGTCTGTCTCTTTCTTTTTGACATTCTTTAGTAAAGTGAGGGAATCAACACAGATGTCTTTAAATCCCACCTGTCCACCGTTGCTGTAAATGCATAAGGTCGTAAACTCGAAGTAGTTACAAACACTGCACATACTGTAAATAGTCAGAGAGATTGTTTCCTACAATTAGACAAAACAGTTAGACTACCATTCATACTGTAAATCTTTCACATTATGTAAATTAAATAATGCCATTTATTCTGTTAACTATTTTGTAAAATAAAGTATTTGGAATACTAACGTATGAGGAAATAATTGAGATAGAACACACATTAATCCCCATTTTGGTCTGAAGTGAGCTTGGATGATAACATGTTATGGTTTCAGAAAAAAAGCAGCCATTTTCAAATCCTCAAGAGACCTGGGTTTTGTTTTCTGTGTACTGTATGCAGAGTTGGTATATTCTTTATGCTATTGTGAGGTTTCTCCCACATCCGAAGACCTGCATTAGTTTCTCCGGTGATTTGCTGGTATATTGTCTATGTTTGGTTACTTCTTTGCATTTAATGCTGCCAGGCTAAGGTGTAGTTGTGTGTAAACATTTAAAAGAAGAATGTGTTCAGTAAATGGAGAGATAAAAAAAGAGGTGCAGTTTTATTGAAAGATTTATTGGCATTACCCAAATTCTCAAACTGTGACGATAATACATTCTTTTAGTAAGTCTGGTAAATATTACACAGTAGTGCAAATTACCATCTGCATTAGAGAAAAAAATAAAGTGACACTTGGTGGTTGAAAAGAAAGCTTGTAGTTGGATGGTTCTATCATTATTGACCTTTCTTATTTATGATCTCTGAAGATGAACAGTTTATTGGTTGTGATTAACTAGTGCATCATGAAAGGCCCACACAGAATAAAGAGTTAAAAGTTTGTTTAGCTGTTTGATGTTAGAAATGGGAAACAAGTTGACATTAATCAAATTGGGTATTTCGTGCCATTTAAAATATATTTTATACTTTACATCTTACTCTTTAAAAACTTACAATTCTAATCTTACTTGATCTTTATTTTACTTGACATTTACACTGTTTTGACTGATATTATATGTGTATATATATATATATATATATATATATATATATATATAT
>JANRMT010062796.1:14901005-14925156 GCA_026402145.1 Polypterus bichir lapradei | reverse complement strand
ATATATATATATATATATATATAATATATTTGTGTAAGATATTTAAAACATAAAATAGATCTTTCAATTAGTGATTAGTGCAGTTATGCTGTATTAATTTTGACATGTGTAAGGTGCCTTTGAAATTGGATTGGCTCCAGCAGACCCCCGTGACCCTGTGTTAGGATATAGTGGGTTAGAAAATGACTGACTGACTGGCAGTACATAAAATAAAATATGATAATCTCCATGGAACTTTTATAACATTCTCCAGCAACCTAAGAACACCCTAAGATTTCTAATGTACTGTACTTTAAGTCAGATAAGCCAGTGTTTGAGTTTCACCTGCTAGCAAGCGGATGCTACCAATAGGTACACATTAGACAAAATGAACAGAACATTTAGATCCTACTCTGTTCAGTGCTTGAATTGACTGGGTGTTGGACAAGGTTGTAGGGTCCAGTGGCTCTGGGGCATCTGTTGGTGAACAAAGATTCACTGATTTTGACTTTGCTGACAATGCTGTGATCTTTGCGGAGTAAATGGAGGCTCTGATCGTGGCGCTCGAGAGACTGAGTGAGGAGTCTGAATATCTGGGCTTGCGAGAGTCCTGGATAAAAGCCAAGATCCAGGTCTTTAATGACCTCTTAGACACAGCCATCAGCAGTGTGTCTGTCTGCAGAGAGAGTGTCGACCTTGTTGAGAGGTTTACTTACCTTGGCAGTGACATTCATGTCTCTGTTGACTCTTCGTATGAAGTCAGTTGACAGATTGGGAGAGCATAGGGGGTCATGAGGTCACTGGAAAGGGATGTGTGGAGATCCTGATATCTATGCAAAATAACAAAGGTCCAAGTCTTTAGAGTCCTGGTGTTTCCTGCCTTGCTATAGGGTTGCAAGCCATGGACGTTATCCAGTGACCTGAGACAAAGACTGGACTCCTTTGGTACTATTTCTCCTTGATGAATCCTTTGGGGCGGCACAGTGGTGCAGTGGTAGCGCTGCTGCCTCGCAGTTAGGAGACCCGGGTTCGCTTCCCAGGTCCTCCCTGCATGTAGTTTGCATGTTCTCCCTGTGTCTGCATGGGTTTCCTCCGGACATTCCGATTTCCTCCCACGGTCCAAAGACATGCAGGTTAGGTGGACTGGCGATTCTAACTTGGCCCTGGTGTGTTTGTGTGTGTCCAGAGGTGGGTTGGCACCCTGCCTGGGATTGGTTCCAGCCTTGTGCCCTGTGTTGGCTGGGATTGGCTCCAGCAGACCCCCGTGACCCTGTGGTCGGATTCAGCGGGTTGGAAAATGGATGGATGAATCCTTTGGTACCACTAGTTTGACTTTGTGTGGAATGAGCTTTTGCTTATGAAGTCCCGAATGACGCACATTTCCTGCATTGTGAGGGAGCATCAGTTATGTCAATATAGTTATGTGGAGTGATACCCTGAGGGTGATCCAGCTCAAAGGATCCTCATTGTTGAGGACCCGAGTGGCTGAACCATGCCAAGGCGATGCCCACGTAACACCTTTTCCAGAGGGTGGGACTGGGCTGCAGGCCTGCCTTGGGGGTTGCCAACCTGGATCCCGAACTGTTTCTTTGTGTGGTGAGTGCAGCAACGCGCTGTACCAGTGCATGGTCCCCAACCAGACCTGACCTGAACTGTGATGAAATCAATTAATTATTTATACAGTGGTAGGATAGAAACTATTATCAGATTTCTGCTTAAGTAGAATTCTGAATTAATATGTTTGTCAGATATTTCTGAAAATGTTGTCACTGTATTTTAGTATAACAGTGTCACAGTAGAGTACTTATAATTCATTCTTCATCATGACAACAGTAATTTTAGCAGATTGCACTTTTGTTAGATTATGCATGTACTTTATTTTTGTCTTAATGGAACTTTAATGTATAACATATGTTTCTAAGAAATGTAGTAAAAACAAGGGAAAGACCAAAATGATCATTTCCACTACATAACATTTTATCAACTTTCTACCTAAACAATGTGGTTTTATTGATAATTTATTCCCAAAAATACAGTAAATCTATTTGTTATTCTTCATTGTAAAAGAAGCATTGCCAGCTACTGTATATCACTTTCACCATGGTTCTAAAAAGTGATAGAATATGGGCATCAAAAAAGTTCATTTGATATAATTACATCGCATTGGCCTGTGTAATTTAAAAAGCTTTGTACTCACATATATAACCTGCTAATGAAACATTATCTTTCATATACAGTACAGGTACTTTGTTTCTAGTTATTATTGTTATTATGCAAAGTAGCTTGTTACCGTAACAACAACAACCTTAACAAGCCATGTTACCTTAATGTATTGAAAAGTGTTACCTGACTTTAGAACCCTCACATCCACTGAACCCAGGACACTTTGGTGCACTACAGCCATTGACTTGTTCGGCCTTGGGACTTTTAAATTGCAGTGTTCTGTAAACTTTTAACCACCAAATCCTCTGAAGACTGCAGCAGCACAGAGATGACTCAGAGGAAGAGATTCATGCAGCTGATATTCATTGGGTGCTTCTTGGCGGATTGTGTCATGGTCTGCTAAATGATTCTTTAATGCAAGCTAGATATAAAATTATTATTTGTGTCGCAATTGTTTTATGTGGTTGTTTTGGCTATTTGGTAGTAGTTGTAAGTATGAGAGTGCACTTTAAGCAGAATTACCTTTCCACCATATATTTTCCAATATTAAACCTGTCCCATTTAAACAGATAACGGTTAGTGCTGGATATACTGTCAAATAAACTAGCTTGTAGGAATTAAACATGAGTTGTTTGTGGTGACATACATATTTTTAATGTGTTCATTCATAAATTAAACAGTGTTTGTGGAAATTCTCCTTTTCCTGTAAAGTAAAATGATATATCATATTCATCGTCAAATAAGTGGCATTTTCTTTACAGCCTGGGGACCCTTGTTTTTATTTGTAGTAGGTAGGCACAAATCTTTGCCTCAAGCTGTTGATATGGTCAGCATATATTATACTTGTGACCGAAGAAACTAATGGAAAATGGTCTATGCTTTCCTTTATAACCCATTCCAAGCACTAGTTCTTTGCTCTCTGCCCCTTTTTCTGCCTGCCCATCACTCCTACTCTATAGCAGGACCCCCACTGCCTTACGTTATGGCCATAACAAAGGCTGGCTTGAACCTTCTACTACAAGAAGTAATCTAGTACTTAACCTTAAGAGCAGAAGACTGCTCATAATTGTGTTGGGCATGGTTGCCAAACTGAGTCCAGAGTTTCTAAAGGAGAAAAAGGTGCACAAGCAAGGGAGAAAATACAGTCATGACTGAAATTATCGGCACCCCTGGAATTTTCTCAGAAAATGCACCATTTCTTCCAGAAAATTGTTGCAGTTACAAATGTTTTGGTATACATATGTTTATTTCCTTTATGTGCATTGGAAAAACACAAAAGAATAGAGTAAAAAAGCCAAATCTGACATCATGTCACACAGAACTCCAAAAATGGCCCAAACAAAATTATTGGCACCTTTTGAAAATTGTGGGTAAATTGTTTTATTTCAAGCATATGATGCTCGTTTGAACTCATCTGTGGCAAGAAACAGGTGCTGGCAATATAGCAACCACACCTGAAGCCTAGGTAAAATGGAGAAAAGTTGATACAACTGTGTCTGTAGTGTGTCTGAGTGTGCCAAACTAAGCATGGAGAACAGAAAGAAGAGCAGAGAATTGTTTGAGGACTTGAGAACAAAAATTGTGGAAAAATATCAACAATCTCAAGGCAACAAGTCCATCTCCAGAGATCTTCATGTTCCTTTGTCCACAGTGCGCAACATAATCAAGAAGTTCACAACACATGGCACTGTAGCTAATCTCCCTGGACATGGACGAAAGAGAAAAGTTGATAAAAGACTGCAACAAAGGATAGTCCGAATGGTGGATAAACAGCCCCAATCATCTTCAAAACATATTCAAGCTGTTCTGCAGACTCAGGGTGCAACAGTGTTAGCTCAAACTATCCGTCGACATCTGAACGAAATGAAACGCTATGGCAGGAGAGCCAGGTGGACCCCACTGCTGACACAGAAACATAAAAAAGCCAGACTGGAGTTTGCCAAAATGTACTTGAGGAAGCCAAAATCCTTCTGGGCGAATGTCTTGTGGACAGGTGAGTCCAAGGTAGAGCTTTTTGGTAAAGCTCATCATTCTACTGTTTACAGAGAACGGAATGTGGCCTATGAAGAAAAGAACACAGTACCGACAGTCAAACATGGTGGAGGTTCTAAGATGTTTTGGGACTATAGGATTTTCTTGCAAAAATGTACATTTTTTAAAAGTTTTTTGTCTATTAAAGGGTAAAAAGTCAGGAAAAGGATGAATTCTGCATTGGCCATATTGAATCCTATGCACAACCCCAGGTAATTAAAATTGCTATTTGTTGCATGTTTTAAAATAATACAATACATAGAGTAGGCCTTGGAAAACAGATGTATTGTATATTACCAAGCATTTTATTATTTGTCTACTCATGTTTCCATTTTATTCTGAAAAGTGCAGTTTTATGTACAAAAAGACTTAAATGACCAAAAAATAACCAAACTTAAATAATTAAAAAGCAGAATAAATGAGAATTAGTTTACAACAGAATCAGGTTGTCCCTTAGCTTGCTGCGCTTAAAAGATTGGAATCACATTATAAACATTAATGAAACTCTCCCTAGTGGGCTTAAATGTAATGGAAGGTGAACAGGGCATTTGCGTTGTGGATTGCAGATTAAAATGTAGTTACAAAACAGAAAAAATAAGACGAAAGCAAAAGAAAAGACTGAAAGATAGTAGAAGAAACTTTCCTTTGTAGTTAATTCATTCCCAGTCACAATGTCTGTCTCATCTCAGGAACGTTTTTAATTTACTGTAGTAGATTTTGAGTGATTCCTAATGAAATGATCATGTTTATAAGGAGGTTTCCTTCAGCTAATTTGATATTATAATGCAATTATGAGGGAGGTACTTGATATTCTTTTCATTAACAATTGGGCAGGCCAAGCATATTTTTTCAGAGTCGTATGTAACATTCAAAGATGGATCAATACCATTGACCTTGCATTTCAAGTCAGACTCCAGTGATACCTTGCTAGTGGAGATGTCTTTCAAATCATACTGTACTATACAATTGCTTTATCAACTAAGTGAAGTTTCTTAGGTAAGTCCTTTGCAAAAGATAACGCACTACTAATTATAAATACATTACTCTATTCAAATATATAGGATTGTCTTCACAGAATGTTTTTGAAATAGTGCAGAAATGACAATAATAATACATATCTTTAAATTAGCACAATGTAAGTCAGTTTTATTTTTCATATACTCAGTTATTAAGTTATTATAATTTACACCCTATACCTTAATTAGTAATAAACGGTAATGTTTATGAGACAAAAGCACACTGCTAATTCAAAATAAAATGGGAAGTCAAGCCTGTGCATATTGTTTCTGGGTAAGCTGAAAAAAAAGCGTGGGAGGCTGTGCACAAAAAGAACAGGAAGTTTGGTGGTTTGGAGAGGGGTCTTGTTTGACGACTGTATTATGTACCTGTGGGACTGTATTGTCTGAAAACCATGTTGACAACTTTCATTTTTAAGATGACATATAGGGCTTCATTTTTATTTTTTTGCAGAGTGTTTACTAGGCCATAAGATCTGTTCTTTAGAATATTGTGAACTAAACTGATCAGCTGTATGTATAGAAAGAATAAGAAAGAGTTAGGCTCTGTCATTAGTGACTTTTCAGTTTGAAAAGTGAGAGCACTAGACTAATAATGTTGTTGAGCCAGGAGGGTGGTCTTAATGCAGTGAATCAGCCTTCAGTAAGTAAGGGTGATAAAATAAAACGTGATGAGAGGCCTAGTGAACACAGGGAGATTGCAGGCAGAATAGGAGGAGCATAGGGTGGTGGCAGAGGCAGGGCCCATTAAAACTTTGGGAGAGATGGTAAAGTAGATGTTGGCAGGAGCAGTATTTGCTGTTTTGCCAGTGCAGAAGGACCAGGCATTGTCAGGAGGTAGCACGACCTGTACAGCATATGGACTGAATGCTCCATAAATGCTAGGGTCAAAAGGGTGGCCTGGGGAAAATTTGCATCCACGGGCTAGATGACAGGCAGTCTAGTAGGTGCCAAATATACCTGACACTGCTCCTTATGGTTAGAACAAAGCCATGGTGGGCTAGTAAAAGGTAAAAGGACTTTCAGACAAAGTGAAAAAGTGACCAGGTTGCCCTTTTAAGTATTTGATTGTTGTAAAGGCTGCCCTGGAGATGTTGCCTGTTTAAGAAAAGTGAGGGCTTGGGTGTGTAGAGAAGCTGGGCAGCTAGACAAAGTTCTGTTCTTGAGTTTCTGTTTTATAAGCAATAAACGTCAGGAAAGAGTTTAAAACCTCCTTAAGCCCACAGGCTCATTTTGTTTAGAGTTTGGAGGTGGGTTCAAGGGGTAAGAAGGAGGCCAGCTTACTAAAACAGAAGCAGAATGAGAGACAGAGAGATGACAGGTGAGATTTGGGGCCTCCATATACTACATTGGTGGGCAAGTGAATGGCCACCAACATAGACTAGGGCCAACAACATGCCAAGTCAGGCCAAAAGATGCTGGAGGGGTGTTTTCTGTATACTTTGATTAATTGCTTTCTCTTTGTTCATCCTTCCCCTAGATTTAGTTTTTTATTAAATCATCTATTTTTGTATATTTTGACCTCCTTTGGTTAATACTGTAGCTTGTGTTTTTTTGGCATATTATATGTATAGCTGCTAAATGTAGACTTTGATGCAGAGAAAGCAGAATAGTTAAATGACATGCATTTTGTGTGTTTTCCTTTCATAGATTAACTATGCATATTTTCTCCAAACCTTATTATAAGGTATTGTTAATTTTATTTGTGAATGTATTTTAAGCATTTTTTCAGAAGGAAGTTATTATAATATGGGAGAGTTATGGTCTTCTCTATTTGCTCCTTTTGCCTTCATTGATTGTGCTCCTGTGGTTATCTGTGCTTGAGCCTCTTCTGCTTTATCTGTACGATTAGCACAAGTGTCGACACTGCATTAATGAAAAACACATATAAGTAGAAAATGCAGAGACAGACGCACTGTGCATCATCAAACATTTTCCAGTAGATGGTAGTATCCCTTATTTTCCTCAAATCTGTTTTTGAAAATAACCAGCGTACCTCATCCACTTGGTTGCCGTTATCTCGCAGAAAACAAAATGTGTGGAGCTATTTATAAAATAAACCAGGGTGTACTGGCCCTGAATTTACTGGAAATATCTTTTTTTTATAGAACTTCAGCTTGCCACTGCTACACAGGAGCTGTAGTTGTTCATGCAGCATTAATTAGCATTTCTTAACCCAAACCAATGTATTGTCTGAGTTAGTCTACTCTTTTGGAAGGCCAGATCTGTCTGCAGCTTATTTGAACCTACAAAAACTTGAGCCGCTTTAAGAAATTCTTGTTTATGTTGTGTTTATTTTGAGTAACACTTTCATTTAAAAAAAATCAAAGTAGGATGTCTTTATGTTTACTTGTGTAAAAAACAGCTGAACAACAGCTACCTCATTTTAGAGATTACATTTTACATTTCCAGTAAAGTAGTAGTATTTTATGTAAAGCATCTCATTATCTGTGGAATTCTTTAAATGAAAATGCATTTAATCTGCCTTGAAACCTGGGCTAAATAAGGGTGCCTTTGTCAGAATATTGTTTCATTTAATTATATTGTAGAGAAGGGCAAAGCCTTTATCTTTATTTGCAGTGTTTATAATTTTGGAGGCCATGGTCAGGCTAACATGAGACCTGCCTTTTCTCAAAAGCGGGTAGAATTATATTTCTGACTTGTTTTCATTCTCCATAAGGGTCTAAGCTTTAAAGGTAATGGGCACTCTTTTGACAGATCATATTAAGAGAAATGTGTTTTGGGCATCCTCTGTCATCTATTCTAGTAGTATTGCCAATACTGTTGTTGGGGGGGACTCTTAACTGGCTTATATGTAATATTAAAAAAGATGTTTTTGTAAACCACAACTATCTGACAAATACAGTATATTAATCTGTGAGAATTACAGTTACTCCAAATCTTCTAAGAGCATTATTTGGAGTAACACCAGAATAACACACTGTTAAGACAAATCAGTAGTTACATTTTATACTACACTGCTTGCTTCCCATCTTATCCTAAGAGGAAGAACCCTATATTTAGTATAAGTCAGTAGGAAAATGATGCCTTATTTTACTTAAAATTAGATAAGATCACATATCATTTTGAGGAGAAAGCTTATTTGGAAAGCTTTATTGGAATCTGGCATGAATTTGTCAGTGTTGCAATAAAGTAAAGAAAACACGCCTCAAGTTTTTTTGATGTCTTAACATAAATTGGTTTTTGCTTACATAGCTCTCAGGATTATGCAGGGATTGGGTGCTGATATTAATTTGATTCATTTTGAAATGGACATAAATGTGTGTAAGTAGTAATGATTGAATTCTTGTATGTTCTGTGTGCGATTCATTCTACTACTTGTATTTACAAAATGAATACAATTTGTTAAACTGTCTCCTTTGTTGGGAATGATGACCACATTCTGTCAGGTTTTCTAGGTTGCAGGTTTTGATGGGTTTTGCAGTTCTGGGTGGTTGCACCTAACAGTGCTTAAGAAATTTGACTTTAGCTCTTTCTCACAGCTTTTTTTATTTGCTGGCTTGAAATCTCAGACAAGATCTATTTATTGTGTGTGCTTTCAAATTAATGCTGATATTATCTGAATCAAATGAATCATCAGTTTAAGTTCTGCAAAGAGAAATTGTCTGAACAATTTCAAAAGAGAATTGGAAAATGGAGCAATTCTGGCTCACGTCCACCGTCATGCCCATTACTTCCTTCTGTGTGTTTAATCAAGATTAGTCATTTTTCAAACATGTTGGCAATGACACAGTGCATTTTCTTTGATGCCCATTAGCACTTGATAGCTTGGCAGATGTACAAAAATAGAAAAGAAGCATTTGGCAGTTATTCTGCTTTTCAAACTCAATCGTCAGTTTTGGAAAAAAAAGACCTTTACCCGGATGTTCTTTTTCCTTACAAACACAAGAGCTGAGAAACCAAAGGGAGACAGTTCAGTCCATAGCTAATAACTGAGTTGTCCTAAAATTTAACCCAGGTACTTTTTAAAAAGTTCTTAAAGTTCCTGCTTCAGCAACATCACCTACATAACTTACTAGCTTGTTTAAGATTTCATACCCTTTTGTGTGAAGAAGTGCCTTTTGGCTTCAGTCTTAAGTGTACCTCTCTATATTTTTTACCAGCATCTTCAACCAGTATTACATTTACAATTTAACTTATAGAAATCTGGTAAATTGATTTAATTATGCTTTCTTTGCTTAGGCCTGTCATAGTAAAGGAATAAAACATTATGGTTCCTTTTTCTTTTCTTCCATCTGCCATGGTGGTGGGCAATTACATACCTAACCTGGCATGGAAGGAAATGCTGAATTAGACTGTGGATTTTTGGATTTTTTAATGTGTTGAGTGTTATATTTAAGGGTAATTCTGTTACAGATGCAGCTAAGCAATGTGTGAGGTCTTGTCAAAAACTGCCCTGCAACATTACATTTAGTTTGAGAGTATTTATTTGGAATTGGTTATGCAAGTTTATATGTATTTCACTTTAAAAAGTGAATATCATAGCTGACAATGAAAAAATAAACTTTTTATATAAATACAGTATGTACTGCATTAAATATATAATATATGAGTTATTTTCATTCTTTTTTATGTCAATTGACTGATTTTGTGCTGATTTTGGTATTTTTTAAAGCAGTTTTCGTTGTTTATTTTTGTCTTTTTCATTGATTTTTTGGCACTTATATGTTGTGGTATATCAATGATGTCATTGAGAATGCATGTTATTCCATGTGCATTGTAAAAGCATTTATGGACAGATAGTGCATTACAAACATTACTTCAGAGTTTTTTATATCAAATGTTCTATTCCTATTTTGTGTGAGTTTTTGGAATCATTTTGGCTAAATTATTTTCTATACTCTAACATTATAGTGTTAACGTATACAAACAACTTAATAATGTAAATGAACTAAGGGGCGAAGCCCCCTGCTCGCTTCTCTTGCCAACCCCCGTGTTTGGTTTTCCGGATGCACACTTTTAAGATTTTTTTTTCTTTGAATTGTTGCTATTTCATTAGTTTCACTTTTATTTCAGAACTTCTGTAAAAACAATATTTGGAATCTTTCGAGTCCCAATATGCTGAATCTTTTAAATGAGGTCAGTGAGACATGTGTTTAATGACTTTGTACCATAATTCAGGATAGGTTTCTCTGTTTGGAATTTCAGCACAGACAAAACAATCTACATCATCAGCAGTTAATAATTTTTTTTGCAAAGTAACCAATAAATACATGTGAGGTAAACCACATTTTTGAAATTCTCTGACTTAAACTTCAAAGCCTTACAATATTTACATACTTCTGACATGTCACCTTTGTCCATATATTCAATCTCTATTCACCTTTTTGTTATTTCTCCGAGTAATAATTTCTCTTTTTTTGCGCTAATGCGATGTTTACTTTCTTTGTTTTGACACTGTCGTTTTTTTCTGTTTTCATATTCTGTATCTTGCTCTGCATGTGTTTCGCTCCTACTTTTTTTTGAGTCTTTTGAATTCCAGTTTTAATTTTCTCTTACCCACTCTGCATGTGTTTGGCCCCCTTGTTTTTTAACCTCTTTATGACGTTTTACTTAGTTTTCTACTCTTTTATTTCTGACCTTGCTTTGTCCTGCTTTTGTTCAATGACACCTGGTCCATGGTGATTATTTTCCCTTTTTCGAATAATAACTTCCATTTGTTTGTGATACTGTGATCTTTACTTTCTTTTTTTTATACTTTCTAATTTTCCTAGTTTCATATTCTTTAACTTTCTCCACATGTGTATCACGCCAACTTTTTGTTTTTTGAGCCTTTCGAATTCCACTGCTTTCATAATCTCTAACCTGCTCTGCATGTGTATAGCGCCAACGTTTGTGAACGTTTTTATGAAGTTCTACTTTGTCTTTTACTCTGTCTTTTAATTCTGAGCCCAATTGGACATGCTTTTTTCCAATTCCACTTGTTCCGGGGTGATAATTACTTTCCTTATTTTCTGAATTTGCACCTAGATTATTCTTTTTCTTTTTTCTCTTTTTTCTCTCCAATGCTTTTGAGTCTCTTTTCTCCACACTGCTTTCTTCTCCACTTAGTCGTTGACATTTCATTTATAACATATTGTCCTTATACGCTTTATATGCGCTGAGAGCCCTGGATCTGTGTGTGCTCAAAGCATTTACATGACTGAGTGTTCTGCTGCATTGTCAATAAAAAATCAAGTGCTCCAGCATACTACAAAGTAGGCCTGGATCTGATTCTAACTCACAGGAGTACATGAAGACTACTTTATACTGAATCTAGGAATCACAATCAAATCAAATAAAAAATAGAGAACCAAAAATTCAATTTATTCGTGTTATCTGTTTGAGTCTGACTTTATAGTTGATTTTCTCTTTTACAATTTAAATTTCTTCTGTTGTCAACTGGCCACAGCTCATCAGTTAATTAATGTTGGTTTCCATGTATATTTAATCAGATTGTACCTTGTTTTCCATGGGTTTTAACAATTATGTATTTTTATGTGTACTAATTTTGTATTTAGTAATGAGTATAATCTGTATTTGTATTTTAACAGAGAATTGTTCACAGAGCTCTGTTCCTGCACTTGCTGCACTTAGTGAAGAGCGCTATGCAAAAATAAGTTGTATTTTGTTGCATTGTTATATTTAGCTATAGCATTTGTAAGGTCCTCTGTATGCTTTTTTGCTTCCATCATGACTTGCCAAAGTTCATTCTCTGGGTGAACTTTAATGAAGCTTTGCCAACAAAAAAACACAAGACTGATTTCCATATAATCAAAAGGTAAGTGGATGCGAGGTATTATGGATTTTCCATTCCACAAACCTTTTGTTAGAATTTGAAAACTAAATATTGCACAACATGTTCATCTTGTATGAAAGTTTAATAATTTACAGAAAAATTGCTTAGTTCATTGTCTACATTTCCCTCATGTACATTAATGTAGTCCAAGAATTTGAATTGCCCATTTGTATATATTCAAACCTATGCTTTGAGTATGAAATATTATGGTTGACACTACAGACTTAAAGGCTCCTTTAAAAACTACTTGCCCAGAGATTAATTTAGACAGTGTACTGATGTGTGTTTATGTACTATAACTGAGTGTTCCCAGTCTTTCTATGGAAGTTTGTGAGATTAAAAAAGGTTTAAGTAGGATGAACTGAGTGAATGGATTTACTTATTGAATGAAATAAACTGATACATTTTTGCCTATCAGGATACATTTTTAATTTTAACTTCAGTAAGCAACATTGAAATAAAAAATACAGTATTGTTGTAGCATTGTATGAAACCTAGGATTGCCCACACTAAAAAGCAATGATTCAATATTCAGTTTTTTCCATTAATTGTAATTCCATTTTAAAACAGTGTAAATATATTAGTGTGAACACAAGTCTAATTTTCATCATCTTCAGCAACATATACTGTATAACAATAAATTTGATGTGCACATTCCTATGTCTCTGGGTGCAACATTTTTCTTTGCACTATTCAAAAATGTGTATGTTAATTAATGGTGTTTAAACTGTTCCAATGTAAACAAATGTAAATGTATGTGTTAGTGTGCCCTGATGTGGACCAGCATCTCATTTAGATTTTGCACTCAAAGATTTGGGGTGGACTCTGGCTCTTTGTGGTTCCAAAACAGGACTAAGAGATTAGATTTGATTAGATAAGCATTATTAGTCCCATGGGGAAATTAAAATGTATACAGCAGCAGAAACATAAAAAACAAGATTACAGACTCACAGGTCAGGTAATGCATCCAATCAATCAATCAATCAATCAATTAATAAATAAATCAATAAATAAATAAACTTAATGAGTACATCGGGTGGTAGTCTTGAATTGGCAAATAGCAGTGGGCAGAAAAGACCCCCAGAGGTGCTTCTTAGCACCTACTGGTGGAATAAGCCGGTGGCTAAAAGGGCTTAAAGGGAGTGCCAGCTGGAAGGGATGGAGGCGATTTTTCATGATGGGATCCAATTTTGCCATCATTCTCATTTCCACCCAGCTTCCAGTGTGTCCAGGGTTTGCCTTGTGATGGAGCAGGCATTCTACTTCTGTTTTTCTTCATTGCTGTAAAAGGATGAATGGAATGAATTGAAAATCATATTTCTTGGTGTAAATATGCCTTGAAAAGTAATTACTTTTTACACCTTCAGTTATTTTGAAATATCATTACTATTTCCATGTTTGACATTCTGCATAATTTCAGAGAAAAGAAGTTTAAATTAAGAGAGAAATCAAGGGGTTCAACTAAGTGTCATTCTAAAATATTGTTCAGGGTTCAGCTTTATCTGTAAACTTTTGACCTTTACTCACAAATCACTATTTATGCTATTTTAGGTATATTATCGTCCAAATAAATAGCTTATTTTTAGAAAAGGCTATTGAATCTGATGTTTGTAGATTTTGTGATTGTATGAAAATGCGTATTTGTGCATACTTATCTCCATTTTTATTGCAGAATATTGACAATTGCCCTTTTATGGTATGGGTAGGTGGGCAAAAGGGCATAGTAGATTTTATAGTAGATAGTAGTAATGCAGCTACTTCACAGCTCCAAGAATAAACAGTTTTTGGTCTTTTTCTGGGTGTTTTGACTTTATTCTTGCATTGTATGTTTGGTTAAGTGGTTTTCTAAATTAGTATTGAGTGACTGTGGGTGTTCTTGGTTCTATACCCGGTGATTTACAGGTTTCAGGGCTGGTTGCTGCTTTGAGCTAAGTTCTGCCAAGAGACTTTCTGGCTTCCTAAGAGTATTGGATGAATCAGGTTAAGAAAATAGATGGTTTTAATTTTAACAAGTTCGGTTTTTAGAAAATTTAGGATTAGCATAGATTTAGCATTTCATGAGCAGTAAAATTAACACTTTTTATACACTGCAGAAATGCATTTCAATACAGTGAATCAAATCAAATTTAAAGCAAGTTTAAACACATTCCTGGTCCATGATATAACCTTTAATGATATATTCAAACATTTATCCATTTCCTGCCTGAGTTTGCATACTCTCAGCATGATAATGCAGTACAATTTTTAATATAAACCCGCTCGTGATTAATGTTTCCGTGCCATTTCCCTGCTATTTAGTTCAGGCATGGATGAGCATCCTAGAAGTGTGCAGAAGTACATCCCAAACAGATAGACATACCTTTTGACAACAGTAAGTTTTTGTCCTGTGTACTTGTTTTGTGTTAGTGTGTATGTGTATTTGAACTCGCTGAAAATAAATGGCAAAACCAGAAGTACAAAAATGCTTTGGCATGGTGGTGCAGTGAAAGCAGTGCCATCCATCTTCCTGGAGAGCCTGATCTTTGTTCTTGTAGTGTTTTGCAGTTTTTCTTGTCTCTGTGGTTGTCCTTTCACATCTTTAAAGACATGCTGGATAAGTTGAATGGTGATTCCAAATTCCACTGATTGTGGACCCAGTGACAGACTTCTATCCTGTCCAGAGTTGTTTCTGCCTTGCAAATAGTATAATCTCTGATTAAGTCAGGGAGGGGGCGCTGGCGCACACATGCTATTGCCGCTCCTCCCTGTTAACAACACTTTTTAAGCGCCTTGAGCATGGGAAAGACGCTATATAAATAAAATGTATTATTATTATTATTATTATTGCAGGAACTTCTTAGTAGAGCATGCTGCAAGGCTTTTTTTTTGTTTGTCCTTTTGCTTAATTTTTTTTTTTCAGTTTTGGCATGAAGAAAGGCCCATTTTGTGTGGTCTCTTGGTGTGTCTTGTTTTACAGTATATGCAATCTCAATACAGCATGTCTTCAGATAAACAAGGGCTGATTAGCCAAATCCACTGATGTTATCGTACTATAAACTGGTTCTTACAGTAAATGAGAGTCTGATAATTGCTGTGAGTTTTTCAGCTTGAATTTTCAAATAGAAGACTTTTAAAAGATTTATGAATTGTGATTTTGGACAAATGATACATAGTAAGAAGGAAGCGAACTATAAACAGCCAATGCTGCTTTTCATTCTAAACATCATATTATGCACTTTATGTGTCTTTCATGTCATAAAAATTTCTCTCAATATTATATTAAAGTAATTACTCCTGGCACTTTTAGTGTTGGGGAAACAAAATGAAAAAGTCTTTCAAAAGTAAAAACACTGAAATATTAAATTAACAAACACATATTACTTTCAGGAGTAAAAATAAGCAAAATGAACAGAAACATTGCACATTCCTAAAAGTGATTCTGATGTAGAAGCAATGCATTAAATAAATGAGTAACGGAGAATAAACAAGCATGGATAGTAAATGGAAGAAAAGATAAATATTCAGCTAATGAAGGAAGTTCTGTTGTGAAAAATTCATATTAACACAAATGCTGCCTGGAGATCACCATCAGTGATCACAAATTATTGTGTAGGCTATACTGTGTGACAGAATATGGCTTCATTTATGTTATAACAAGTTTTATAAAGATATAGACAAATAACTTACAGTGGTGTGAAAAACTATTTGCCCCCTTCCTGATTTCTTATTCTTTTGCATGTTTGTCACACAAAATGTTTCTGATCATCAAACACATTTAACCATTAGTCAAATATAACACAAGTAAACACAAAATGCAGTTTTTAAATGATGGTTTTTATTATTTAGGGAGAAAAAAAAATCCAAACCTACATGGCCCTGTGTGAAAAAGTAATTGCCCCCTGAACCTAATAACTGGTTGGGCCACCCTTAGCAGCAATAACTGCAATCAAGCGTTTGCGATAACTTGCAATGAGTCTTTTACAGCGCTCTGAAGGAATTTTGGCCCACCCATCTTTGCAGAATTGTTGTAATTCAGCTTTATTTGAGGGTTTTCTAGCATGAACCGCCTTTTTAAGGTCATGCCATAGCATCTCAATTGGATTCAGGTCAGGACTTTGACTAGGCCACTCCAAAGTCTTCATTTTGTTTTTCTTCAGCCATTCAGAGGTGGATTTGCTGGTGTGTTTTGGGTCATTGTCCTGTTGCAGCACCCAAGATCGCTTCAGCTTGAGTTGACGAACAGATGGCCGGACATTCTCCTTCAGGATTTTTTGGTAGACAGTAGAATTCATGGTTCCATCTGTCACAGCAAGCCTTCCAGGTCCTGAAGCAGCAAAACAACCCCAGACCATCACACTACCACCACCATATTTTACTGTTGGTATGATGTTCTTTTTCTGAAATGCTGTGTTCCTTTTACGCCAGATGTAACGGCACATTTGCCTTCCAAAAAGTTCAACTTTTGTCTCATCAGTCCACAAGGTATTTTCCCAAAAGTCTTGGCAATCATTGAGATGTTTCTTAGCAAAATTAAGATGAGCCCTAATGTTCTTTTTGCTTAACAGTGGTTTGCGTCTTGGAAATCTGCCATGCAGGCCGTTTTTGCCCAGTCTCTTTCTTATGGCGGAGTCGTGAACACTGACCTTAATTGAGGCAAGTGAGGCCTGCAGTTCTTTAGACGTTGTCCTGGGGTCTTTTGTGACCTCTCGGATGAGTCGTCTCTGCGCTCTTGGGGTAATTTTGGTCGGCCGGCCACTCCTGGGAAGGTTCACCACTGTTCCATGTTTTTGCCATTTGTGGATAACGGCTCTCACTGTGGTTCGCTGGAGTCCCAAAGCTTTAGAAATGGCTTTATAACCTTTACCAGACTAATAGATCTCAATTACTTCTGTTCTCATTTGTTCCTGAATTTCTTTGGATCTTGGCATGATGTCTAGCTTTTGAGGTGCTTTTGGTCTACTTCTCTGTGTCAGGCAGCTCCTATTGAAGTGATTTCTTGATTGAAACAGGTGTGGCAGTAATCAGGCCTGGGGGTGGCTACGGAAATTGAACTCGGGTGTGATACACCACAGTTAAGTTATTTTTTAACAAGGGGGCAATTACTTTTTCACACAGGGCCATGTAGGTTTGGATTTTTTTTCTCCCTAAACAATAAAAACCATCATTTAAAAACTGCATTTTGTGTCTACTTGTGTTATATTTGACTAATGGTTACATGTGTTTGATGATCAGAAACATTTTGTGTGACAAACATGCAAAAGAATAAGAAATCAGGAAGGGGGCAAATAGTTTTTCACACCACTGTACTAGGCCAATGCAGATTTCTTTCATAATAACAGCCTATTGTGATATTTTTGTAGCTGGTGTTAGAGTAAAGTTTGCTGAACACCGAACACTTACTGAATTTGATAATGCTTATAAAATATATGTCAACATCAAGAGCATTTTTCATGCCAAAGTATTTTTTGGTGTATAAATCTTCACAGTGTGGTGTTCTGTGAACCATTTGGTCACTTTTTTACTCATATATTTTTTCAATTTTACATTGTGTGAAGGCTCCTGTGTGACTGCTCTCCTCCAGTCAAATGTTTCCTAACTCCTCCCAGCGCTGACTCTGGTTCATCAATGTGAGGCAGGCATCTCCTTTTATCTAATCCCCGGGGAGTGCTTCCGGTGATATCATGCTGCAGCTATGGAGCACTTCTGGGTGAGGTTGGAGACCCACAGAATAGGGACTCCCAAATCCTGCAGCTCCCTCCGACGACCCCTGTATGTCTTTTGGGCACCCGTGTGGGGATCTGAGCCTGGGCTTGCTGCCATCTAGGGCTCTGGGGAAGATAATGCACTTTGCACATTCTCTCCCCAGTACTTCCATTCCAAGGGTGTCCAGAGTTGGGCAAGGACCCGGCCGTCCATCACAATTGCTTTATCTACAGTAGTGAAATGAAATATTTGCTCTTTCCTTTGTTATACCATAAATTGTTTGTCTAGGGATTTTGTTTTGTTATTTGCTGTATTTAAAATTATTTTTCCCAGCTTTTCAAATTATAGTATATTATTAGAATGTATAAAAATAATACATTAAAACAGTTTTCTTCAGATATGCTTCAATAGGTTCCTTTTTGTAATTCCAATGATAATTGTCTGTTATGGCTACTTTAGTTGAGTCTGCCTGAAACATTAATAGAATTTGACAGAGTATCTAAGTAATACAAACAACATGCAAATAAATGTACCAGGTCATTTACTGAGATTACAGGAGAATAAATACCGTCAAATGCCAATCTTTTTGCAACCCATGACCTGGAATGAGGTAAAATGGTTTGTAGTGCGTGAGATTTCTTACTCTGTTTACAGTCCTGTCACTGCTGATTGCATTTTTTAATTCAGTGTTAGCCTCTTCCCATCAGCATGACTTACAAAGTTGTCGTATGTAGAAGTTTTGGACATAATCAGTGTAAAAAGTGTATAAGCTCAACTGTGTTTAAAAGGATTACATATGAATGCTATGAAATCACTGTAGATGTTTTGTCTGGCACCTTCTGACTCATTGGTACAAGAAAAGCCCCACATATGATATATTGTTCATAATGCCAAGCTATTCAGGGATATTTTCTATTTTTGACCCTGTAGACCAGAAAACCCCTAATTATTAGGCCATTTTTTGGAGCATATTTTGTGCAGGAAATTGCACCCTAATGATAAAGAACAGGCCAATAGCTGTCTTCAGTAAAAAAGATCAGAAAGTCTTGTTGAAAGAAAGTTGAGCATGTCACACCAGTGGATGGCAGGGGTTCACCCCCTAATGGGATATGAGGGGTCAGAGTTACTCCTTTTCTCAAATGATTGAAAAACTGGTAATCAGTATTATAGACATGTAGAGTGTCGCTTTCTGCTGTTTTGAGGTTGTTGATCATGAAAATATTTTTGATGTGATTGATTTTTTATCGGTGGTCGTAGCCCTCTAAAAAGCCACTCCCACAAGTTTAAAAATATCAGATTTCAAACATAAATATATGGGGTATCATTTTAGACTATTTCATTGTCAGTGATTACAAATATGTTGTTATTTATGATTTTTGATCCTTTACCTGGAATCTAGCCCCCTATGGACCTCTGTCAGAGGATGAAAAATGACAAATTTCTATTATAATCAAAAATAAAAAAGCAACAAACAGATATCTTTTGTTCAAAAACACCAGAAGAATTAAATGTAAACAAAAACATGAACCATAAAATGTTAAAGCAGTTTAAATCAAGGTAAAAATCAAGGTTATCAAAAAAGTTATCAACTTTTCAGACCCCTGAAAGCCTCAGAATTAAACTTATAGAGGGTCTCTAATTGATTTTTAAATACATATTTTAGTGTTGTATATCATTCAGTGCCACTTTTCTGGATTTTTGTGAAAACAGCCTAAAATATACAGGGAGATTCACTCGAAAGAGGCCCCAAATATTCTGTAGTAACTCTCGCTAGGACAAATCAATCTGAACCAAACAATGTACAATGTGCTCCTCAGTATATGGAGCTTCGAACAAGCCGGGATTCCCCTGTGTCAGAGCGATGAGGTAGGTGCTGGACAGCCATTGAGATGTTTAACCTCCGTTTGCAACTTCTGGGTGCATAATGCCTGTACTCAGTCACTCAACTTCTCATCAGGATGGTGGTGTACAGTATTGAGCAGCACGTCTTCAGGTGCGAACCTATTAGTCACTAATTCATTTAAGTGATGCCAGAATCAACTGGATGATTGTGAGTTAACGGAAGGTTACTTCCTGCAAGATGGAGCAACGTGTCACACATTGGCAAGGAGCATGGCAGAAATTGAGTCCTTCTTCAGCAACAGGGCATTTTTAAAGGGGCTTTGGCCACCACGGTCGCTGGATGTGAGATCATCAGACTTTCTTCCTTTGGGTTGTACTCAAAAGAAAAGTCGGAACAAGCATCACAAGATTTGGAAGATTCTCTGAGACGCTTGCTGGTACTTGGAGCGACGTGTCGAAATGTGTCTGGCAGAAAACGGAAACCACTTCCAGCATCGCATATAATGCAATCAATTACACATACGTCAAGTTATATAGCGTATTTTTTTGGTTCAGATTGCTTCATCCTAACAGGAGTTACAACAGAATATTCGGGTCTCTTTCGAGTGAATCTCCTTGTAGTTTAGAAGAAGATCATTGTTAGGGGCTTTCTTTGTATTTTAGTCTGCTTTAATCATGAAATGATGTGCCTCTCTCATCCTTGCTCTTCACTAACTGCTGTAGATCTGCTGTGTTTGTTTAGCCTAAGAGAAAAAAAAAAACAAACTCCTGTATCCATACTTTTTGGATCTACTTTTAGAAATTTTAAATAAAACAGTGAAAATATTCCAATTGGTGAAATTTCAACTGGAAGTTTCATTGCTGTTGAAGCAAGCTTAACAACAGCTGTGCTGAGTGAGCTGGTTGCTACTCCTATTTTACACACAATTGTGCATGTGTCATCAAAGACCATTGCAGATTGTATATCCGTGTAGGATGCAGTTTGTCCAATTAAAATACATATGTCCTAATTGATAGCATTATGTAGAGCTCATTGTGTATCTCAAAGTATCAGAGTATGTTTACAGACTTCAGCCAACAAAGGAGCACTAATACAATTCCCCCAATTACCAAGAGGTATTTCACACACCAGTTTAAGTGTTGAATAATGCATGTATTGTGCAGTACAGATTTTCATCAAAGACAAACACAAATCCAACTATAAAATATTCATAAGTAAACTGAATCTATTCCCTCAATGAACTGAATCGGTACCATGTCTTTTGCAGTTTTCACAGAGCCCTTTTCTTTGGCTAATGCTGCCTGAACAAGTTTTCTATACTGTTGATTTGGGGTTCACAAGACAAGATGAAAAATTAAGCCTTTCACATTCTTCATATTTTTTGCAGTTGTTAACACAAAGATGGTGAAACAAACTGGTTGTTGAAATGTCTTTAACTGCCACAACTTTCAGCATGTTTAAAAAATCTCCATTTGTTTTTTAAAACCTATTTAGAAGCCAATCCATCTGTATGAAGGAAAACTTGCCTGTGCCGGGCAGTTAATATTATAGCTATGGATTCAGAGCCAGAGTATTTTTGTGTCTTCATCTAAATTTTGTTACTTGTTGTTTATTTTTTATTTTACAATCATGCTGTTAGTTATAGTGCCACTAGGAAGACAATTTGTGGACACAGTAATTGAAAAGTTAATCACTAAACAAAATTGACATTCAGACTGGTAACTACTGTTGTTCAGGTTGCATATTGATCTTGAGCAAATGCATTTTATTCTACAGAATAAATACCTATAGAGCCAGTATATAACTAGGGAAGGTATTTTGAAATTACAGCTTTATGCAGGGGAAGTTATGTTCCAGACATAAATGGCACATGCATCTCTTGAAAAATAGCACCCCAAGTCACTCGGCCAGTCAGTCAGACTGTGCAATGTCTTGCACTGCCGCCTGATGATCGCTACAGCTCTTTTCCTGACAGACATGTCGAATGCTTGTGTCATTGTTCTTTTCTTATCAGCCATGTTGTATGGCCCTTACAATGCTTGCCATGCGAAGGAACCAAAGCCCAATAAAGTGGCAGAGGAAGCCAGTACCTCCAATTCATGGGTCATGTTACGCGTATCATGTCATAAGCTCTCTGTTAAGACTAAGATCAAAATTCAAGTCCCAGTGGCTTACAAATTTTGATGCTCAATGGGAAAAAAATGCTGGATATCTATACTGATATGGATTGGGTAATGTGTTAGGAACGAATGGATGCCACATGGTTTGATAGAAATGAAAATTTTCAACCTACAAGGGGCTGAATTCAAAGACACCCTGAAAATCAAGGTGAAAAAATGATGCGACAGGCTAGTCCATTTTGCCGAAATTTCATTGCAGCAACTCCAAATCATACTCAGTAGTATGTATGGCCCCCACGTGCTTGTATGCACTCCTGACAACATCGGGGCATGCTCCTAATGAGACGATGGATGGTTTCTTGGGGGATCTCCTCCCAGATCTGGACCAGGGCATCACTGATCTCCTGGACAGTCTGAGGTGCAACCTGGCGGCGTTGGATGGACCGAAACATAATGTCCCAGAGGTGTTCTATTGGATATAGGTTGGGCGAGTGTGGAGGCCAGTCAGTGGTATCAATTCCTTCATCCTCCAGGAACTCCCTGCATACTCTTGCCACATGAGGCCGGGCATTGTCGTGCGCCAGGAGGAACCCAGGACCCACTGCACCAGCATAGGGTCTGACAGTGGGTCCAAGGATTTCATCCCGATACCTAATGGCAGTCAAGGTGCCGTTGTTTAGCCTGCAGTGGTATGTGCATCCCTCCATGGATATGCCCCGCCAGACCATCACTGACCTACCACCAGACCGGTCATGCTGAACAATGTTACAGGCAGCATAACGTTCTCTGTCAAACGTGCTCAGGGTGAACCTGCTTTCATTTGTGAAAAGCACAGGGTGCCAGCGGTGGACCTCCCAATTCTGGTATTCTATGGCAAATGCCAATTGAGCTCCACGGTGCCAGGCAGTGAGCACAGGGCCCATTAGAAGACATCAGGCCTTCAGGCCACCCTCATGAAGTCTGTTTCTGATTGTTTGGTCAGAGACATTCACAGCAGTGGCCTGCTGGAGGTCATTTTGTAGGTTTCTGGCAGTGCTCATCCTGTTCCTCCTTGCCGAAAGGAGCAGATATCGGTCCTGCTGATGGGTTAAGGACCTTCTACGGCCCTGTCCAGCTCTCCTAGAGTACCTGCCTGTCACCTGGAATCTCCTTCATGCCCTTGATACTGTGCTGGGAGATCCAGTAAACGTTCTAGCAATGGCATGTGCCATCCTGGAGAAGTTGGATTACCTGTGCAACCTCTGTAGGGTCCAGGTATTGCCTGATGCTACCAGTATTGACACTGACTGTAGCCAAATGCAAAACTCGTGAAGAAACAGTCAGAAAAGATGAGGAGGGAAAAATGTTAGTGGTCTCCACCTGCTAAACCATTCCTGTTTTGGGGGTTGTCTCATTGTTGCCCCTCTAGTGCACCTGTTTTTAAATGCATTAACACTAAAGCAGCTGAAACTGATTAACAACCCCCTCTCCTACTTAACTGACCAGATCAATATCCCAGAAGTTTCACTGGCTTGATGCGATACTCTGATTAAAAAAAATGTTCCTTCAATTTTTTGAGCAGTATTGAAAACTGCCACTGTGGACAGAGCAACCTATGTGATATAGTATTGTATAAGAATTCTGCATCCCACTTTTGGAAGAAGGATCTTTTTTAGTCAGTATGTAAGTATAGTGTTCACAGTAGTGACTGTATGGCAGTAAAGTCATATTTAGCTTAATCAGTTTTCTGTATATTCAGCAAAGTCAGTCTAGCATTTGATGTTCACTTATAAGTTTATTTTAGGTTTGAGACTGTGGAAATAGACCTGGACAATGCCCATAATTTATACTCATCAGTAGACCACACCATGAATAAACACCACTGGTCATCATAATATTTTAAGTCATTCAAGCATACAGTCTAAAATAAGAAAAAGATGAGAAGAGATTAGAAGTAATTTGTTTTGTGTAAATTGTGTTTCTCTGTTAATTTTACTTCAGTTTTATCCATAACCACAAAGTAAAATGTAGTACTTTTGAGGGAAGCATTAATTACTGAGCATTTCAGTCAGGTACCCCTGTTCAGACTGCATATTCCATTGAAGCTGTAAGTGAAAAGATGCTCACACAACATGGGCTATGCACTTATTACAGTATAAGCACAACTTAGAAGATTAAAAAATCAAACTAAACTTTTGGCTATCATAAGCCATTACTTAGTAACACATGCTTATGGAAAAAAAAAACTCTGCTTCCAAATGTTTTTGTTGCCTGCTAAAAGTCTTTCTGTTTATGCTGTGGGATTTTTGCTGTTCTTCCTTTCAGAACTCCTCAATCTCAGAAGTGTACTTTAGTCTTCTTATATGCAGTGCAGGTTTGAGATTTCTCTGTTAATTTAATGACAAGGAGTACTGCAGGAGGAAGGTAGAGTACAAGTTGCAGCAAATTAAGAGGTGTGGGTTGGTATTTCCCTTGGGATCAATAATAAATCTATCTATCTATCTATCTATCTATCTATCTATCTATCTATCTATCTATC
>JANRMT010062796.1:14889606-14900995 GCA_026402145.1 Polypterus bichir lapradei | reverse complement strand
ATCTATCTATCTATCTATCTATCTATCTATCTATCTATCTATCTATCCAAGGAGGATAGAGAGCAGTAAGACTATAAGACATCCTGTAACCATATTTTTTTCCTGCAAAGTAATTCATGGTTGATTTTGATGTATATTTTTTAAGTAGTGTTTTGATGAAATAGTCATGGTAAGTTTCAGATTCTTCACAGATTATGGGACATTTGGTTCAGAGTGGTACTGATATCTAGTAAAGTCCATTTGCACTGCTGATGGTCAGCCTATAATAGATATGCTGTCACACAGCTGTGTATCTGCAGATATGTAGCTTTGTTCAAAAACTTATTTTTATTTTATCAGTTGATGACACTTTGCTACAAAACCTTTTTCATTTAGTCAAGTATTTTTTTTCATACTTAAGTTGCTGACTTTTATGATGAGATCATAGAAAAGATTTTCTTCTAGCAGCTCTTACATGCAGGCAATTCTTATGTAAGCAACATTATACTATGGATCTGTGAACCACTATTCTGTTATCTTGCCTTAACTTCAACATTTTACTTTAACCTGTTATTTTGTTTGTAAATTCCAAGTTGTAATCATTTAGATGTCTATGTTTAACCTCTATCTTCCTTTGAGATGTAAACTACCTTTATTTTCAAGATCTCAGTCAGCTGCATAAACTAACACATGGCTTGAAGATTTATTCAATTTTGAAATTGTCCTTGTCTGGTTTAGCTTAACCTCTAATGAGTCAATCAAGTATTGAGACCTTAAAAAAATATTACTGAATTAACTGAAAGGGCGCTTAAACTTTTGGAAATGCCTCATTTACTGTTTTATGTCATCAGTCTGCCAATTTTGGTAAATATATAGTAATTGTGTAATAAAATGTGCAGAAATACGTCATGTTTTAATACAACACCCTGTGGAGCACAAACTTAAACTCTTTTCAGTGAGAAAAGAAATTTGATTAAGGCCCTTAAGGGTTTGTATACACGTGAGTGCTTAAAAATATGAAAAGGTTACCAAAAATTATCTGTTCTGTTGCATGGTTGTCTGTGTAGTTCAAGTGGATATTTGTTTGTTTTGATACTTCTTAAAAATAGGGACAAGTCACATTTTGGGTGTTGGTAATGTGATATTGAATGCTTGCAGATAACATAATCGTCGTTTTTCCGGAGTACAAATGTACTAAAGATTTTTGCTGTACTCTGCACACATTATATAAAATTGAATATAGACTTGAAATGTATCAAATGTACTTTTTTATGTTTAAAAGAAGCCCTCGATGTCACTTGCATGCTTCTGCCCTGTCAGAAATGCAGCCAAGATTTCCCCTTTAGGCTCTGATGAGTGTAGTTTTTAATAGCAAAGGCATGTGTGATTATTTAAAGTCAGTTAAAACTCCATCTATTACTTGTGATTATTTAAAGTCAGTCTAAAGTATTTTATTATGTGGAGTAATAGTTCTGGCTTCTAGATATTCTAGAATTTTCTAAGGGGGAAGGAACACTTTTGGTGCCAGAAATGGTGACTCATTTTCAGCATTGCTGAAGTTTTGTCTGTGATTGAAGTGTGAGCTTTTTCTTTCTTAGTTATGTATTGAACTGGGGAAACTGGTGGAACACTGACGAATTATATATGGCTGACAAGTGTCTTATGTGTTTTAGTGTTAGGTTGTGTATTGTTAAAGAATGAGTACAGAGCAACAAAGCAGCTAGTGTAATTTTGGGGTGACCTGCTGATCCCTGAAGCTTGATTTGGATTACCCTGTTCTCAAAAACAAATGCACTATATACTGTAGCTTCAGTCACTGTGCTAAATACTGGAAGACAGACAATAGCTGGAGGCCTGTTGGTTAGATTGTTTATTCGCACTTTTCTTGTTAAATGCCCCCACACTTGACTCATTTAAACACTAACACAAGTCAATTGATTAGTTTCACACTATCTTTTAAAAAGGCGGGTTGACAAAGACAAAGAACACAAACAAATGCACATTTTTGCTACATTGTCTTTTTACTCTGTCAGTAGGAACCTTTTTTTCATTGAAAGTGTAGTAAGTATCAATTGACAGGGCCCCTAATTATCCAGAATTGTTTTTTCTTTGCTTTACTTACTTCTGGTACTCAGTGATGGTTTTATTATATAAAGCTTGTGAAAACCAGACTTTCTTTATATCGATTGTTAATTTTTATGTAGCCGTCCAAGATACATAATCTTTTGAAATAAGTAGATAGATAGATAGATAGATATATACTGTATTAATCCCAAGGGGAAATTCACATACTCCAGCAGCAGCATACTGATAAAGAACAATATTAAATTGAAGAGTGGTAACAATGAAGGTATAACAGACAGACAATAATTTTGTATAATACTGTATTAATGTTTACAACCCCGGGTGGAATTGAAGAGTCGCATAGTGTGGGGGAGGAACGATCTCCTCAGTCTGTCAGTGGAGCAGGACAGTAACAGCAGTCTGTCACTAAAGCTGCTCCTCTGTCTGGAGATGATCAGTATACTTTAGAGATATCAGACTGGTGTTTTTAAAGCATTTGAGTTATGTTACCATTAATAGCATTAGAGGGTTATGTTCTTCATGTATTTCTTTTTGACATTAAAAAGTACATTCCATGAAATCTTCTGAAATTTTGTAGGTTGGATGGTTAGTCTGTCAGTGTTTTTTCAACATAATATGCTTCCATATTCATACATATGTTGTATTAATGGATAAGTTAGACATTTGACTATGTTCTAATATGCTGCCATTTGCCTTAGACACTTATATTGTTAAGTGAATGTGTATTTAGTAATTTTAAGTGAAGAAACCCATCTCCAGAAGGGATTACAATTGAAGCCAGTTGGAGAGTATTCCAGACATGAAACCAGATTCTTAAAAATTTTCAAATGTGTCCTGTTTTCAGCAACAAGGCTCCAGGTTTCACAAAAAGTGAGTGTCACTTCCTCAGTGAACTATGTAGCCGTACAACAGGAGATTTTAGAATATGCCTTGTGAATTCAATGAGATCCCACATCTAGGAAGCCACATAGTAACAAGCAACTAACCAGGTAGTCACACTGTAGCTAACATCAGAAGCACAAATCATAGTGGTGTGGGTTAAACTCCTCCAGCTGTCGTGGTAACTTAGAAAATATTTTTTTAGTAGTCATTGTTTAGAAGAGCTAGAGTGTACATTACAAGCTATAGACTGCAAATTTTCTTTTATCTGCCTGTTTAATGATATATCTTTGTTTATGTTCTTGGCCTCAGTCGGCTGCAGCTGCTTCTCATTTTTCAATAAAGGTAAAGCCCAAAGGGACTGAATGTTTTGTCATAGGCACTTTCACATCAAGCTTATTATTTGTGCAAGTCAAAATTTGTTTGCATAAATGCTTAGAAAAGTAAAAAAGCATTTTAGCATATATATATAGCTAAGGGGAAGAAGCACTTTCAATGGAAGTTTGTAACTTTAGCCTCCAGGAAGCTAGCTACTAGAAACAGTGTCTGTGAAAAAGAATAGTGCAATTCTGTGATGAGGACACCGGATCTTCTTTTAGTAAAAGTTGAGGCTCATACCATACACTTTGTGGAGTACATTTTTATGAAAACCAATTGAATAACCACTTATTTAATATGTGTACAATTTCAAGATGGTAATCAATATATGTGAGCATTTTCCCCTTTAGACTGGACATATTGTGTAAGTTTTAAAGTTTTAGACTGATACCCACGTGGCTGCAGTTGTAAGCCATTCTGGGAGTTTAGTTATTTTACAAGATTTATAAATGCATTGTCAATTACAACATACATATCTGGAAAAAATGACAGAGCATTACTATTGTGAAAAGTAATCCTAGCTTGGAAAATAACTAGTTTAGTCCTACATGACAATAAAAAGATTCTCATATTATTAAAAAAGAACTGAAAAAATATAATTTCTTCTTTTTGTTTGCTATACATTAATATATTACTAAGGTGCAGAATAATAAAAGTAAACAGTGACAAAAATCAGTGTAACAATGTTCAATGTGAAAGCCTGTTATGATGCAGTAATTTCGTTGTTCTAACAGATAGCAGTTCTTCTAACAATTTGTATTTTCAGCTAATTAGGATTCTTGCATGTCAGCTTAGTGGCTGGAATGTGAGCATGAGGCCCAAGAGCTTAGCTTAATGTTGAAGAAGCTTTCACTAAGGGTGAAACTATTTTTCTTGAAACATCAACACTCTGAACTTTATATTACCTATCCATGTTAACTAATGCCCAAGAAGTGAGTCAGAAATACCCTTTTATCTTACAGGTTAAGTGCTTTAACACAAAACTAAGTTTTTCACCCTGCTAAGTAAGAAGCGACATAACTGTCTGTGTTATAGTCCTGTGTTGAAAGGGACTTTGCTAAAAGTCTTTGTTTTTATTTTTGATTTAATGAAAATGTTTTGGTTTAAAGAAAGTTTAATCATCTCCATACTAATTTTAAATCATGCTGGTAACCAGTCAGGAACAGCCATTGGTAAGTACTGTTATTTAGTTATTTAGTGTTTTTTAAGTTATCTGTTGTAACATTTTAAAAATGGCCTCAATACTCATTTTTCATGGTATTGATTGATTCTATAGCCTGCATTAAAAATGCATTTATGGTTTTCACTGGCTTTTGACATTTGAGCCCCATAGGCTACCAATGGTCATGACCAGAGTTGCAGCCCTGTGTCCACCCACTCACAGGTGTTAATAAGGTGGCAACTCTAGCAGCATCAAAGCCTTTACCAGCGCGCTTAACTGACAAACAGGGCAGCTGTAGTGGCATCTGGAAATACTTCAACATTGTACCAAATGGGGACAGAAACCACAAGATTCATGCAGGCCTGTATGCAATATTTGTTACCACACAATACCAATTAAAAGGGAGAACCACAAACAATTTAGCTAAATACTTAGGATTAGGGGGCGGCACGGTGGCACAGTGGGTAGCGCTGCTGCCTCGCAATTAGGAGACCCAGGTTCACTTCCCAAGTCCTCCCTGCGTGGAGTTTGCATGTTCTCCCTGTGTCTGCGTGGGTTTCCTCCCACAGTCAAAAGACATGCAGGTTAGGTGCATTGGCGATTCTAAATTGACCCTGGTGTGTGTGTGTGTGCCCTGTGGTGGGCTGGCGCCCTACCCGGGGTTTGTTTCCTGCCTTGTGCCCTGTGTTGGCTGGGATTGGCTCCAGCAGACCCCCGTGACCCTGTAGTTAGGACATAGCAGGTTGGATAATGGGTGGATAAACTTAGGATTAGCACGCAAGTCAAAACGAAGAATTTGGAGAGTTATATTTCTTATTTCTAATTTACAGAAAAAATAATCAGTTCAAGCAGAGTTACATATCCATCCATTATCCAACCCGCTATATCCTAACACAGGGTCACGGGGTTCCGGTGGAACCAATCCCAGCCAGCACAGGGCGCAAGGCAGGAACAATTCCCCAGGCAGGGCACACACACACACACACACACACACACACACACACTCTCACACACACACACCGACACACCAAGCACACACTAGGGACAATTTAGGATTGCCAATGCACCTAACCTGCTTGTCTTTGGACTGTGGGAGGAAACTGGAGCAGACACGGGGAGAACATGCAAACCAAACGCAGGGAGGACCCAGGAAGCAAACCCCAGTCTCCTAACTGCGAGGCAGCAGCGCTACCACTTCGCCACCATGCCGCCCAGAGTTATATACCGTATTTACTCGTGTACCACGCTCCCTCGTGTAAGATGCGCAACCTAATTTTTACAAAGAAAATCACGAAAATCGTTTTGCCCCATGTACGACGCGCGTTGTAAATGTATAGGAAGCATTTAGAGAGAGAGAGCGCGAGCAAGCGAGAGAAAGAGAGAGCGCGAGTGCGCAAGTGAGCGACACACAGAGAGAGAGAGAGAGCACAAGCGAGTGAGAGAGAGAGAGCGTGAGCAAGAGAGAGAGAGAGTGCGAGCAAGCGAGCGAGCCCAAGCAGAAGAAGTAAACATTACAGAATTACATTTCCTCATGTGTGACGCGCACCTGATTTTCTAATGCTAATTTTCGGGAAAAAATGTGCGCATGGTACACGTGTAAATATGGTATTTAATTTGTAATTTACAGAAACAATAATCGGTATAAGCTGGTAAACTTTTGCGTTTGAAGTAGTGATGTAGTTTTTTTTTTTTTCTTTTTTTTAAAGGTCAAAACGTTGCTTGCAGTCAGTTAAATGTTTAACACATTAAGACAAGGGTCAGCAACAATTTTTACCTGCAGCCAGTTTAAATGTGTGGTATTCATTCTGGGACAACGATCTTTACTGCTAGGGCTCCATTGCTCCCTTAATTTTTAAACCCTTGTCACACAGTGCGCTGCCATAGCACATAACTTTATTTTATTGTAATATGTGCTTTTTTAAAATTACAGTATATTTAATCACATTTACTACATAATGTAAGGTGCTATAACTTTTCAGTGCACAATTGCATAAACAGTGGCTCTACTTCTCTGTGTTCTCATATACTTGGTGTATTATGTATTACAGTAGAAGTTGAATTATGTGATTGAGACTAAAGTGAAAGTGGATTGGATTTGGCTGACTGTGCTGATACTGTATTGGGTATCAAAAGTGGTATTGAATTTCAATGTTTTTCTTAGTATCGTATCAAAGTTTGAAATTTTGGTATTGTGACAACCCTAGTGTAATAAGGTTTAAAGTTTCTTATGTCAGGCTATTTTCAGTACAGATCTTGTTAAAGTTATAGAATTTTGAGAAGCTGGGTGAAACTGTGTTGCAGTGGGTTTGCTCATAATATAAATTAACCAGAATAACTCAGTCGGCACTTGACTGGAGCCATTTTTTAAAACTACTAAAGGTTTAGTATTCATTTTTCAGTATGAAAGTGATAACCAAAATGTAAGCATAATTTAAGTGTGTTCGCTTTGCAACTCTGTCAATGTTTGTATGCAGATTTTACATTATTTTCACTAAGCCTATCAATGGTCTGGACAGAGTCTTTCAAAAGAAGGGAGTATGTGTTTAAATGTTGTTGGCTAGAAACAGCCTAACACTGACACCCCACATCACATTTCTTTTGCTATTTGTTATCATCAACCAGGTAGCCTTGCATTTTTGGAAATAGCTTATTCCATTATAGGGTCATAGGAGCTTGAACTTATCTCAGTAAATTTGTGAATCAAACAAGGACTATCCTTAAATAGAATGCCAGTCCATCACACGATAAACACAACACTTAGTCACTGAGGGCCATTTTGGATTTCTCAATCAACCTAACCTACATATCTTTGGGACAGAAAAAATTGCGTCCAGGAAAGGCCAGCCCAGAAATAAATGAGCAAGTGCAAAATACGCATATATGCTTACCTGGCCAGGAATTGGATCCAGTCTGTGATGCAGAAGTGGCAATTACAGTACTGTCCTGCTGTTATAAATAACAGTCTAATTATACTTTAAGAAGAAACATCCAAGAGGCACCACAGTGGACTAAATGTGTGGGAAAGATGTTGTTTTGAATGCAAACTTGTACCAGGGCACAGATGATCTCAGTGCATGATAGGTGTCTTGACTTCTTTGTTGGGGAATGTTTCTTTAGACTGTTGGGTTTATGTCCTCATACAAGAATAGAATATAGATTCTTTTATTGCTCTTGAGGTTACTGCCAAGATTCAGCACAACCCCCGTCCCCCCCAAGATTTGTTTTCTGATCAAAAACGGAGAAGTTGCTTTTCAGACTTCTGACTTCGCCAGATGTCAGTGGCCACATATGACCTATGTTACATTGTTTTTAGTTTACATAAATGTGTATAAAAACAATTTGGGAAGGTGGTAATTTCCAGTTTATATAAATAATTCTGGCAAAGTTTTTTTTAGCTTATTAAAAATAGAAAGTAAAGAAGAAATGTTTCTGCTGCTTAAAATATTTTCTTAGGCAATTTTATTTATTGGTGTAGCTTTGCTGTGGCCAAACATACCTGGGGGAGTGACAGTAAGTTAAGCTTTTCATACGTTGTTTCATCTTTTTTTTTGTTTCAGAAGTGCTAATGTAAACGAATATTTTTTTTGTATACTGCCATTGCTTGACATTCAGCATAGAGCTGACCTTGTGAAACATGAACATGCCATTCCTGTATCTTAATAAAGGACAATTCAGAAGAAAAGCTCATTGACTATAGGTAAAGCAATGTCTGTATGAGTTTTTTATTCCATTTGTGAATGTAGTGTTGTTAGATGAAGAAGCAGCAGTAGAACCAGCAGTACTACTGTATACCTCGTATGCTTCATTAAAAAAGGAAATACTACAAATGGTAAGCAACATCAACAAATAACTGCAATCAACTAGACTGAAATGAAACTATAAAAGCAAAACACATTTAAAACCTAATAGAAAATGAAGGCTTTGAACCATCCATCCATTTTTATAACCTGGTTATCCAGGGCAGGGTTGCAGAAAAGCTGCAGGTTATCCTAGTAATCATCGAGCACAAAGCAGGAGTAACATTTGGACATGACACCAGTCCATTGCAGTGTGAAGTCACATGGACCAATCTAGCAATGCCAATTCACCTAACCTACATGAATTTACTCAACAAACAAGAGCACCCAGTGGGAATCCATGTGAGCAACGTGCAAACACCATGCAGGGTGCATCTGAGATGTGTACCACAATCACCTTAATGTGAGGCAGAAGAACTGTACCATTGTGTCACCCGCACTTTGAACCTTCTATATAGAACTGTTAAGAAAAAGCCATAAACATTGATAATGCACACAATCATGCTAAAGAATCTATATGTATTATTTACTAAGGCAAGACACCCATGGAAAGGTAAGACACCCATGGAAAGCACGCCGGAAGGGGCGTGGATTCACTAAGCCGCCGACAAGTAAGACGCCCATGGCGCACTAACTCTAAGACCATTGGATACGACGACAACTCACAGAACCACGCCCACCAACTCGGAGGCAATGACACAGGAAAAACGGCGTCATTTATGTTCGTCTCTCGTTGACTCCACATGCACCTCTGAGCCACGTTGACTGTTCATAGAGGCATGTTTCTCGCGGAAGTGAATCGCTATATGCAGCGTGTAAAACAGTTTGCGAGGGGTATCCCATGGGATCCTTAAAATAATCCTTTAAAACTGAGGTTAAAACACAATGAAGGAAGCAGTCTTTAAAAACCAATAAGCCCTGTGCCTCTGTTTCATTACCCTCTCACCTGCTTCACCAATGCAGGCCCTGCAACAGTCGAGACGCTCTCTCAGCAGCTGACCTTCTCTGTGCCTGACCGGTTCACACAGAGGCAGCGCGAGAAAAAGCCATGCACACACACAGGCAGCTGGTGGGCAGGTCTCCATGAATTTCTCTTGCGAGCGGGCACATGACCAGGCGGTGTGTATGCTTCGAGAACAAGGGTGGACGCGGCAGGACTATCTAAAAAGAGGCATGTTTGTCACGGATGTAAATCGCTGTATGCGGCGTGTAAAACAGTTTGTTTGTCGTGGATGTGAATCGCTGTATGCAGCATGTAAAACAGTTTCCGAGGGGTTTCCCATGGTCTTACAGTTGGTGGGCGGGTCTCTGTCAGTTGCTCTTGCGACCGGGCACATGACCAGGCAGTGTCTATGCTTCGAGTGTGAGGGTGGACGCGACAGGACTATCTAGGAAAAATCATGTTGCGGATGTGAATCGCTGTATGCAGCGTGTAGAACAGTTTGCGAGGGGTGTCCAGTGGTCTTACAGTTGGTGGGCGGGTCTCTGTTGGTTGCTCTTGCGAGCGGGCACATGACCAGGCAGTGTGTATGCTTCGAGAGCGTGGGTGGACGCGACAGCACCATCTAAGAAGAATCATATTTGTCGCTGATGTGAATCGCTGTATGCGGCGTATGAAACAGTTTGTCCCGAATGTGAGTCGCTGTATGCAGTGTGTAAAAAACTGTATTGTATGTTGCCCTCTCCAGAGTTACATCTTTTCATTCTCCTACAATCGTATCCTCAAAACCAACCCCATTTGGACAACTGTGTCTTTCAGGAAATGTTCACCCATCAATGCATAATTATGTGGCGTATGCTATGCTGCGGGTTGGCTAGTGTAAAATATTATTCCAGTGTACTACGTTTATTATGAAGCAGTATACATACACGTAAAATGTGCAGATACAGTTAACTATAGCAGCTTTTCTGTTAAGTAGTATCTTTTTTATATAATATACATTAAAAATAAACTTCTATCTATCTATCTATCTATCTATCTATCTATCTATCTATCTATCTATCTATCTATCTATCTATCTATCTATCGGGTACCAATAGTTCCACAGAATTACTTTTATTTAAATTCTAAATTGTGATACTGTGATTGTTTGGCCAATAAGGGTGGGTAAGTGTGATACAGGACAGTTAAAGAGGTCAGCATGGTCCTACTCCACGAACTGTGAGAGGTTAAATGTGTCTCTTGACTATCCCACCCAAAGAGTATTTGTCCATATAAACAGTGAAACACATTAACAGACTATGGAGAAGTGCATTTTAGACAGAAAACAGGGAGAATCCCTTTATAAAGGGACATGGAGATATTTTAAAACAAACTTTTCTGCGTATTATGCTATTAAAACAGTCAATGTATGATTTTCATGAAACTCGGTACACATGTTTCTCATTGGTCGACAAAAAATACTGTAGGGTGAAATCAACCCTAACCCACCCCCTTCTGGGTAGGGTGGGGGGTGATCTTGTGGTCTTGAATGCCTGTTATCATCCAGTTGACACTTGGAATGACCACCAGAGGGCGAACTGGAGGTGACTGCCAGCATTCTTTATGTTTGAGCACCACCACTCGCCTGTTGCTTTTGAAATTAAATAGAGTTGGCCGGGTTGGCATCCCAACTATTTTTGGGACTTATTCTGTCTTTGTTGATGTTCGGAACTTTTGAAAAATCCATAGTATTATTTGTTTGTCGTTTAATGTTTATTTTTGTTAACTATATTTTCATCTTGCATTATTCTTATTGTAATAATGTTGTAGTGGTAATAGTATTAAATCAACCTAATAATAATATTAATTTAATTGATGTTTATTTACATTGTCAAAAATTATGCATGTAAAAACGTATTACTATACCACAAAACAAAAATGAATCTGTCAAAAAACCTTAAAAAAGGCTTCGTTTTTCCCATCATTTTTACACTACTTTGAAAGTATTCTGCGATTTATATTTTGACTAGCAGAATACCCGCGCTTCGCAGCGGAGAAGTAGTGTGTTAAAGAAGGTATGAAAAAGAAAAGGAAAAATTTAAAAAATAACGTAACATGATTGTTAATGTAATTGTTTTGTCATTGATATGAGTGTTGTTCCCATATCTATATATATATATATATATA
>JANRMT010062796.1:14809002-14889206 GCA_026402145.1 Polypterus bichir lapradei | reverse complement strand
TTTTCATACTTCTTCTCAAACCAAGGTGGTGCGAGGCTAAAATGAATTGGGATGCGCTGATCAATGTTATCGGTGTACCAGGAAATCATGCATTGACAAAAGTTCCCCTTTGATTGTAATGCAAAGTGTGATTAAATGCATTATTTTTTAACGCGTTATGGAGCACATGCATCGAAGCTTCTCAGCTGTGCTTGTGCTAAGAAAATTAAACATTTTAAAAATAACGTAACACGATTGTCAATGTAACCTTTTGTAAGTAGTGCCTGGAGGATTCAGTGTGGAGAAAGTCTAGAGACAGAGTGTGTATTAACTTGTGGATTTCTCTGTATTTGGTGGCAGTGTGACGAAGTTGCTTTGGAAGACGGCGTTAGCCGCGGAGCTCAGCTCAGAGCGAAATGAGGTAAATGGGAGGGGAGATGATGACGTGACTCCCCCACCCGCCTTAACTGTCAATCCCCCACAAACACAGTCTCTCGGAATTTGCATAAGCACACCCCTTCACCTGCAATTTTAACTTAGTTACAAAGTGATCAAAACTCTCGTTTATATCCTGCGTCCTCTCATTAAACTTGTATCCCGCATTACCCGTGGGCACGAAAAGCACCAGCGGCAGCCTGTCTATTAAGTTAATTTAAAGTTTAGGTTTATACCTCGCTTTGTTTCCGAAGTAGCTGTACTGATGAATATGGTAGTATGTCACTCGCTCGCTTCTTAATGTTTCGCTGCCTTCTCAATTATATAATGCATGTTTTGTTCAGCGTATTTTGGAGCTCTTCCTGGTTTTCTACATAGTGTGTTGACAGTCAGTTCACGTGATTACGTGGGCGGCGTAATGATGTCACACGAAACTCCGCCCCCACGGCGGTCAAGCTCAACTCCATTACAGTAAATGGAGAAAAATACCTTCCAGTTATGACCATTACGCGTAGAATTTCGAAATGAAACCTGCCCAACTTTTGTAAGGAAGCTGTAAGGAATAAGCCTGCCAAATTTCAGCCTTCTACCTACACGGGAAGTTGGAGAATTAGTGATGAGTGAGTGAGTGAGTGAGTGAGTGAGTGAGTGAGTGAGGGCTTTGCCGTTTATTAGTATAGATTAAAATAGGCTATCTATTGTATTACAGTATATATAAGATAAGTAAGCAATTTTATTTTTATCTACCATAAACATCCTATATTTATTTTGTGGATTCAGCGGCTCTCTTTGCAATTTTTGTTTATTCATTAATGGACTAAATGTTATGTTTTGCAACATCGTAGCTAATGTGTTGGTGTTAATTTTTTTTCCTAAAAAACAAATAGGAATTTTTTTTCAATACGTTGATAATCAAAAAATGAATTTAATTAACTTATCAAAAAGAAGGTAAAGTATAAAACAAATATAGCTATGATATTTAACTTATAGTTGAAGCAGTGGTTTAATATAGGAGAATAACCCTGCTAAGTATGTAACTGATTATGTTTGCATGTCTGTTAGGCTCACAACAGCTACTAGATAGCTGTATATTTGCCTCACTATAATAGACAAATGTTTGGCATCTGATCATGGTGATTTTGACATTCTTGTACTGCCCCTACCACCTAGCAAGAATACCCCAACAATGCAGTCTTTAGTTGTACTGTATTATTTGTGAAACCAGGTAGATAGCCTTGTGTGTCACAATACTTCTTTCCTGTTCATATAGTGTGGTAGAGTGCAACCCATTAGGAGGTATATGGGAGGCCACTACACAGGAAATGGCAGATCATACCACTATATAAAGATCTTAGGGTTGGCTCCAGTTAAGGCACACAGTGCGACATTTATTGTTGTTCATCTGCCATCACCAGGTGCATCTGGATTAGTGTTAGATATCAACCCGCTGCACTGCTATGTACTGGTGTTGGGTCAAGCTTTTTGTTTTGTGACCATGCCTTAAAGGATACGTTTGGTATTTTTCCAGTCAATTTTTTTTTCTTCACAAACATGGTATTTATGCATTTGCCACATTAATTTTTTTCCTAAAATTAAGTTTTTTCTATAAATTTTAAAAATATCTTGCCTGAACGGACACATTACAATGAAGGCTATGGGGCATGGGACATCGCCAGCTAATAAAAGCCTAAAAACTTACCGAATACTTCAAGACAATTGTCAAGTATTGATTTGCATCTTGCTAATACACACACATTGTAAAATAGTTTATACATGTCATTTTTGAACATATAAACTTTAATATTATGAGATTTGGCCATTTGAAAGAAGGCCAGCTGTGCATGCCAACTCAGCATTTGTCTTCCTTCGCAATAACCTTTCACCTCCTGGGATGTAATTTTCTTTTGAAAAACAAAATCACAGTAAACTTTTCATGCCACGTGGTTGGATTTACTTTGATTTACTTCTGTATTTATGTAAGAACTCACACAAACAAATAGACAATAAATCCTTGTCTGGAGAAAAGATTGTTTTGATTTACTTCTGTATACTGTATATGTTAGAAGTCGCACAAGTGAATAGAAATGTATGCTTGCCTCAAGAAAAATAGTACCAGGACTATGCATTAAAATGATTATTTTCAGATCCCTTTTGTTGCCATTAACAAGCATGGGAAAAATGAAAGGTATGTTTTTTCATATTAAAACTTTTGCCGCTTCATCAGCAAATGTTTAGGCTTTTATTTTCCTGTGATAACCCATGCCCTATAGTCTCCATTGTAAAGCACTAATGCGGGCAAGATATTTTTTTTTTATTTATAGAAAACACTTAACTTTAGGACTCAATTTCATGTGGCAAATGCAAATATACCATGTTTGTAAAGAAATAACTTTGACTTGAAAAACACAAAACTTAATACTTTAAGAAGATTCAGTTGCCTATCATCCACACCTTTGTGTCAGGCCTGTCTTTTGCATTTTTCAACAGGATAATGTCTGACCATTTAGTGCTGCCTGTATGATATCAGCACCCTTCCTTTCCCCAATAAATCACGAGTGGAACATTCTAAGATTCTAGTTAACCTGCAAAGACAGTTAACCCCCTGTGGGAGCCATTTACTCAGAGAACACCGTTTGGCTCAAGTCCTGGAATCATTTGTTACTCATGTGTCTTCCATTCTGTATGTTGATTTCCATTTAAGCTGGATCACTGCTGGGTACAACTATTTTTTTGTCACAGAGTGTGTTTTATTAGGTTTCCCTGGTGTGGAAATTGTGACACATAAAATATGTAGAATGTATCTTTCTTTATAGCAATAGGTTATTCGTATATCTGACAGATGCCAAATTATTACTAGTTTTTTGATGGCATGTTGCCATTTTGTATTCTTCCCCCCAAATTCTGCTATCTTTGCAGCTGAAAAATGATTTATTGCAAGCTGTGTGCTGAAATGAAAGATGATATTGGAAAACAATTATTAAAATATTTCATTTTTCAGTTTGGTTTCTTCCAGAATATTTTTTGTTTTTGCCAAACACCACTGTGATAAAATGCATCATTTGGGTATATAATGCAATCTTGTCTGGCACAGGTTTTTTAATATTTTTGGGACAGTCAGGGAGTACTGGTCCAATGTGATTCTTTTTTAACTAACACATTAACTGTACTAAAATTTTAATAAATCTTTGTTTTATTTTACATGGTATTTAGTAAAGTGTTTTGAGGATTCGAGAATAGGTGGGAATGCATTTCAGGTTTATTTGACTACTCAGAAGAAGAACAGAAAAGTGAACATGGAAAGAAATTCAAGCAATAAACAATTATAGCTCTATGTCCAAATCTTTTCCTATGGGCTTAAATGCCATTTAGTTTGTTTACTCTTCCAGCATTCTAGATTTTTACCCCACATTAGACTGTTTCAGATTCTTATATTTAATAACTTCCTACCCTCAAATACAAAAATAAAGGACTCATCAGTTACATTCCATCATATACCTTCACAAGGTTAATGGAAAGTTTCAAAACTAGCCCCAATGGGTTTTTAGTGAGTATTAGTTTACACTGCACTCAGACATTTCAGAAATTTAAAAGAGAAAACAACAAAGAAAGCAGGAACCTGTCCTTTAAGGTTAGTAGAACTCTACATATTTTTTTTATAATTGTCTATATTTTCTTCTTGTTTGGAAGGCTGTAGTAGTTACCTAAACATCTTCTCTCCCTGGTACTACCTCTGTAAATAGTAGGCTATTACTCCTGTTTTCTTTTTCACCTTCACACTTTCCTGCTGCTTGTATCCCTACTTTTACTCTGTCTTGTGTTCCTTTCTTAACCTCTGTTGCTTCTTGCCACTCACAGAACTTAAGGAAAGTGACCTTATATCAAACAAACAAACTCTGAGTACATGAATAAGTAAATCAGATATGCTTTATTTCATGTTATTGCCAATCCATCTTTCCTGCTTAAAATTCTTCAGAAAGAAATATCCATGTGCTTGAATCTGTCCAACTACCAATTTGTTTTCATAACAGCATTGATTTTTTTTCACATTTTGTATTCTCAGACTAGATTTTATCTCAGAGTTTATTATTATTATTATTATTGACCTTACCATTGCTTTTGGTATAGTTAACCACATAAGCACTTGCCACAAAGGAACAGTATGTTCTATTTGTGTGTGTGTTCACTTTTCTCCAGCCAAACACAAGTAAATGTTTGGCAGATAATTTATTTCCCTACATCCTGTTTCCTGCAGAGTAATGTACTTTCAGGTTTACTTTTGAACCAGCTTCCCAGAATATTCATGATGCTATTGTCCACATATTTGCCAACAAGATGCCATGTTCTTCCCATCTTTGCACTCTCCTTGAATAAAGCTTGCATTCTGTCTCTGTGGTATCAATGTGTGGGTATCTACCCTCTTTATAAAGTTAACCAAATTGAACTATGTGCTAGGTTTCCTCAGCAGTGACATTCATGTCTGTGGTTACTCTTCCTATGAAGTCAGTAGACGGATTGGGTGAGCATAGGGGGTCATGAGGTCACTGGAAAGGGGTGTGTGGTGCTCCCAATATCTGTGCAAAAGGACAGAGGTTCAGGTCTTTAGAGTCCTGCTGCTTCCTGTTTTGCAATATGGCTGCAAGACATGCAGTGACCTGAGACAAAGACTGGACTCATTCAGTACTGTGTCTCATCAGAGAATCATTGGGAACCACTGGTTTGACTTTGTGTTGAGCAAGCAGTTGCTCACAGAGTCCCAAATGAGGCATATTACCTCCATTGTGAGGGAGTGACAGTTACGTCTCTACGGCGATGGGGCACAATTCCCTGAGGGTGATCTGGCTCATTGGATCCCCACTGTTGAGGATACGAGCGACTGGACCAGGCCAAGGGGACACCCATGTAACATCATTTCCGGAGGGTGGGACTTCACCATGCCTTGGTGATTGCCAACCTGGATCCTGAGCTGTTTTGTTGTGTGGCGAGTGCAGCATTGCGCTGTACCAGTGCATGCTCCCCAATCTGACCTGACTTGTTATGGAAGCTGTAATCCATAACAACTCCATAACAACTACTGTGAACAGTAAGCACCCAGCTGCCTTCTACTGAGGACACACAGAAAGGCAGGCAGTATAATTAAAGACCTCAGCCACCCTGCACAGCCCCTTTTCTCACTTCTCCCTATATGGTGCATGTTGTGGTGGTGGTTGGGAGCATGAACTAATACAGTGTGTTGCCACACCCACCACTTCACAAACCGCTTCAGGATCCCAGTTAGGGCCAAAGAGCAGCCGTGCAATGGGTGACACCTCAGCACCACACTAGTTCGAATGGAATGAAACAGTGTGAAGTTTTTTACAGTGGCTAGAGTGCCAATCCTGCACAATTCTTAGATGAAGGACAGTGACCATACTGTAATTGAATGGCTACTCAGTTAATAAGTATTTGTAAATTCCATTCCGTTTATGACAGGAGGAACTGTTTGAAATTAATTTTTTCCTCTAAACAATACCACCCCTCCAACCCTGTAATTCCTGTTAAAACAGCCTCACAGAAGGTCATATTAGTGAGAGGCATCTGGATGGTTAAGGTGACATGAATGATTAACAAATTTAGGGTGACTAATTTCGAAAAGATTCTTAATCTTAATGTGGGTGTGTAATGTCCTGTTGTAAAACTCTCTAATCCTGCCACTAACTGCTTTGGTGTTATACACTTATCAACCTTAATACAAGTGATTCCTAAAGTGAATTAAGTAATTTAAATGAATTCAATTCAAATTTCTGACATAATAGTAGCAAGCATTGATATTTAAAGGAAGCTTTTGGCCCCAATCCCATGCATCGTTAGTGCAAATGTCACACAGTTTTTTATTACGTGGTAGCATCCTAATTGTCTTTTTATAAACAATTGTTGTTGACAAGTAAACTGAAGAGCATGAAAAAATACACAATACCACACACACAACCACACCTTGTTTTTTTAAAAATAAAAAGCATAAAATATATCAGCACGATCACTGTCATAATCACAGTCAAAAGTGGAGGCCAGCTGGGGTGCTTACCCTGAGGTCTGAATATGGATCTCAATGCCCCAGTGCTGTGATGAGGACACTGTGCTCTAAAAATGGCACTGTCTTTCGAATTAGATGTAAAATCGAGGTCCTCACTCTCTGTGGTAATAAAAGATCCCTGGGCATCCTTTGTAAAGAGAAGGGTTTTTCCTGATGTCCTGGCTAATTTGCCTGTCATGGCTTGTCATTCTGGCCCCGTAATCATCCTCTGTCTCTTATTGACTAACTGTCTGTCACTCCTTCGCCACCTAACAGCTAATGTGTGGTGAGTGTACTGGCACAAAATGGGTACCATTGCATCATCCAGGTGGATGCTGCACATTAGTGATGGTTGAAGTGTCTCACCACTCACTGTGTAAAGCACTTTAAGTAGAGAGAAAAGTGCTATATAAATGTAAACAATTATTATTATTATTTTCTAATCGTAATTTAAGCGTAATCTAGACCAGGGTCACAGTGTGTGCTGGAGCCTATCCCACCTATAATATGATACAAGGCAGGAACAAAACTTGGACTAGGTGCCAGTCCATTGCAAAGCTAGTACACGCATATACTCCAATCACACACTAGGGCTAATTTTTGTGTTGCCAGTTTACCCAACTTGCATGTCTTTGGTAAAATGATTGGGAAGAATTTATCTTGTATTGTCTTGATTTTGAAGCACTTTTCCGAAAGTCAGAGAACATTGTTTTACCATCTGTAGTGGTAAATGTACAGATTAAATACTGTATTGTTGGAACACATAGAGTCAGTACGTCATTGTTTCAATGAAGTCATGTCATATCCTCAATAGCTGCATATAAAGAACCTGTTTTATTAGCAACGGTACATTTTACCAGTATTTGAATGAAAGTATTTCATAATTGAGACACTCAATTCTTGTCAAAAAACGGTATGTGAAATTTTTACACTAAACACATTGTTGCATGTGCCTTTGTTTAGGTATTTCTTTTACATTTGCAGTAGTACAGGACAATAAAAATACATGGCTAACCAGAGGTTTAGTTTAATAGGTTAATTTACCTATTAATATTAAAAGTATTTGTAACATCTATGTTTAACAGGTGGTTTAAAAGACAACATACTGTATGATACACTTATCAAAGTATTATTACGAGTGAAAGATAACAAAACTTACAGAGATGATTTTACTCTTAAAAAATTCAAAACAGTCTTTATTGAAAACCTCTCCTTTATGCCTAGGTTTAAAGAAAAAATATTTAGTATAATAAAATATTTAGGTTTATGACATGAGGAATCATGAATTTCACCAGAACCACTAGATGGCTGTATAGATGGAAAGAATGAAAGATGCATCTATCAACAAGTATAATCTGAAAAGCACAGCATTAAATTAACTTATATTGTAATTTGTCTTTGTCCTGTCATATCAGGAACAAAGCATTTTACAAGCAGTGCTTTGTTTTACAGTTTCTTCTTGGCTTCTGTGATAAATGAAAGCCAAGAGTCCAAGTCAATGCAATTGTCAGGAGCAGTGTAAATATTTCCCTTTATTTCCATGTTTTTCTCAAACTTTAAGGTCAGATTTGCTTGACTAGTGATCTTGAATATTTCATCTAAGTGCTATTACTCTGGGTCATTTGAGTTTTCCTCTCACAACCCAAAGATGTGCAGACCCTCTATGAGTCAGTATAGTTCAGTGCATGAGTGTGACCTGTGTGTGACTAGTGCACCACCCTGAGGTGGTCCAGCTTGCCAGGAATGGTATTCGTTTAAAAAAAAAAGAAACAAAAGCAGTGGATGTCTCCGGTTATGCTTATATGGTGGCTGAAACATGGAAGGTAGTAGAGATATGGTATACTGAACAATACAACAACAACCAGCATTTATTTATATATCACACTTTCATACAAGCAGTACAGCTCAAAGTGCTTTGCAAGACGACACAAGGATAGCTGTATGAAATGAAAAACAAAAAACATTATTCAATATTATTGAAGGGTAAAAAACAAAGGAAAAATGTAAGGTTAGATGGCCAGAAGGACAAAAAAAAAAACAAAACAAAAAAAAAAATTACGCTGGAGAAAAAAATAAAATCTACAGGGGTTCTAAGACCACCCAGCCCTCAATGGGTATTCTGCCTAACATAAATGGTCATAAATCAGTCCACTTTGTTTTCAGGCTGCCCAAGGTAGTATTTGATGATGTTGGACTTGTGGACAGCTGGGACACCCACCTTCAACCCATCAACACAGGGGGCTGTATAATGCTTTGATTAGGTAGTTGTAGTGCAAATTGACACCACAAAAGAACCAGAAAAGACAAATGAGAATATTAGAGATTAGTACAGATTGCAGAACCTTGAAGAATATGATAATTCTATGCCCTTATATTCTATCATGAAATACAACTAAAATGTAGCTATTAAAAATCCATATTAAAATAATGGATTTTTAGAAGTTTTTTTTTAAATAATCCACAGTATTAGCCTGGTGAATTTCAATCAGTAAAGTATTCCAGACTTTGGGTGCATAATAACAAAAGGCCACCTCACCACTTCTTTAAAGTTTGGTAGTATTTTAAAATCAATTCTGAATGACACAGGTAACCAATGTAACAATGCTAAAACTAGTGAGATGTACTCAAATTTTCTTTTTCTTGTTAAGATTCTGGCTGCGGCATTCTGCACTAATTGTAGCGGATGAATGCCTTTCTTAGGCAGTCCTGTTAGTAGTGCATTACAGTACATCTAGTAGAGGAAAAACAAAACTGTGAATTAATTTTTCAGCATCTTGTAAAGTTATAAGAGGTATAACTTTTGTTATATTCCTTAAGTGAAAAAATGTAGACTTAGTTATCTGGTTAATATTCGATTTAAAGTTTAGGTCAGAGTCAATAACTACCCCTAAATTTTTTACTTCTGTCTTGACTTTTTATGGAAGCTCTGAACCGCACAGTGAAAAAAATTATGGGATAACCCTTATCTCGTACATTTGTGAAAATATCTCATACATACGAGATACTTTCATGTATGTATGAGATGTTTTCACTTATGTACAAGATACTTTCACATAGGTACAGGATATTTTCACGTACGTGTGAGATACTTTTACGTACGTATGAGATGTTTTTACGTTTGTACAAGATAGTTTCACATACATACTAGATAAAGTTAGATTAAAAAATTACAAAAGTGTGTTTCGGGGCTACCTAATTACGCCTTTACCAAGGCTGACATCACCTCCACCCCTTGTGGTGTGGTGTTATAAAAAGCAGATGGGGGGGCTTTAATTATATTAATGTAGTGTGAGATGGTTGGAGATGGGTTTAACTGCAGCCTCCAGTACCTACTTTATGATGTTCATCAGGTAATGCCCCATTACACTATGGTGAAGATTAGGGCTGTGGGAGGGTTATATGACTCAAAGGGTTTAGGTACGTGATTTATGTTTACAGGCATTCGTTTAAACACTCGCATGGAGCTCCTGAGGAGATATGGTGTTTTTTTTCTCTATTCTAAAATAATCTAAAGTTATGGATCAATACAAACATTCTCTAATATGAAGCCTATTTTTTAGGATCTTGGTTCGTGTTTGTCCTGCAACCAGATTGGTTGGAATTATAAATTGTATTCAAGGGCCTTTTGATTTATTTATTAAATACAGCTTCACTTAACAAAAAGTGTTTGGGGCACAACAGTAAAAAACAACCTTTATTTCAGAAATTCTCAACTCCTCCATTAAGTGTATCATTATAACATGTTATAATATTTACTGTAAGCTTAGGCTTCAGTAATATCAATAGAGATATCTAGTCTACTGCATTATAAAAGGTAAGCTTTTTATTTTTATTGTCTTGATCAGACTGCAAAAAGTCTGATGAAGCATTGCACAATGTGGCTTTTTCAGCTTTTGTATCTGTTTTACACTTATTTTTAAATTAGTGGACATGTATAGGTTTTGTTTTATGCTCTGTGTATGTGTACAGTGGGGTGGTTGATGTTTGGTTGATATTATTCTTTTTTATTTATTTATTTTTTTTGGAAATGTGATTTTCATAACTATATACTTATTTTTCATTGTTTTCTTTCCTGATCTCATTCAGTTAATGTTATTGAGAACCTGTGTAGGCAGAAGGAGAGTTTAAATTGTTGATATTGTAGTAAAGTTGCTATTTTGTCCCAATGCCATAAGGCTTTGTAATAAAGAAATATCACACGTAATACAAATTTCTGGGGTATAGAATTTTCCATTTCTATTTTTTAACTGTCTAGATCAGTTGTTTTCAAGTTCAGCCCTAGGAGTCCCCTGTGGCAATAGGTTTTGTTCTGACCAGTTTTTCAATCAGTGCATCATTCTATCTTTCAAATGATCTCATTCTTTGTTTATTAGATTAGATTAGATGAAAACTGTTGCATACAGCAACAGAAACACAAATACATACTGGTATGACAGATAAAACACCCAACCAATCACTCAGTCAATTAAAATACATTTAACAAGTGCATCAGGAGGAAGCATTGAATTGCCTGATAGCAGTGGACAAAAAAGACCCCCAAAGGTGCTTCTTAGCACATCGTTGTAGAATGAGCCTGTGGCTAAAAATAGTCCAAGAGAGTGTCTCCTTGAGGTGGATGGAAGGGTTTTTCATGATGGCATCCAGTTTTGCCATCATCCACTTTTCCGCAACAACTTCCAGTATGTCAAAGGTTCATCCTGTGATTAGACAGGTTCTCCTGATAGGTCTGTTCAGGCATTGCTGTTCTTTTGAGCTTAGGTTGCATTCCTCAGGAGACTGCAGTATAGATAACCACACTGGCTACTATGGACTGGCCTAATGGCCTGGAAATATTTCTAATACATTCATACATATTTCTTTTTCTTGCCCTAGCTTTCAATGCATACTTTTCGCAATTTTTTTATTTGCAATTTTCTGCAGAGTTTATTCCCTTAATTGTATCCGAATACAGAAAGTTAGCATGGAGCAGTTATCAGCAAAGTATTATTTTCAAATAATGTAACTATTTTAGAATGCTAGAGTAATCTTTGACCTGTTGTCACTAGGTGTTTTATTTTTGTCTGTTTTGGATGCAGTTTCTTCTTTAAACATGAATGAATAAAAATATTAAACCTTAAAAAATATTCTCATTATGAATTTAATGTAAAAGAGTTCACATTTTTTTCTCTTGTTGATAGTCATAAATTTTATTTGAGGCATTCAGCTATGTGAAAAATCAGATTGGAAGCCAGTAATGTAAAATAACAAGTAGAAGATGATGTCATTTTTTAATGGGATTGCAGTTCAGAAAGTTTCAGAGGGGTGTGCTTTTCACTTTTAGATTAAGATACAATGACTTTTTAGACACATATAAAGAGTTAATGTCTTAGTTTTTCACATTGTTTATATGAGTAGAATAAATCACTTTTGCAGATAACAGGAAATTCCTACTACTGGTAGATATCCACAGCTGATATTATAGCTGAGAGAGCCATACATTCTAGAAGTTGGTGGCATATCACAACAATCGACAATCAGCATTTAGCCATAGTGTCTTTCTAGATGGTGCTGCTGCATAGCCACTATGCTCTATTGGTAAGTCTGTTCATTTTTTCAGTGTCAGCCACCAAATGTATTTCCTTCAGTGTGAAATGCTACTGAACAATTGACACTTTGTTCCACTTTTTGTTCTGGCACACATCAATGCTTTGGTTGCCTCCTGCCATATTGCTGATTACTCAAGGTGGAAAATTTTATTCAATGATTATTTTTTTAATTGCGTTAGTTGAATAACTTGATTCTTCGTATATTAGATCGATTGAATGGTATTGGTAATGGTTACAGCATTAGTAACAGTTTTTTAAATATTTAATTACTTCACAAAACACATCATGGAAGGACTAACTCAGAAGAACTCTGTTTTAAACTTCACACCTTCTGCAAGATTCAGTGAACTCTTGGTAGAAACATAATATATAGTCTGTCTATTCTCTAATGCGTCTTGAGTGACAGATTCATAGATGACACCAAATGGTTCTACAAAATAATATTCTATGCAGACTGAAAAGCGGAATCAGTGTGTCATGTGTAATGTATTGTCAAAGTAAGGGGTCTGAATTAAAAAGAGGTGATGACAGTGTTAGATCAGAAATATGCTGTAATGGAAATTTGGAAAGTACAAGCAAGCAATCATATTGTATTATATAGGACACTCCTTATTATGGAATTTATAAGGCAACATATATAACATTAATTTCAGTAAACAGGTTTCCTCAGAATATTTAAAACATCAAATAAAAACTATGTTTTCCAGTATTGCAGAACAGCCACGTAAAAAAAACATAGATTAAAGATTGCTTAAAACTGATGCTTCTGAATGTTACCAGATTTGTGAAAGCAGCGGCAAGAAAGAATGCTGACATATACAAATACTAGTAACAACTATACTAGTATCAAGACAACCCCGTTTTTAATAAATGTTGCCCTATCACAATTACCAAGATCACAGTCCTTTTATTTTGTCATAGTATACTGTAGCTCAGGGCGGCACGGTGGCGCAGTGGGTAGTGCTGCTGTCTCGCAGTTAGGAGACCTGGGTTCGCTTCTCAGGTCCTCCCTGCATGGAGTTTGCATGTTCTCACCGTGTCTGTGTGAGTTTCCTCCCACAGTCCAAATGCATACAGGTTAGGTGGATTGGCGATCCTAAATTGTCCCTAGTGTGTGCTTGATGTGTGTGCGTGCCCTGGCCAGGGTTTGTTTTCTGCCTTGGGCCCTGTGTTGGCTGGGATTGGCTATAGCGGGTTGGATAATGGATGGATGGATACTGTAGCTCTTATGCAAGTGGGTGCTACATTTACTTGCTTAATCAACATTCTAGCACATTAACAAGTTTGATTATATAAGCATCTAAATGAAATGTGTGCAAGAATATTAAACCTTTTATTTTAGTGGAAGCTGCTCAGTCTTTTTATTATCCATTGCTGACGTGCCATAAGAAATGTATCTGACTCACTTACTCAGTGTCTATCAGCTTTTCCTAGTAGCATTCATATTTGAATTTCATGCATACTTTTTAATTGTTCTAGGCTGCCTGGCAGTTTCCTGGGTTAATAGCATTGACACAGAAAAGTTTAATCTTAGGCATCCTGAATGTTGCATAAAAGGTTACTATTATATTGTCCTAAAAATGCTTTTTTGTGTTTGATGTGTTTATTGAATTAACAGATTTTTTAGTGTATTCAAATCACATAAATCTATTTGAGACATAAACAACACCATGAATGGTAAATTGAAAACAGCAGTACAAAATATGAAACAACAAGGTTCCAAAGGTGAATGCTAGTCAAATTTTATTGTTGTGTAAAGGTGCACAAAGCTTAGCTGATACCCAAAACTCTTCCTAAGTTTCGATGGTGCTCTACTGTCATTCACATGCCTTTCCATTCACAGGAGGAAAACAGCATCTGTGAAATTGTCAGTATGTGGTAGCATTTGGAGGTAACCTCATTCAGCAGTTTCCTTTTTTACCTTGTATGAAATCTAGTTTCCTTGTTTCTAAAACCCATTCAATTTCCAGACCCTTTGGAAATTGATACACTTAGAAAGGAGCTACATGGATTTTAATTTGTGATTGTTGAGTACCTTATAATTAAATTAATCACAAAATTTTTACAAGGGAATATCTTGACATTTTGCATGATTTACTAAGTACAGTAGTTTGTGCCTTTGATCGCAAAAACATTAATCCAGGAAATTCCCAGGAAAAAGAGAAAATACCAGAATTGCCAGTAATAGGCTCATCCTGACAGGTCTTCAGTAGAGTTTCTTAGGCATTAATGTTGGGGTTTTAACATTTCTGTCTAATATAGAAGAAAATCTTGAGACAAGGCTTTTTCCAAGAGATTTTTTCAAGTCCCGCGAGACGAGACTTTTGCTAAGAGATTTTGTCAAGGGGCAGCATGGTGGTGCAGTGGTAGCGTTGCTGCCTCGCAGTTAGGAGACCCGTGTTCGTTTCCCAGGTCCTCCCTGTGTGGAGTTTGTTCTCCCCGTGTATGCGTGGGTTTCCCCTGGGTACTCCGGTTTCCTCCCACAGTCCAAAGACATGCAGGTTAGGTGCATTGGCGATTCTAAATTGCCCCTAGTGTGTGCTTGGTGTGTGTGTGTGTGCGCCCTGCGGTGGGCTGGCACCCTGCCCAGGGTTTGTTTCCTGCCTTGCGCCCTGTGTTGGCTGGGACTGGCTCCAGCAGACCCCCGTGACCCTGTACTTAGGATGTAGCGGGTTGGATAATGGATGGATGGATTTTGTCAAGTCCAGCCCTCCACACAACCATTTACAACCACACCTATAGTCCACTCACCTCTCATTCGTGTGAATGCTTTTGTCAGACACAGTTCCTGTGCTCTCAGCTCTTATAAATTTTTATGTTTTCCTCACTTTAAGTTCCCAATAAAATAAGACTTACTATGTCGAAATCCTATTGATGAATTTCATCCCGAAGGGTTATCGACAGTAAAAATGAGTACATGGGCAATCCCAGCACTGAGAAATGATGAAATCAAATGAATGAATGATCGGTTACACGGCAATGACATGTAAAATTTTAACAGGCAACAAGAAAGGTAATGTAGTACATCTTCCGCGGATAACATTAGACACCAAAGGAGATCTTGATATGCCATTCATAATAAAGCATTTACAGTTTCCCATTACAATAGCTTTTGCAGGGTTTATTTATTAAGAGAGAAAGAAATGATATTCACTCACAGGCAGTTATACGTTGCATTGTCACGATGTTAGTCCAAACACGGAATCAAAATTCAATGCGATATTGATGAAAAGTTAATTAAAAAAATTGTTTTTACTGAAGTTTTACAGTAAAAATGTAAGTTTAAAAAGTATTTGTATGTTAATGTTGCAGAGCCCCCTAGTCTTAATTTATAATAGAAATATGAGTTAATTGTCAAATATAGATTTTCCTTGATGTGAGTGAGTGTGATTGTGTCTGTATGAGCTGGACTGCTGTCCCATCTTCTGTTGACTAGTGTCAATTTTCCTACAGTAGGTTCTCTTTTCTTTTATTCTGGAAAAAACAAGAAAATGTATTGATGAAAGAATAGACTTTTGAAATTTCAAGAGTGCACTAAATGACTTAGTAAATCTTTAGACATAGAAGTAATAACTGAATGCTATTTTCATACCAATAAAAATATTTGGAATATATTTTAACATAGTCATTTGCCAACAGTACCATTAACAAGGAAGGTGTAATGCATGTTTTCTATATTCCTAGCAGCAGCAACTTTTTACACAGAGAGCAAAGGTTTCTGGAACAGTTCCTAATGCTGAAATGTAGTCCCTTTCATCATTTAAGAAGTAACAAGGTGATGTACTATTTAACTATCAGCTATTTGTCATCAAGAGGGGTTAATGTAGATGAGGTTAATGATCCTCTCTAATTTTCAGAATGGAGGTGCCATTTTAGCACTGCATGTATGCATATTTGTATGTATGATCTTTTATCAAACTATAACTGGTCAGTTATAGTAGAAAATAAAAAAAAATCAAAAGAAAACTGTCATCTACTGTATTTCTCTCAAATGAAAGAGAAAATGCTGGAAGTTTTTTTTTTCTTCTTTTTTTTCTGTTTCACTTCACTGAGGTCTTTAATTGTGTGGTTTCATACTGATCAGTAGTGGGTTGCTGGACTGGATTGTGCTTGTTTATAAAGGAATTCTGGATTTTATTTCTACAGCTTGCTAACATATTGCAGCTGTTTCTTCTAGTTCCCCTGTCAGTGTATAATAAGTATGTGAAAGGGTTTACAGAATTTAGCGTGGCTCTAAGACATAAAAGTAATGTGTATTTATTAAATTCAGCTTTATAAACTTGCAGAAAATTATTTAAAATGCACATAATCATTTGTGTCCAATGGTAAGAGATGAATAGATCTTTTGTAAGCCAAGAAAGAATCGACAAATATTAAATCCTCTACTTCTAAGCAGTAATGACATGTTGGGATGTATTTCATTTTTCATATCTGACAGTCTTTGAGCTAATATTGCTAAAGTCTGAAACTCTTTGCAGATTTTGGGGTATTTCCAACATATCCTGCTCCAACAGCACAAATGAGCACCTGAGTGTGACAAAAACACATGCAATTTACTGTTTGTCAAGCACAAAGAAGGTACATATGTGACTGGAAAAGTAACTGTTTTCATATTTAATTGTGGGAGGCACACTTAGGAGTTACTTTTGGGCTATGGAAACTGAAATGTGACAAACGTGTCTTCGAAAAGAGAGAAATGTGTTCTTGAGGACAATGATTTCATCATTTAATACAATTATAGGCTTTGTATAAACTGAGTTAGCACACCATGTTACAGGTTATGCAAGCACAGAACCAGTTTGTCCAGTGTGCAAAGTTATTGCTTACAGTAAATCTGAGTGTTTTAGCAGCACTGTCTGTGTTTACTGTTAGTAAGGATTAGTGCTTTCATGGTTTAATTCTCATTTGATTTAAGGTTTTATTTACTGTCTCAGCTTAACACAGAGGCTCATGATGTTCACCTTAAGGTGCACAGAGCCAGTTATCTTAGTAAAGAATGACAGAGGTGCAGAAGTGACAAGGAGCTTGAGTAGATTTATCTGGGAAATAAATCTACTTGCAGCTGATTTTTAATATTGTATAAAATGTGTATGTTTAACTCTTCATTTACTGATTTAGTATTTGATGGGAAAACCTTGCAAAGCAGGCTGTGATCTTGGGAAAAATCTATTTAAAAAGTTTTTACTCCATATTTAATGGGACAACAGTAATCTCTTGAGAGGAAGCCAAATAAGAGACAGTGAAAATAAGACAGTTTCAGAAAATAATGTGGTGCACCAAAGTGCTGGAAAGCCTAAAGGATGTAGTTTGCTTGCTTAATTAAAAAGGTGTCAAACTCCTTCTGGGTGAAAAGAGCTTTGTCAGACTAAATGTGGGAACACTGTGAAGCACTTTTTCTGTGTGATATCTGTGGTTTGTGGGACGTTTCTGCAGCAGGGCGCAAACACAGTAATAGTCCGTTTTGTTCCAGGTTCTTTCAAGATATTTGGCTTGGGGTCTGAGAAGCTGGCTGGATCCTCTTGCCCCTGGAGTATAAGTCAGGCTGTTCACAAGGCTACGCTTTTAAATGAGCATTCCAGAGCTTAGAAAAAACTTTTGAAGGAATATTGATGCATGTTATGCAAAAAAAGAGAAGCAGATTTCCTGAGTAGGGTCTACAGTAAAGGCTTTAAAAATTTCAGAGTGACCCAGCCATTTAATGGGCAATATCATACTGACCATTCATTCTTTACTACAAATCATGTTGCATAAATGTAAACTTGGTTGGCATCAAATACAGAAATAACAGATGATTTGGCTCCTAAAATGGTTTTGGCTCCTGATATTGTCTGTGCGATTAAAAAAGCTTCTTAAGAAAATAAGTGACAAATTTGGCCTGAAAGAAAAGTAAGGATAGTTGTGATTACTTGAGAGAAGCTTCTTGGTCTTAGTCATTAACTTGTAATAGCCATATGTTTTCTCTCCTCACCTTTTTCTTTGTAGTTCCTCCATTTAAAGTGCAGTTTGTTAAAATGATACAGCCTGCAGACTAGATTCTCATAGTATTTCATGTGTGTTTGTGTTGTTAGTAAGGAAAAGGAAAGTGTAGACCATTTTCCTCTTATAATTCCACAAAAAACTGTATTAACTAGTGCCAACACTAGAAAACAGAATTGAGTGAAAGAATTAGTTTTGGGTATTTTACCCATTTTTAGCAAGAATGCTGAAGGTGCATTATATGTACATCAATTGCATCAAATTAAAGTGATGAACATTTGTTTACTTACACATATAAGATATAGAAGACATTGGTTGCTATCACATCTTGTTTTTGTTGCTTTTTAATACCTTTTTCTGTTTTTCTTCAGTAGTTTCCTGTCAAGCATGATACCTACATTTTCCACCTTTTATTATATTTATCTGTCTAGCTTCTCATCACAAAGTTTTGTTTCCTGACACACTTGAGATTTTTAACAAATTATAAAATGTGCTTGCTCTCCATTTGCTTGTCATGATCTGGTATTTGTTTTTAATTTTATTTTAACTAATCCTTTATCAGGGTGGCACGGTGGTGCAGTGGTAGCGCTGCTGCCTCGCAGTTAGGAGACCTGGGTTCGCTTCCCGGGTCCTGCGTGAAGTTTGCATGTTCTCCTCGTGTCTGCGTGGGTTTCCTTCCACAGTCCAAAGACATGTAGGTTAGGTGCATTGGCGATCCAAAATTGTGTGCGTGTGCATTGCGGTGGGGTGGCACCCTGCCTGGGATTTGCTTCCTGTGTTGGCTGTTATTGGCTCCAGTAGGCCCCTCTGTTGATATAGCGGGTTGGATAATGGATGGATGGATAATCATTGGTCTTAAAGAATATTTGAAACTTGTTATGGAAGGTTTGGAGACCCAGAAATTCAGTGGTTACATTTGTTTTATAATTTGATGTGTGTTCAGAATCATTAAAATTAATTTATGTTCTCCTACAGTGCAGTCTTGTTTTTCTTGTAGGCTGTGATGTTAAGATGCTTCCTGACGATTATAGGTTTCACACCCCGAGTATGTTTTTCTTGATTCATTATTGTCTCTGATTGAGGCAAAGTTTTGCAAAGAATCATTTTGTAATATCCAAAGCTAGTATACAGTGATCCCTCGCTATATCACGCTTCGACTTTCGCGGCTTCACTCTATCGCGATTTTTTCTCATACACGCTTACGTCACTACGCATGCGCTTTCTGAGAACTTTTATCTAAGCCCCACGATGGCTCCTAAACGTGCTGCTTTTTCTAAGCATTCTGACAATAAAACTAAGTGCCGGAGGAAGATGCTAGCTATCCAGGAGAAGGTGAAACTCTTGGATATGATCAAAGATGGCAATACCCTACAAAAGCCTCCTCACGCATATGAAAAGACAGCGCCAGCAACTGCCTATCAAGATGTTCTTCAGCCGCGCACCCAGATACCCACCCACTGCCTACTCTTAGTACTCCTTCAGCAGAAGAAGACAATGATGCAGCTGCTGAATATACTGCACCACCTGAAGACTCTCCTACTGAGGTTGTGCCTTCATAGGTTAGTGGTTGTGTGTAAGAACTGTGTGTGTGTAATTAAATGTACAGTACAATAATGTACTATATAAAAGCAGTCGGGATTGTCCTTCTGTCCCGTGAGTGCAAAGCGTAGTGATATTCCACTTATCACAGACTTACTACTTGCGGCTTGCGGTATGAAGCGACACGATGTGAGCAGAGTTCTGCTGCTCCCATCGTCCCCTTGCTTTTGTGTGCGATGCGCTGGAAAAATAGACAAAATTATGTCTCTGGAAATAATTAATGTTGATGGAGTACAAATGCCTCACCGCGTAGTGCATGAAACTCCGTCTTTAGCGGTACAGATTCAGGCTGACATTGTACGACTTTGGACAGGCACTCGAGGGGATAAAAAAACTTAGGTTTTCGGGAGATGTTATGAATGGGCACTTTAATGTTCTCATTCCCTACACTTACATGCCTGATGTACACATGGAGCGCACACAAATTGCGGATAAAAGGCAGGTGAGCCTAGTAATAATATATTTGTAACGTCTAATATGTCTTATTTTCTCTTATTTTGTCTAATATATTGGGTAATACGAGTGTAATGGTGACTAAAGTGTGTTATTTCATGTCTAGAAGGCTCTAATAATGTTAAAAAACGTATTTAGAAGGTCGTAAACAGGTTTTCTATACTCTAACTGCAAAAATATTCGATTTATAAATAAAGAATCCTACTTCGTGAAAATTCATTTATCACGGTAGAGTCTGGAACTTAGCCGTGATAAACGATGGTTCACTGTACATCAAATAGTTTGTCTCCATCTTGCACTCCAGCAACACAATAACTTCGAGTAGCATTGTTACAAAATAGCAATGACCACTAGGAAAATAGGATTTATTTATTTTTTCAGTGTCAGCATTAGCGAATTTTTAAGAACAGGTTCAGATTTATTATCAACTTTAGCGATTTATAGAGTCAGTAGCTGTCCCCTTGTTCATGTCAACTCTTTAGCTTTGGCTTTAATCTACAACATCTTTAACTTATGGAAACATGCCACGTTACCCTGATTCTGTGGCAGTGCTCCTAAAAATCTTATCTGTTTGTCTTATTGTGAAAATCACTTTCCACTATATGTTAATTTTCAAAGTTATATGGTTTTATAGATATTTTATTTATTAATTTAGTTTAGTTAAAATGTCATTTTCATTTTGAATAATGTGTATTTTCCCTACCATTTGCATTCTTCACATGTTCCTTATATTAGAAACTGTTATACTTATTTAGTATGTTATGCATGTCGTAGCTAACAATAAATAAATGATGTTAGGCTTAACCTTGGCTAAAAGACAAAGCTGGAAAAAGCAACTTTTGACCACAGAATTTATCTGTTTCTCAAAAGAGAGGTTACTATCAAAAATAACCCCAAAGTTCAGAACATGACGTTTACAAAAGTCCATGAAAGAGCCAAGGAGTTCAAAACCAATTTGAGCTTTGACAGGAGTACCAGCTATCAGCACTTCCATTTTATTTTGATTTAAGATTGAGAAAAACTGTCAGCCATCCAAGATTTTAGTTCTACAAGACAATTGTGCAGCCGATTCATTGCAGAGTTACACACAGGAATATATAGACCTGCATGTCATAGGCATAACAATCAAAAGAAACATTAAACTTCCTACAAATAGCTCCTATAGGATAAAGATAAATAGAAAATAAAATAGGACCAAGAATGGATCCCTGGGGAAACACCACATTTAGCAGGAGCAGTAGGTGAAAAAGAGGAATTGAAAGTCACTGATAAGAGCCAACCAGTAAGATATGACCTGAACCAGTTAGAGCAGCCCCTTTAAGCCTCACCAGATGCTTAAGCTGCAACAGCAAGATGTCATGGTCAATAGTGTCAGAAGCTGTAGAAATGTCTAGGAGGACAAGGACTACTGCCCCACCTGAGTCAGTAATAAAAGAGATGTCATTAAATACTTTCAAGAGGGCTGTCTTAACACCATGATAATGCCTAAAGCCAGATTGGTAGATCTGAAATAAAATTACTGGAGTTAAGGTGATCAATCAATTGATTATAAATAATTCTTTGTAATATTTTAGCCAAAAAATCAGGCAATAATTAGCTTACACACTAGGATCTAATTCTGCCTTTTTAAGACAGAGTCACACCACAGCATGTTTAAAAAATGTGGGCACAACGCCCTCACTAATAGAACAATTTATAATAGCCAACAATTCTGGACCCAAGATATCAAAAGCTTCCATTAAAAGGCGTGGTGGGACAACATCAAGAGGACCAAAAGTAGTTCTAAGTTTGTCAATAGTACTTTTTAGCTGTGAAAGTGCAGCAACATCAAGGAATTCCAAAACAATGCCTTGATTAATAACAGGAAGTACATAACCTGTTGGAACAATACCAGTGCAGATAGTATCAGTTTTGCTGACAATGAATGAAAGAAACTACTCACATAAATTAACAATATTATTTAATTCCATCTCTGAATGGGGGTAAATAGCCACATTAATTGCATTAAATAAGGTTATGGGTTTCTTAGAATGAGAGAATACCAAATCTGAGAACTAATCATATTTATATTTCTTAACTGCCTCCTGGAAATTGAACAGATAAGTCCTAAAAATCTGCTTAGATACAGTCATCCCATCTTTCTTCCGCCACGGTTCAGCAATCCTGAAGGTGTGGTACAGCTGCTGTGTAGTGTCATTAAGCCATGGAGCAGGTCTTACCTTTCTACAGTGTATTTTGAGGGGAGCAATTGAGTGTAAAACCATTTTACATGATGAATTTAAGGTTAAGACAGAATCATCAATACTATTGTACTGGCCTTGTAGATCAAAACTGGAAAACATGGTTTTAAAATATGATAGAAGAATTTTAAAAAGCAAGAATAGGCATGGAACACAGCTTGCAATAGCAATGTGAACAGTAATAATCAAATCCATCATTCGAGAAAAATGATCAGTAAAAGGAACATCACATATATCAATATTATTAACTGAAATACCACGTGTAACAATGAGATCAAGGGTGTGACCAAGAGAATGAGTTGGGGCATTTAATATGCTGGATAAAATCAAATCAATCCAATTATGATAAATAGTTATTAATCAGATATTAGATTGACACCAAATGTGTATGTTAAAATTGCCAAGAATAAGTACTTTATCATAGGAGAGCGTAAGAGATCAGAAAATTCAGAAATGAACACATCATTAATTAAATAGGAGGCCTATAAACCACAGCACGCAGCAAACAGGAAGAGCTACACACTTTGAAAGTTGCAGTTCAAAGCTTCAACACAGAAACACTTTTAAAAACAGTGGCAAGTCCCCCCATGATGAGACAGTCGAAGAGAGTTAAAAAGTGAATAATCTGGTGGTACCAAGTCAGTAAAACAAGAAGAGTCACCATTAACATTCTAGGTCTCAGTGATGAAAATGAAGTCCAGTTTCTTTGAGGCAATAAAGTCCTGTAGGATAAGAGTATGCTTTTTGCAGATGATGTTGTCCTGTTTGCTTCATCAGGCTGTGATCTTCAGCTCTCTCTGAATCGGTTCACAGCTGAGTGTGAAGCGGCTGGGATGGGAATCAGCACCTCCAAATCCGAGACCATGGTCCTCAGCCGGAAAAGGGTGGAGTGCCCTCTCAGGGTTGGGAGTGAGATCCTGCCCCAAGTGGAGAGTTCAAGTATCTCGGGGTCTTGTTCATGAGTTAGGGAAGAATTGAGCGTGAGATCGACAGGCGGATCGGTGTGGCATTTGCAGTGATGCAGGTTCTGCATCGGTCTGTCGTGGTGAAAAAGAAGCTGAGCCATAAGGCAACGCTCTCAATTTACCAGTTGATCTATGTTCCTACCCTCACCTATGGTCATGAGTTATGGGTAGTGACCGAAAGAACGAGATCACGAATACAAGCGGCTGAAATAAGTTTCCTCCGCAGGGTGTCTGGGCTTTCCCTTAAAGATAGGGTGAGAAGCTCAGTCATCCGGGAGAGACTCAGAGTAGAGCCGCTGCTCCTCCACATTGAGAGGAGTCAGATGAGGTGGCTCGGGCATCTGATCAGGATGTCTCCTGGACGCCTCCCTGGAGAGGTGTTCCAGGCACAACCAACCGGGAGGAGACCCCAGGGAAGACCCAGGACACGCTGGAGGGATTTTGTCTCCCGGCTGGCCTAGGAACACGTCGGGATTCCCCTGGAAGAGCTAGAAGAAGTGGCCGGGGAGAGGGAAGTCTGGGCATCTCTGCTCAAGCTGCTGCCCCCGCGACCCGACCTCGGATAAGCGGAAGAGGATGGATGGATGGATGGAGGATAAGAGTTTTATTAAACGCTAACCTCACATTAAGGAGAACAGCTTTGATAAATGTGGAAAAGCTTGCCATGGGGTGATCTCGAGTGAGACTACAAAGATTAGCAGCGTTTACTCCATTAGAACATGCAGAGAAAAAGTTATGCCACCTTGAGATGGGAAAATTAAATCTGGTTTTCAGCTTATGAGGATCAGGGCCACCGTCCTGAAAAGGAGAAGATTGGTCAAACTCGACTCTCAAGCATTGAGAATCAAAGCCTGACAAGATAAAATTGTGCTGGTGTTGTTTAACAGCAAAGCTGGCAGGCCTTCCGCATCGGCATCAGGAGTGTCTGTGTCTCTGAGGGGCACTCAGCTCACTCATATAGGTGAACACTGGCATCCAGATAAAGAAGTCAGGAGATGAATAAAACAAGGATAGAGTTTCAAATACGGTCCTATCCGAAGAAGAAAATTGAGTGGATAACATGCTAGAAAAGATAAGTAAGGAAACACTGTCATAGGCTGCCACACCAGTCAATGCCATCTTTCTTTTTGCCTTGTGATTTCCCCCATTTTCTTCCAACATTCCAAAGACGTCCATATTAGGTGGATTGTTGATGCAAAATTGGCCCTTATGTGTGTGTGCTTGTTCACCCTTCAATAGATTGGCACCCCATCCAGGGATTGTTCCTGTCTTAAGCTTGATGATTGCTGGGATAGGCTTCAGCTTCCCTGCAAACCTTATGTGGATAAGCAGTTTTGGAAGATGGAAGAATAAATGGGATGTATTAGTCACAGGTTTTCTTTTTATTTGCTTTCTTTTGAGTAGAAATATTGGACATAAAACTGAAAGTTATGGATCTTTAGCACAACCGACCACCTTTCTGTCCACAAATTCATGAAAATTCTAACCTTTGAATAAACCCTAAATAACTCTTGCAGAAAATGTTTGAAAACATAATCCAGATATTCACCACATCTGTGGAGATGAATTGGGCTAAGTGAAGGTTAACTGCACAGCACAAGTTTTGCCACTGTCGTAAGAAATGTAACCCTATTTGATGAGACATCTTTAAGGGTTGTAGTAATATATAGATATCCGTAGCATGTTTTTTAGTTAAGGTTTAAAGGGCTCATTAATGCCTGAGCTTTGTAAATTTCCTAAATTTGTTAAGTGCTTTTCAAGCTCTTTCAAGGCTTTTTCCAAGCATTTATCAGGCTTTTTTGGGCGTTTTTTAGGTGTTTTTCAGGTGTTTCTCATATGTTCATCAATTCTGGACTCTCTAAGAAATAGGCAGCATCCTGAAAAAGTCCAGAATTACACTCGGGTGTGAATAAGCATGTAAATGGTGGTATGTAGGGGAAAAAAATCATCAGCATTATTTTGCCAAAAATAAAAAAAAAAAATTGCTTGCTGTTGTGAGTGATACATCATGCAAGCATGTGATCCGGTCATCTGGTAACAGCTGGTGAGGAAGGGGTTATTGTGCATAGCATAATAATACATATATTGTATTCGTATACGTACATTTAATCCTGCATGTGCTGAGGGGTAAATTTAATCTGCAACTCTGGTTGTAAGGCAGAATAGAAAAGAGTGGGTTGTGTTCAAACTGGTAATAACAGAAACATTTTAATAAAGTAGCTGTTTAGATTTAATTCAGTCATTTGTGCAACATATTTTGAAAGTGTGATCTGATGGCAGCAGGCAATATTAACTGGGGGTAAAGATTGGGGATGGATGTTATTTACTTCAAAAAGGACTAAACAAATTTCCTTAATTGAAAACTATTACTGACACATTTCCAATATCTAGTGTTAACCACACTAAATAATACCAATCAATCCAGAAATGCACAGACACATACAAATTCCATATGGTGTGCTGTGAGGAAGAGCTGTACGCTACCACTCTGCCGGTATGTTAAAACATATTTTATGTACTAAACTTTAACCTGCTTAAAATTAAATGTTTACCTATCACTTTTGTTGAATTCTTGTCACATGATTACAAGCCAAGTACTTTAATCTGTCCCTCAACAGCTGTCACCAGAAGGCCAATGCATGCACGCACAGCTCTAGAATCCTGTCCTGGCCACTGTCTCTGTGGGAACAATCTAAGCCTCATCTCAGTGTCTGAATGTCTTGTTCTATGGCAACGTGGACTTTACTCCACTGCTTTTAAACACATGCTGACTAAGTTTATTGGTAACTTTAAACTGGCATGGCAAAATTAATGTGGGTGTGGGTGTAAATTTGCCAGACAGACGATTGGGGCCCTATTCAGACTTGTTTCTTGCCTTGCACACAATGATGCCCAGACAGGCTACATTTCCTTCAAGTTTAAAGTTAGATTAGGAAAGTTTAATAATGCATAGTATAATGGAACGGAATTACAGAATTTTACATATTCTCTTTGCCAACATTCTTTAATCAATTGTAACATTTGCAGCATAAGCAAAAAATAAAATGTTGTTTAGCTATTACAGTATGTTGGTGATCACTTAGTAGTCTCTTTTGTAAGTCACTTTGGATAAAAGAGTCTGGCAAATAAATGTAAATCACTCATCTTAACCGTTAAATGGGTGCCAAGTCAGATTAAAATGAGTTCTTTATATTACTCATGACAGGGTTTGTCTGAAGTAATAACTGTCCAGATTTGCATTTGGAGATTTACCAACCGATTTACTTTTTGGCAGCTTCTAATATGATATTCCATAGAATTTAAGCATCGTTTGTGCATTATAGTTGTTAGCCATGTCATCAGATGGATCATCATAATCATTTAGTTTACTGCTTCCCTTTTGGCGAAAGAGTCTAATTTTGTGGCATTTTTCCAGTTTTCAGCCACTTCAGAATCAGTTTTGTATGTTTGTGAAAGGGAACAACCCAGCTGCTATGCCTTGGCCAGCTGGACTCCTGCATTACTCTTATGAAATCAGTTTTCAGAGCTGTGAAACTGTAAAGGATAGAAGACTATTGCGTCTCAATTGGATTTTTTTTTTAATATATAAAATTTGTAAAGCCAGTACACAGACAATGCCAGCTGCCAGTATTTGAAACTGGGAATCTGGAATTATGAGACAGCAGTACTAGTCAATCTCCTACCATTCTTCCCCACTAAAGAAATAGTCCTGTGAAATATAAATGACATACACTGTAGATACTTAGATATTAATGACAAATAAAAAAACAGCAGACACACTAAGTACAAGGCCAGATTGCCAAGTCAGCAGCTCTTCCCCAAGTAAAGTCACTTTGGTCAATAAAATTGTTTTGTATACCTCTGCTTTCCCATATTTTCATAAACTCTCTCCACAACTCAACCTGTAACTTTCAACCTTTGAACTGAGTATAGTATATAGTAACTCAAAAGTGTAACTGCCTAGCTTTTGATATTGATTATGTATTATGTATAAGCTTTTCATTCATTCATTCATTCATCCATCCATTCATCATTTTCCAAACCCATTTATTGCATTCCAAAGTCATGGGATTTACTCAAAATATTTAGTTAAATTGTCTTTCACTGTTGTTAAATAATAATATTATGACATACTGTAGCATTCTTAAATCATTTGATTCTGTTCAGGTCTGGACCTATCCTGGCAGTGTCGGCCAGATCTGAAACTGATACAAGTTCATCAAAGGGCCGACTCATGCACATACCCTCACAAGGGCTCTTTACTGTTGCTGGTTAACCTACTGCATACTTCTTTGTGAATGAGGGAGAAAAACCAGAATAGTCACGCAGGTAGAACATGCAGACTCCACGCAGACAAAAACAAGTTGGAGATTCAAATTCGGGACACTGGAAACAGTGCACCACCCATGTTCCAGCATAATGTGGAAGTGATGCTGAATATTAAATATTTTAATGAGCTCTAATATTTTATTTTTTCTGTTATGGATGTAACACTAAGACATATTTATAGCAACTGGTGCATAATTCTAATGTTTTCAATTAAAAATCAATTACAGTCATGGCCGAAATTATCGGCACCCCTGGAATTTTCCCAGAAAATACACCATTTCTCTCAGAAAATTGTTGCAATTACAAATGTTTTAGTATACACATGTTTATTTCCTTTATGGGCATTGAAACAACACAAAACAACAGAGAAAAAATGCCAAATCTGACATCATGTCACACAGAACTCCAAAAATGGGCCGGACAAAATTATTGGCACCTTTTCAAAATTGTGAGTAAATCGTTTTATTTCAAGCATATGATGCTCGTTTGAACTCGCCTGAGGCAAGAAACAGGTGCTGGCAATATAGCAATCACACCTGACGCCAGTTAAACTGCAGAAAAGTTGACTCAACCTTTCTGTTGTGTGTCTGAGTGTGCTAAACTAAGCATGGAGAACAGAAAGAAGAGCAGAGAATTGTCTGAGGACTTAAGAACAAAAATTGTGGAAAAATATCAACAATCTCAAGGCTACAAGTCCATCTCCAGAGATCTTCATGTTCCTTTGTCCACTGTGCGCAGCATAATCAAGACGTTCACAACACATGGCACTGTAGCTAATCTCCCTGGACGTGGACGAAAGAGAAAAATTGATAAAAGACTGCAATGAAGTATAGTCCGAATGGTGGATAAACAGCCCCAATCAACTTCAGAAAGTATTCAAGCTGTTCTGCAGACTCAGGGTTCAACAGTGTCAGCTCGAACTATCCGTCAACATGAACGAAATGAAACGCTATGGCAGGAGAGCCAAGAGGACTCCACTACTGACACAGAAAAATAAAAAAGCCAGATTGGAGTTTGCCAAAATGTACTTGAGGAAGCCAAAATCCTTCTGGGTGAACGTCTTGTGGACAGATGAGACCAAGGTAGAGCTTTTTTGGTAAAGCTCATCATTCTACTGTTTACAGAAAACGGAATGAGGCCTACGAAGAAAAGAACACAGTACCTACAGTCAAACATGGTGGAGGTTCTAAGATGTTTTGGGGATGTTTTGCTGCCTCTGGCACTGGATGCCTTGACTTTGTACAAGGCATCATGAAATCTGAAGACTACCAAAAGATATTGGGGCACAATGTAGGGCCTAGTGTCAGAAAGCTGGGTCTGCGTCAGAGGTCATGGGTGTTCCAGCAGGACAATGACCCCAAACATACCTCTAAAAGCACCCAGAAAGACAAAGCGCTGGAGAGTTCTGAAGTGGCCAGCAATGAGTCCAGGTCTAAATCCGATTGAACACTTATGGAGAGATCTCAAAATTGCTATTGGGAGAAGGCACCCTTCAAATCTGAGAGACCTTGAGCAGTTTGCAACAGAAGAGTGGTCGGAAATTCCAGTTGAGAGGTGTAAAGCTTGTTGATAATTATAAGAAGCGCTTGATTTCAGTTATTTTTTCCAAAGTGCTTGCAACCAAATATTAAGTTGAGGGTGCCAATAATTTTGTCCAGCCCGGTTTTTGAGTTTTGTGTGAAATGATGTCAGATTTGGCTTTTTTTCTCTGTTTTTTTGTGTTGTTCCAATGCACATAAAGGAAATAAACATGTGTATACCAAAATATTTGTAATTGCAACAATTTTCTGGGAAAATTCCAGGGGTGCCGATAATTTCGGCCATGACTGTAACAGTATACAGTATGTAAGGATAGTTCAAAATAAATTTCAAACATGGGATGGTTTCTCTGTCACTTCTCAGTACCGAGAATTTAATATAGTGTGACTGTAGGGTGATTAGGGTGCTTCATTAAGTTGCCTTAGTTTTTGAGGCATGGTATATAAACAAGCACTGAACTGGTGCAAGTTCTTTTCTGAAAAAGGTCCAAGTTGGCTTCACCAGTGGCAGTAATGCCTGCCTTGAAATCAAAAGCGTTCTAATTTCAGTTCCAGATGGTAATAAAAGACACAAGACTGATGGTTCAGGCAGGTCTTAAAAATAGAGCTGGCATTTTTCCATATATGAATCCACATAAGGGTTGTCCTTAAGTTAGTCATAGTAACAGGAACATAGTATTATCTTGGATAATAACTTTATATATTTATTATTAAGGTGTGAGTAACTATATGTGTTCACTTTGACAATATTTTGTAGTCACTCTACCTTGTGAAACACAGCAAGGGCAGTAAGTCAAGCATCTGCTGGATCTTTTCAATGCTAAAATTGCATACAAGTGGCTATTGGGAGTGGCCTTTGGATTCATGTACTAGAAAATAAAAAACTAAATGTAGTTTGAGGGTAGCTGAAAACAGATCAGAGAACAAAACAACGGAAGATTCTTAAAAATTGGAAGTATATCTGGCAACTGTGCAAAATTGGGAGCTAGGAAGGACAATTAATTCTTATCTTTCCAATATTTGATATATAGTATTCACTGTGAGCTCTATAACTAAACTTTAGAATGTATACTGAGGAAAAAAAATAAATTAAATATATTCTGGGATGAGAAAATTATAATTACAGATTTATACTTTTGCCAGACATGCAACAGTTCATTAGACGCACTTCCATCCAGTGCTGTGGAGTCGGTGCACAAAACCTTTGACTCCAACTCTGACTCTGAAACCTCAATTTATGGTACCACCAACACTGACTCTGACTCCTCTACTTGGAATTGAAAGCACACAACATATATGATACAAGACTGTTAATCTTTTAGGTTGCGTTTGTCTGATTAATTCATTTTTATTATGGGATACAGGATATATATCAATACACAGTCATATAAGATTTGAATCGTGCAAAATGAATTTAAACAGTCAAAAAATAACTTGGATTTGAATTACTTTTAACTGTACTCTGAAAATAACCTTAGTATCCTGTAGCAACACAGAGTCATGAGCAGGAAGTATGAAATTTTCAAATCATTTTTACTGTTATGACTTTCATTCTTCTAGGACTGGCGAGACAGTTGCCCTTTTGCCTCTCCATACATATGGACATCCTTAGGGTCAAAGTGGCCATTGGCCTCTCTGCATACCCCATATTTGCACCCCTGTATTCTATAATGTCATACATGTCATCAGAAACAAGGGAGAGGGCCACGCAGGCAGGTATGACATGCGCCAGAACTGGTAGAAACTACGGATTAAGGAATTTCTCAATAACGGGAGGTCTGAGATCTGGTTGCCCTTGAGTGACATTGGAGCAGGACTGATAAATCACACTGGTTTATCTGAGTGATCATTCTGCAACTTGTACTGCTGCTGAAATTGCTGGCAGACACAATGCCTTCATCCTTGACAAGACAATAAAGAACAGGCTTCATGCAGCTGGTGTTAGAGCAAGGCAACCTGTCAGAGGGGCTTTGATCATTTCTCCTACAAGGTCTAACAATGTAGTAGGACAATGCTTGGACTCAGATAACCTCTATGGTCACAGCTATACTGATGAATGAATACTTTTTTGCAGGTGCTGCTTGGCCTGCCTTCACTCATGACCTTAACCACAAAAAACCTTTGGGATACCCTGTGTAAAAGACAAGGGGTGCCACTGAGCCCCAAAACTCCAGCCACACCACACTAAAGAGTCCCCAGTATAAAATAAAGGTTTTGTATTGCAGAAAATACCTTCTTATACAGACCAATTCCACGGCCTTTCAATGAACAGTCCTCCTTTTCCTTCTGCATGTGAGCTTTGCCTTCTGCCTTCCAATTCTCACTCACTGGAGGAAGCTGGATGGCTTGCTTTTATGTGAGACCTGGGGGTCCTTCCCATAATGGGGTGTAGCCCAACGGAAGCACTTATGGGTAAGACGGAAGGCTTCTGAAACAAGGACCCTGATGGAGAAGTCCCTCAGGACTCTGATTCCCATAAACCCCTGCAGGCATCCTTGCTAGGTCCACGAAAGCAAAGCACTTATACTGGGAGAGGAACTGCTCTTGATATCCCAGCTCCTCTCTACTTGCCACTAATTTATCCCTTTGCAAGGTATGTTGATTCAACATCATCAAGGCCGGGTTATTCCTCCTTCCATACTGTCCTTCCATTATGGCATCACAGCCGAGAAAATTTCCAGCACAGCATTCACACCTGGATTCCAGCATCCAACAATGTGACCCTCTGCCTCCCAAAGACCAAGAGGCCCTTCAGTGGAAACTGGATAACATTCTGCAACTGCAGATTTCAAATCTCATTATCTCTGTGTGCCAGATATGCCAAGTAGTGGTAGCTGTAAGAGACGGCCACATAAGATACGGAAGGACTGTAAGACAACAGATGTTGATGTTTACAGTTGGTATAGTGTATCCTCTTTATTTTTGTCTAATATTCCCATTTGTTGTTATTTAAAAAATGAAAGTTGAAATTTAAGTCCAGAAATGAAATGTGTCCTGTTTTCTTTTTTCTATCTGTATAAAGATAGTTTACATACCATTAATTATATTTATGACTCTAAAACTGTATACCACTAGCTTTATTACAAAATAGCAACATTTCTTGCTTTTCTGATTTTGAAAGCATCCTGCATTTCTATGAGAACAAGCATTGAGTTAATTAATATATACTGTGGTCCCCGGCCGGGGCTGGAGCCCGGCCGGGACGCCCAGGAGGACATGAGGAGGGCTTGTGCCTCCTCCAGACCGTGAGGGGGCGTCCGTCCTGGTTCTCTTGGGGGCCACGGGTCGAGGGCATGGAAGCCCTACCCTGTAGGGGCCCGTGGTCACTGCCAGGCGGCGCCCCGATGCCGGTTTATCCCATCTGGTCCTCGGCCGGGGCTGGAGCCCGGTCGGGACACCTTGGAGGACCAGAGGAGGGCGTGTGCCTCCTCCAGACCGAGTGGGGGCGTCCGTCCTGGTTATGCAGGGGGCCTCGGGTACAGGGCTTGGAAGCCCAGCCCTGTAGGGACCCGTGGCCACCGCCAGGCGGCGCCCCAGTGCCTAATTATCCCGGGAGCCCGGCACTTCCGCCACACCAGGAAGTGCCGGGGGGAAGACGACAGGGGATACACGGACGGCTTCCGGGTGCGCAGCCGGCACTTCCGCCACACAGGGGTGTGGCCAGCGTTAAGTGCCGGGAAGCAGCTGGAGCCCATCCGGGTTCCCATAAAAGGGGCCGCCTCTCTCCAGTCGGGTGGTGGAAGTCGGGAGGCAGTAGACGGAGCTGGAGAGAGAGGACAGGAGGCGGCCAGGAAGGCACAGAGACTGTGGGCCCTGGACATTGGGGAAATCGGTGCAAGAGGCACTGGGGTTCGTGAGTGCACGTGACTTTGTAAATATTATATATATTGTAAATAAACAGTGTGTGGGTGCGAATATGTTGTCCGTCTGTCTGTGCCGGGGCCAGCGTTCACAATACTTACAATGTAAATGATCTTCTTGAATGCAGTCCACCAGCTTATTGATTAGTGCTGCTGCATTACAGCTCCCAGTGTCCTGGGTTTGAATACTACACCTGGTCCACCATGTGGAATTTACACATTCACCATGTACCTCTGTGAATTTTCATCTGGGACCTCCAGCTATCTTCTCAAATGTGTGCAGATTAGGATAACTGGTAATTCTAAATTGGTACTCTGCATGAGTGGTCCCTTGTCAGGTATTTTTTTCTTCTTTGCTTGGAATACTGCTGGAATAGGCTTCAGCTTCCTCTTTCCTGAATTAGGTTACATGGATTTGAAAATGTTACATATGCTGTAAGTCACCTACAGATATTCAGTAAATATCAGCTGGTTTTGCTTTTTGGACCCAAAATCCTGTATTATCTGTTCATGTTGTACTTTTATCTCCAGTCCCGAAGAAAGGGAAGCCTTTTGAAATAATACAGTAAACCATTCTCTTATTGTTTTGAAAAGGCTTTGTAGCTACAGCTGTCTGTGGTTATGCCAGAGGCCCCTTGAAGCCTCGTCCAAAACTATTGTTTCCTTCTCTGTTTTAATCATTTCAGTTTTAATATGAACGCTGGCTTAATTCCACATGAAATTGTTGATTTAGTTTCTTTATTGCTGGCACGCAACATACCATATATGAAGGTCAAAGATAAGAGAATGATATGTAGAAGCCAAACATGAATAACTCTTTTTTCGGTTATTTTAATTATGTTTGAATTTTCATTTTATCAAACTTTTTTGCTGTGATAAATGGAAGAGTACTATATACATTTATTCACTGTTATATAAATATTAACAGATATCTGTTTGAAAGTGTTGCAGTGAATGGTAATAGTGGTTTGCGTGATGCTGTCGCGTTTAATGAGTTAATTCATATATACATGTACATACTGTACATGTAATAAAATATAGAGACGATAGCTAAAGGGTTGGGGTCCAAGATAGATGCTGTATTTAATTTTGGTGAGTAGGTAGAAAAAGGGTAGTCAGAATAGATTTTCAGTGAACATCCAATCAGTATAATTGCTTATATATCCTTTTGGAAAATCTCCCAAGAAGAATCACTCATACTCTCCAGTAGCTGGTTCTTGAATTAACAAAGATTTTCAGTTCAGGTGTCTCTTAAATATCTGGTTGACTTGAAAGGGTGAGACTTTTGTAATCAGAGTAGAAGTGACACCAGAGCTCCCCTACAGTTGTCCTTCTCCACTCTAAGGTTAAAGAGAGAAAGGAAGTTAAAGTTTTAACATTTGTGTCTTGTCTTTATAATTCTGACTGTACCTGAACAGACTCTTCAAAATTCTCCCTAGGTTTGTTTCTCTGACAATATACAGTATATACAGTGTGGCAGACTGCTGGGGTCCTTACCAGCTGGGATGCCTCGATAACGGAACAACCAGGGGAGAGAGCTTAATTTGGACACTATCTCCCAAGGAATGCTAGAGGGCGCCCCCCCCCACCCCCGGCTTGCAGCGGGGTCACGGGTTTGGAGCATAGAAGCTCAACCCTGCTGGGGCCTGTGGCCACCACCAGGGGGCGCCTGGACATTTCCCAAGCCCTGTTTGGGAGCACTTCGGCACACCCAGAACTGCTGCCGGAAGAAGCTCATTGGACACCTGGAGTACTTCTGAGTGTCCAAAAAAAGGAGTCAGCCGCCACTACTCGAGGAGCTAGAGTCAGGATGAGGTGGGCAAAGCTTGCTGTGAAAGGAGTTGAGGAGGAGAAGAAGAAACAGGAGTGCTTTTGGCTTGGACTGTGTTTTGGTGCTTGGTGTACTGTGCTGTGGGGAGCAGAGAAAAGCGCTTCCTCACAGGAATAAACGTGTCCTATGTAGCAAACTCGTGTCTCTGCCTGTCTGTGTTGTGTTAGAGTGGCTGTACGCACCCTTACAATAGATAGATAGATAGGTATAGATATAGAAATCTCTCTATATATATAAAATCCAACGTCTGTGTGTATGTCTGTCCGCTTTTCACGAGAGAACTACTTGTTTTTTTCTATAATTTGCTCGAACATTCCGGTTGATTTTGCGACTTCTCTCATTGCGCTATGTATCATAGTTCACTTACGGAATCGATTTATTTGCACGAATCCGAGAGATACGCAGTATATATATATATAGTGATTGTTTTATATATATTGATATATATACAGTAATCCCTCCTCGATCGTGGGGTTGCGTTCCAGAACCCCCTACGATAGTTGAAAATCCATGAAGTAGAAACCATATGTTTGTATGGTTATTTTTATATATTTTAAGCTCTTATAAACTCTCCCACACTGTTTATAAATATTCTCCACACAGTTATACAGTAAACCCTCGTTTATCGCGGCTAATCCGTTCCAGACTCTGCCACAATAAATGAATTTCCATGAAGTAGGATTCTTTATGTATAAATCTAATATTTTCGCAGTTAGAGCATAGAAAACCTGTTTACCTTCTAAATACGTTTTTTAACATTATTAGAGCCCTCTAGACATGAAAGAACACCCTTTAGTCAAAAGTTTAAACTGTGCTCCATGACAAGACAGAGATGTCAGTTTTTTCTTACAATTAAAAGAATGCAAACATATCTTCCTCTTCAAAGGAGTGCACGTCAGGAGCAGAGAATATCAGAGAGAGAGAGAGACAGAGAGAGAAAAGCAAACAATCAAAAATCAATACAAGCTGTTGGGCTTTTAAGTATGCGAAGCACCGCGATAAAGCGGCTGTACGAAAAAGGGAGCAATGTGAAGGTAGTCTTTCAGCATTTTTGAGAGGAGCGTCCGTATCCTCTAGGCAAACAGCCTCTGTGCAAACAGCCCCTCTGCTCACACCCCCTCCGTCAGGAGCAGAGAATGTCAGAGAGAGTGAGAGAGACAGAGAAAAGCAAACAATCAAAAATCAATACGTGCTGCTAGAGCTTTTAAGTGTGCAAAGCACCGCACGGGAAGCATATCGTATATCATTGAGGAGTTTTATTTAATACGTAATACATGCTCTGATTGGGTTGCTTCTCAGCCATCCGCCAATAGTGTCCCTTGTATGAAATCAACTGGGCAAACAAACTGAGGAAGCATGTACCATAAATTAAAAGGCCCGTTGTCCGCAGAAATCCGTGAACCAGCGAAAAATCCGTGATATATGTTTAGATATGCTTACATTTAAAATCCGCGATGGAGTGAAGCCGCGAAAGTCTAAGCGAGATATAGCGAGGGATCACTGTATTATAATTGTTGGGGTACCACCCTGGTAACCCTGTTTAATTTTCACAAAACAAAAAAAGCAAAGCAGTGAGCAATGGCACAGAGAATAGGACCCTGACCAGAAATTCCTCTTCCCCTAAAAGTTGAAATAAATTGAATCTAACATGGGAATTATTCTTCCTTTGACTCCAGATTGCGAATGAGACGCCACATTCTGGGCCCATCTCCTTTAATGGCGTCCCGACTAGAATGGGTGGGGCTTGTTTTGAGCGTCATGGTTAGGCCTGGGGTCTCTCACTGTGCATCTTCTCTGAGCTGTGGAAAAAGAAGATAATTCTGTTAGCAACAGTTACCCTCTGTCATCCAGGAGTGGTATGGCTTACCACAAACCTGGAAGGTGATCCCAATCGAACATATATAGACACACACAATCATTGTGCCGACTTACGGCTGCATTTAGGACCATTGATGGTCACAATTGGACTGTATATTGGTCAAAAAGTTTACAGGTCATTGTAATTGAGGCTATGTGGATCTGTTGTGGGTCTCTGTTATGCATACTTTAATTGCTATTACAGAAAAACACAAACCTATCTAATGCATAAGAATTAGCCAAATGGAAAAGTTCCTATCAAAACAAACCTTAAAATGCCCTCCAAGAGTCAAAAACAAAGAAGACCCTGTGAAATAATAATAATAATAATAAAAGATTTATAACTATTAGAAGGCATTTCTATCTTTTTGATGAAAGAAGGAAGTGTGAACCATCTGAACAGATTGGAAACAAAAATGACTTGCCAACTGTGTGAAGCGAAACTTATAAATAAAATGCCATGTAGCATAGCCAATTGATGCATTGAAGACTGGAACACTGTAAGAGCAATGCTCTTTTTTTTTTACTTATTGCTAGTTTGTGGACATTTGTTGGGTGCAGCATCAGTATTAGGGCTGCACTGTAAAAACCCACATTTTAAAATGGTACAGTACCAGCCTTTGTATCAGAAATAAACAACAGCATTTCTCTAAGTAACTCCCCTATTACCCACCCCCCACTACACTTGGTAGTCTGTATTTGGTAAAACATCCATTCTGTAGACCACATGACATGAGGCTTTGACATAATCAAGACTTCACGGAGAAGCCCCACCCAAGTTATTGCTTTAATGAAATAGGGACTTCATAGCAGTGAAGACTTGACAGAGGAAAGTTTTTTTGCTTAGACAGAATCTGGACCTCACAGGAACATCCTCTTATTGTTTCAACTGGGATGGGACTTCACAGGGGAACTGCCCCCTTATTGCCTTGGTGATTGCACACTTCATGCTGTCAAGAGGGATGTAGTGCATAATGCATACAAATGGATGGTGCACCAGGGAGGCTGGAGTAAGAAGGGGAGTGTTCTGGAGTTATCCATTGTTTGCTTTAGAACTGTTTTGGTACTGGTCTGAAACTGGTATTGAAGTAAAAAGTTTAGTACCGATCCATAACTAATCATTACAGGAAGGAAGACAGTCAAGAGACTGCTTCCACTGTAGCTCCACCACCTCTTCTCTCACTGCTTCTATACAAAGTGTATTATTCTGTGACAGGCAGTCAGCTTTATGTCATGAACAAAAGGCACATGGACTTTCTAGCCTCTGCTGGCTAGTTTTGGCAATTTCCAGAACATTATTACCCTATTGGTTTCCTATTGCTCTCAGCTATAAGTATGAATGGCTTCAACTCAGTGAGCCGTAAATCAGTGCATGACTGTATATAGAAGTGCGTGTGTGTGTGTGCGTGTCTGTGTGTATATGGTATATATACTAGATTAGATTAGAATAGATAAACATTAATAATCCCAAGGGGAAATTAAGATGTAAACAGCAGCAGAAACATAAAAACAAGGATACAGACTCACAGAACAAATAATATAGCCAATCAATTGATATGTAAAAATAAACCAACAAATAAATAAATGTGTATTATACAAATATTTCAAAATGGTATTTCAAAGCGAACTTAATGAGTGCCCCAGGAGGAAACATTGAATTATATGATAGCAGTGGTCAGCAAAGACCCCCAGAGGCACTTTTTAGCACACTGTGGTGGAATGAACCTGTGGCTAAAATATCTCCAAGATAGTGCCTCCTGGAGGGGGTGGAGGGGAGTTTTCATGATGACATCCAATTTTGCCACCATCCTGTTTTCTGCTACAGCTTCTATTGTGTCCAGGGTTCACCCTGTGATGGAGCAGGCTTTTCTGATATGTTTATTCAGGCATTGTGCTTCTTTTATACAATGTATACTGTATATGTATATACTGTATATATGTAAATAAAGCAAGCCTAGCTATTTTTGTGGGTTACTCAAGACTTTATTAAATGGTGTGAAGCCTGTATGAACTACTTGTAACACACCTTCATTGAGCTCAAACCATTCACAGTTGATCAGTCCCTATGCTGAAATGAAGATTATAGAAATAACTGCGTGTGTTCTTAAACTTTCCATAAACCCAAAAAGAGGTCAAAAACATGCAACAATAAAGTACTGAAAAAAATGATAATGACAACACAAAAGGGTGAAAATAATAAACACCTGCTGCCTCCAAGGCATTTTGGAAATATATATTTTGCTGATCATAGATGAGAAACTGTGAGTATTCACAGTAAATACACAGGACTTAACGCACTAAAGCATTGCTGCCTCAATGACCTAAAAGGGTGCAGAAGGAAGAATTTCAATTTTTGTAATATCTGTGATCATAATTTTCATCACATTATAAGAACTCAAATGATTGTAGTTTTTGCAGATTATAATGAATTTATCTATTGGTACAATTTATAAAAACTTTATTTAATCTGCCTGTGGTGGGTCCACCCTGTAGGCAGCTGCAACATATGGAGCTGTTGGCCTTTTGTCAAAGTCTTTATAAATATGATGCTAATTACTGTATTGTGCATTAATTGCCCGCAGGCTTCAGTTGTCATTGCTATTCCCTGTAACTCATTATGTCAAGCAATTAAGCTCTTTTTTAGACTTTCCTTCGTATAAACTGTTCATGTAACAAAGACCTTTTCCCATGGCTAGCATCTTTAAGGCTCAAAAGAGATGGTAATCTGTAGTGGCAAAATATGAGGTGTAGGTTGGCTGGGGAAGGACAGACCAGTTGAGTTTTGTGATTACTGGCAGTGTTTTCAGGCTTCCATGTGGTTGTGTTTTGAAAAAGTAGATATGTATGGTGCCATTTCATTTCATTGTTTTATGGCCTCATTTTAAAAGTTTACATCCCCATGTTAAGATTACATGAGGGGTCAGTTTGTATCAGTTTATTTGTTGTTTGTTTCTTAAAGATTATGAACATTTATTTTTATTCTTAATCTATTTTAATTTTAACTTGGTGACTAAATGATTCGCCATTTGTATTTATAGGGGAGCCACACCATATTGTTGTTGTTAATGATGTACTTTACTGGACATGTACTCCAAATGCATCCTGACTCAGGGTGTCATGATTCTTCTGTTCTACCAGATGTGACAGTAAGAGGCATCCAGACTCAAAGACTCTGAATATCCACAAGAGACAAGCACAACTAAAAACCTACTGGGAAAATAGTCTGGTGTAAAAGTCTTGTTTTGATTAAACTAACTTCTGTGGCTAGTGGTTTGGTTTTGGTAACAGTCCAATGATAATCCTTGTTATAAACCCCTTTCTTCAATTATGACCCTCTTGATAAATTTTTAAAGGAAAATATTTGGACATGCCTGCCACTTTGTATAGTTGGACATTTCAGATTAAACTTCATTACAGAGGTGGTAGACATATCCTGATAATTTTGACTGGCATGTAGAAAGTGTTGCAGAATTATTTGGGGTACTCTCATATGTCTCCATACATTTATTTATTTATTTATTTATAAAGCACTTCAAAAACAACATCAAGGCTGACCAAAGTGTTGTACAATAAAATCCAACATATAAGACACACAATAACCAAAGGGTAAAAGAAACAGAAACACATAAGAGCTGAAGAAATTCATAATAAAAAGTACACAGATAGTCAACATATCATACCGGGTTAAAGACCAGGGAGTAAAAGTGTGTTTTTAACACTAGAATTATCAGAGCCTACGAAAAAACTAAATAAATAAAGGCTTTTACATACAAAGGAAGGTGCCTGTGCCCAAAACATTAACATTTATATGTTACTTACATAAAAGCCAGATCTAATGTTATTTACCTTGAGTTATTTACTTACATGACGACGGTTCTACATCGGATCAAGAATGTACTTTTGCCATCGCTGTACTTAGTTATATGTACATGGGAATGTTATTTACCTTTATTTATTTACTTACTTTCTACAGCGTAAAGTCACGTGTGCAGAGCTTCCCATGTACATATACAAAGTACAGCGATGGCAAAAGTACATTCTTGATCCGATGTAGAATCGTCGTCATGATTTGTTAACTCTGTTATAGCGCATCTATGTAAAAACAGCAGTGTCAAATGCGTGAGTTTTGTTGAGGGAGTTGGGATCGTGAACGCGGCTGAGAGAATGAAACTGAATAAAAAAAAACAAAACTAACCTTTACAAGTATCATAAATTACACCGGCTGTTACAGACTGGAATGAAATGTATGTTTTTATTCTAAAATAGTAAGAATACGCGCAGCTCAATTCTCAAAACTGTCTGGGATCGAACCCGTGAAGTTTAGATTACCACTCAAGAACTGATACCGTTGCGCCACCAAAGCACTCCTAGTAAATGTGTGTCAATATCGCACTCTAACGCGGGTTGTTTTTCTGCAGTTATATTTTTGAATAAAAGCGCATTTGTTCTGTTATATTTGTACCTTTTGTGAAAGTGTTTCTTTGATATTTGGACTTCAGGCTTCACACATTATAAACTTCATGTCTACATTTTGTCAATTATTACTAAAACATGAAAAACATTTATTTTTTAACGATGTGTGTGCATAGATCGTTGTAGACACGGAACACACATGAAATGCAAGTGTTCCAAATAACGATATAGTATTTATAAAAGGTGTCATTTTGCTTGACTTCTCACTCTATACAACTCTAAGCAACTGACACGCAGGTAAACAGACTTGAGCTGAGACCACTGTGCGGGTTGGGGGGATGTGATAGTAGACTGCTTGCTGTTTGCTGCTTATCCACACATTTAGAGGACAAAAGACGCTGACGGAGAGGTGCAAAGCATTTTAAGGTGGGACGGATCTACAAGTTTTTTCGTAGGCTCTGGTAATTCTAGTGTTAAATAGGATTTAAAAGGTTTATTTATGATTTAACCATTATGACAGTAAAGTCAATGGAAGAAAGTTCTGTGTTGTCACGTAGATTGCATTAGCTCCACAACTGGAGCAGATTCAATGTTGGGAAATGAATGTGGAAAGGCCATTTTTTGTGCAGTACTTCCTCAAAGCTACAGTGGTAGCATGATTACATTAACAAAACATATCACTGAACAAATAATACTTTTACACTTAGCATGTATCAAACAATCATTCAGGGTACAATCCATGCCAGACTCCACCAGCAAAACCTCATTTGCCTCATCTATCTATCTATCTAGTGAAAACATAAAACAAGAGTATATAATAAAAGGAAAAACAAGCAATGTAACATAAAAATAATATAAAATGTATATTTTATATGAAAGAATATTGTTTTATTATGATTATATATACAACACATTGTGACATACTGAGTATGTATTGAATCTTATGGCAGATTACACAAATAAATAAACCCTTAAATTCCTAAATTTATCTGGTGAAGAGTGTCAGCTCTTGTTGGTAGAATATAAACTTTTGACTAAAATATGCACAGATCCCTTTATATCATAATTTTAGCCATAGCACTAATATTAGCAGATTGTGCATCAATGGAAATGTTGAAGCAATGCATTTTGATAGACTTTAGCCTACTTTTGGAATGTTGAAGCAATACATTTTTTTAAAAATAATTTTTTATTCTATATTTCAGAAAAAATCAATCCTTATCCTCTGTGTATTTGTGATATTTTTACAATAAAAATACTACTGTGCTGTACTGTGTCAATATTTTGCCCATCTTTTGTACTTAATGTATACATTTAGCTACAGTAATATTTAATTATCCAAACTCAAAATTAGTCTTAAAGGCTCGTCCATATTATTGATGCATTGTTACAGTCCACCTTGTTGAACTGAGCAAAAATTTGCATTTGAGATGGTTCATCTCTCGATTTTTTCTGTACTTGGTGTTCCTGTGACATACAGCAGAGAGTGAATTCTGTATGTTGCAATTTATAATATCCAAATGAGAAGGCTCTGATGAATGAATACAAGAATTGGTCATTGATGAGTCTTCGCTGCATGATTTTGTGTGTTTTTTTTTTTCAATTAAAGATAAAAAGGATCTTTGAAGCAAAAGTCTGTTGAGATACTCTGGGCTGTTATACTGTGGGATTCTAAAAGAGTATTGTGTGTTTTTACATTCTGTTCCAGAAGACAAATCAATGGGGAACAGTGTTGTGGCTGGTTTTGTAGGGACAGAGCACATTCCTGAATAAAGATTCAGTGATATATGCTCAGTGCAAACAGAGGCACTGTTCATTTTCATCACTGCTGTTTTCTTTCTTCTAATCCCACTCCAGTTTGAAAATGTATTTCTGCTTCTTTTCTGCTTGATCTTAACTTCTCATCAGTTGCACTTCTGTTTTTCATAGTCAGCTGGCAAGTGTGTTTACTACTAATTAACTTTTTCTCTTCCAGTTTTACATCAGTTGCTGTTACACATTGTGGTAATTTTTTTAGATTATTTGCTTCCCTCTGATATACTGCTCCTGAGCTCTGTTTTGAGGCATTCCTTGTGTGATTTTGGCTATACAAGAAATTAATTGTTGCTGGTGTTGGTTTGCAAAAAATGCATCCTTTCAAGAGTAATTCCAACAGTATATGTAAGTGGGGGCTATCCTAATACTCTTTCCACCTATTGTGAGCATCTAGAAATTCCTGGAACCTTTTTGTACTGTTCTTTTTAATCAATATAGGCGCATACTACTTATATATGGTGTGACAGACTGGGGGTGCTATCGCGCCCTTGAAGCCTTGTCCAAGACGTCCGACACCAGGTAAAAGTCCAAATATTGACTTTATTCAAACTGCACAGTGCACAAAGCACCCTCTTCCCCACAATACCCATTAAACAATACAATAATTCTCAATAAACAATCCTCCACTTCCAGACGCGTTGCCACCCTTCCACCCAGCTTAGCTCACCATCTGGGAGTTCCCAGAGTCTTTTTATAATCCCTGACCTGGAAGTGTTTTCAATCCCCAGTCCATGTGATCTTCTATCACTTCCGGGTCAGATCAAAAGTCCTTTTCTTCACCCCGGAAGCACGTCATTCCCCTTGTCCATGTGACTCGGACGTACTTCTGGTGCGTAAGGTAAATAATTGTTGTTCCTCCCTGCAGCGTCTCCTAGCGGCCCCCATTGTATCCAGCAGGGCTGTGAATAAAGACTCCAATGTCCATGATGCCCTGCTGGCCTTCGGGGCACTTTCCTGCTGCAGGGAGGGCTCCACCTGGCGTCGTGGGGGTATTGGCTAGGCTGAACGGCCGGTCATATATCACAATGGTTAAAATATGTTAACAAAAACGTCACAAAACCTTATAGTAATTACTCTGGCCTGCAACAAAATCCTTGTACACAACAGAATTGGTGTACTTTATAAATTTAGGTGTGCTATTGTCCATTTCTCTGAATTTCCGAGAGGCATCAGATTCAGTGAAAAATGCTGTTTTGAAAAAACATTGTTGATTTTTTAAAAATATGTTTTGTTTGTTTGTTTGACATAGCTATTTTTCATGCTGAGGTGAAAAATGGCAACATGGCCGGTTCTTAATATTAGTTGAATTTGTAACAACCCAGAATCAAGTATTTGCCACACATTTTTTGCTATTAATCAGTATTTTTTTTCTTCTCCTTATTCCTTCAAAATAGTCAGGAATTTTTATTTAGAAAGTTACAAAGTTGCCCTTTCCTTGTCCAGAAGTGAGAAAGTAGACAGCAAGAAAAATTTTTTGCCCCCACTTAAAAAAACCTGCGATTGATCCAAATACCTCAGGCAGAATTTTCCTCACATTAACAGCTCAAATCCAGGAGCTTTTCAAGGATGCAAACCTCAAATCCAAGCTGTGCAAAGCAAGTGCCACATTTTTCTTGAGAGTACAAGGGTGGAAAACTCTGAGGAACTAGTTGAGGAGCTTCTCTCTTCCTGCCTAAGGCCGGAGTTATACTTCACGTGACGCATGCTGCAGAGGACGCTCCTGCTACGCAAGCGTTGTAGTGTTTATACTTGCGCGCGTACTTTACGTAAATCTGGAGGAATCCACCAGGTGGCAATGCGAGATATTATCACGGTGAGAACATGTTTGGCTTCTCTGTGTTGTGAATTGCCTAAAACACCTATTAAATTCCGATAACACCTTACCGCAATATCTCTGAAAAGGATGTTTATTGATTAAATCCATAAATCCAGGGATGTGTCCATTCCAGCAAGCATTGGGCACGACTGAGAAACAATCCCTGGACAAGGTCTCCGCTCATCGCAAGGTGAATACAAGCACTCACATACACTAGCGTCATTTTAGCGGCACCAAATCCCTAAATCTGCATATCTTTGGAAGGAAACCGGAGCACAGTTTGGAATACAAGCAGGATATACCAGCAACATAACTCCCTGTGTGACAGCAGTGCTATCGCTCCACCGCCGTGTCACCCCCATGTGTGTAATTATTAACAGTATTCATTATTTAAACAAAATTATATGTAAAATGTAACATACACACTTTAATGCATTTAATCATGAAAGTGATATCAAGTACAAATCTAAAGATTCCAAATGTGCAGAGAGTTGAAATATCATACATTTAATTTTTCTGTGTGGTGATATATTGCTGCTTGCCGCAGCTGTCAGGTCCAAGAAGCTCGCAGCGATTAAAAACTGGGATGACGTTTACAACTGTCTGCTTTAATGATAAAGTAAACTACGAGGTTAAAGTGGGCAATTTGAGATTAAAGCCGAAATTTCCACTTTAATCACAAAATACACGTTTTCACCGTGTCCTTTATTTTTTTCTCAGTGGCTCAAATACAGCGATATACATTATGTTGCTGTTGTTAAGTTGCAAAAAAAAAAAAAAAACACGGCACAAAGATGTTATGTGAGACTTTTAAAATGCATCGTGTCATTACAATCGGGAATATGCGACGCTTGAATATAAAATCGCCACAAATGCATCTGTATGTCAGCATTTTGCTTCACCACATCAAACCATTCACCAAACAGCAAAGCACGCACATCGATCCCCGTAGGATCTGCATATAGGCTTTCTGTCACATGTAGATAGTAAACAGAGACTCTGACGTCACATTCCGACTTTTAGCACACTGCGCCCCCCGACTTTTTGCTGGTACTGCAACTCGCGCACGTGTCGCGTTAATTTCTGAGGACCTGCTCAGAGGACGCATGAAATGAACGCTGGGGACGCGTGGCAGCCATGATGCGGGCGCGTACGCGTTCTGAGCGTGAAGTATAAATGAGCCCTAACACTTGGGTGCAACATGTCTTTAAAGGTCTATTTCTTATGCTCTCACTTGGATTTTTTCCCTGAGAACACGAGAGCAATCTTTCATAAACATTAGGAGAGTTGGGGTGGCGCAGTGGGTAGTGCTGCTGCCTCGCAGTTAGGAGACCCGTGTTCGCTTCCCGGGTCCTCCCTGCGTGGAGTTTGCATGTTCTTCTTGTGTCTGCATGGGTTTCCTCCGAGTGCTCCGGTTTCCTCCCACAGTCCAAAGACAAGTAGGTTAGGTGCATTGGCGATTCTATATTGTCTCTAGTGTGTGCTTGGGGTGTGTGTGTGTGTGTGCCCTGCGGTGGGCTGGTGCCCTGCCCAGGGATTGTTTCCTGCCTTGTGCCCTGTGTTAGCTGTGATTGGCTTCAGCAGGCCCCTATAACCCTGTAGTTAGGATATAGCGGGTTGGATAATGGATGGATGGATTAGGAGAGTTCCACCAAGACCCTGGAGAGAGGTTATAGTGGAAAGTCAAGTGAGTCTGTGATAACGGACATCTCTTGGTCAATCGACCGTGAAACACTTTCAGAGGATTATAATAGAAAATAAACTACCAAATGGCTGCTTTTTGTAAGTAATAATTATATATTAAAGAATTTTATGTATCATTTATCACTTTTCATTTCTAAATAATTAATTTTAAAAATGTATTGCACTTGTTCTATAAATACTGTTTTTAAACTGTCATCACTCAAAAACTGGAAGTGGTAGAGCAATTTGGGCAGTTTAAGAAAGAACTGAAACTGAACTGAATCAAGCAATACAGTAGTGATGAAGATGTGAACTGATCATCAAACGATGACACAAAAAGTAAACCTGATGCCTTATAGAGTAGTGAATGGTCAAATCACTATGATATGCCCAGTGAATTCTGCCATGTGAAATTCGATGGTGATGTGACAGTAGCTGCATGACAAAAAGGCAAAATACAGTAATCCCTCCTCGATCGCGGGGGTTGCGTTCCAGACCCCCCCGCGATAGGTGAAAATCCGCGAAGTAGAAACCATATGTTTGTATGGTTATTTTTATAAATTTTAAGCCCTTATAAACTCTCCCATACTGTTTATAAATATTCCCTGCAGAGTTATACAGCATAATCCCTTTGTATTCTCTTAGATATTAGGTAAGATTCATTGAAATTATGTATATAAACACACTGTTTATATACAGTAAAACCTAAATATTATTTTAAAGATATTGAGTGTCTCTGATATCACATATGTTACAGCCATTACGATAGACAGGCCACCAGCAATAAATACGTACAATGCAAGAAAAATAGTATACAGTAAATGTGTGTACAGTGACACTAAACGTATGTACATGTACTAAGCACTGTAAGAAGAAAATTAATTATGGTTACTCACCAACTATGACACGATGACTTGTCCGATAAGTCCGATGAGTTTAATTTTACTGCACAACAAAGGAGAGCGTTACATCCCTTGTAAAGGAGCCACTTCAGGCGATTGTGTAGCACTGCCGTTGTTCTTCTTCTGGCAGTCTTCAATCCAAATCCCTAAAGCAGATTTCATCCAGACTACTGCCTTATTACATCCACTTACAACTCGTTTTGCACCCTGGTTAAAAGGACACTGCAGCCGTAGATCTTATATTCCTTTCCTACTTTTTAAATAAAAAGAATCATAGCCTTCAACAAATCCAAAACGTTTACCTTTTCGGCAATCGTTAACATCTTCTTCTTGCGCTTGGGCACAGCCCCTGAAGCAGTAGCAGATTGTTTTGGAGCCATAATGAAGGGCTTGACTATGCACAAAGATAAACACTAAAGAGCACAACTCTTTACACAGCGAACCACGTTGATGCTGAATGAGTGAGACGAGACTTCCTGGTTAATACTGCATTCAGCACGCAGGAACTCAACTGCGTGCTCTGATTGGTTAGCCTCTCAGTCAGGAGAACTTAACTGCGTGCTCTGATTGGTTAGCTTCTCAGCCATCCGCCAATAGCGTCCCTTGTATGAAATCAACTGGGCAAACCAACTGAGGAAGCATGTACAGGAAGTAAAAAGACACATTGTCCGCAGAACCCGCGAAGCAGCAAAAAATCTGCGTTATATATTTAGTTATGCTTTCATATAAAATCCGCGATAGAGTGAAGCAGTGAAAGTCGAAGCGCGATATAGCGAGGGATTACTGTAATTGCAATCAAGTGCAAGGTCAAGCAGAACATTGTTCACAATTCAGCAACTGTCAATGTTCATGTTAGGGATCAATGTGGGAGTCACTAAGCCTTACACAGTGGTAGCATGCAATAATGCAAGGAGCACATCAATTGTGCAGGTTAGATTTCAGGTAGGAAATCAAGTAGTGCTTCAGTTGTACATCAGTAGTCTATGTTCTTGTTTAGAATAGACTTACAGGTATCACAATATCTTTATAGTTTGATGTAATGTTTTTGTTTAGATCCTACACAACTTTGGGTTTAGGTTGTGAAGTTTTTTGCAAAGTCCTGGTCAATCAAATGTAATTAAGTAACGATCAGAGATTACTTCATTAAGTGGTGTTATTAAATTTTGAAAATGAGCATTGTGATTAATACATACTGTAGATCTAATGTATCTAATGTGTATGGTTCAACAAATACTTATATCTGCTGTTTGCATATATTTGCTAAAGTTGTTGTTTTTCACATTTAAAGGGATATCAGTATTATTTTGGTCACAAGTTATGGCTTGGTAAGGAAAAAGGGTGTCAAATTCAGTCATAAATAAGTTTGACTTAGGAGGTTTGCAAATTAGTGTTAAAGTTGCACTTGATAGTTTTCGTGTCTGATATGAGCATTTAAAAGGTGTAAAATCAGCCACCTTTTTGGTAACAATTTATTTCAACATGTGAATTATTAAAAGATAGCTCCCTGAACCACTATTTCTTGAGTTAGGGAAGAAGTTAAAACTAGTGGACATTGTAAACTAAAAGAATGTTGTCATTGTTACTAAGTCAAGTTTCAGTAAGTAAAGCGAGATCTGACTTTGTACTTGATATACAAAACAACTTTACTTTCTAGCGAAATGATGTTTAGCAAACAGCATTTTACACTGCAAGAATATTTAGAGACAGATTTCATCTTTTTTGTTTTAATATGGAGAACATTACAAATACAGGGGGATTTGATTTTAACTCTAAGTTTTTATTATACTCTCTGTTTGCTTACTGACAATTGATTTGGATTTTATTACATGCAACTGGTACTAACTGCCAAGGAATGTGCAGCTACAGCTTGGATGGTGCTGTGGTTAGTCAGTCAGGCAGTTTTGCGGCATATTTTGTGATAAAGTGTAATATCCTCTCTAGTGAGGGTAGAGACTATCTCTGTTAAAAAATGCAGACCTTTGTAAAAAATAAAATCAAATCTTCCCAATTATTTACAAATGCTGTACTTCTCTTAGCTTTCCAGGCTGCTAACCAGCAGTAAATGGAATGATTTCTTCTATCAACAGCATGTCTTCTGTGTAATGCTTTATGTTTGAAGAGTTGTCAGGGAGTATGGGGTAGTGGTTAAGACTTTGGACTTGAGGTTGTGGGTTGAAATCTTGCTACAGATAATAACTATATGTATCTTTTTAAGTGTTGATGTCACCTGGCTAAGCGTCATTTTTGTGAATAATGCAGAGTTTATAACACAGGCAATATGTAATTACTACACATGAATACATTGCATTTAAGCGTATTCATGCACATTTTCAATGTACGAGTGCAGTATACAGTATACTTTGCATATAAATTAGGTATAGGGCAAACTATGTTTGCTGCAATTTCTGGGGGTATACAAACGGTTGTCTAAGGACATTTCACTATATGTGAAATTCCTTTGTAAGTGATGCTTTTGAAGGTACCACTCATGTAAGATGAGGTTCTTCTATATTATATTTAAGTAAAGCGCCCATATATATATATATATGTATGGAGAAATTTTTATATCTCTAAAATAGAGAACAGTAAATACAAGGGTAAATCAAAAAGTAATGGCAATTTGAACATTTTTCATTAGCCACAATAGTTGGAAGCTGACGCAATACAACACGTTTGTGATGGCTTATGGGTAGTTCAAACATCTCACTACAATGCATTGTTCAACAAGGGTGCTATTCCACAGTGGATTTTCCATGATCATTTGACTCTGGCTTCAACTAACTGCAGAGTGCTGTGCTGCGTGTGTTCAAAATGCACCATAAGCTATCACAAACACATTGCATGTTGCTTCTGTTTGTTGCTGTTACCACTTAATTTTCAAATTGCCTTTACCTCTTGATTTACCATTGTAGGATACATTTCTTTATCTTATTTTAGCTAGAAATTTAAAAAGAGAATAGTTAGGAGTGGGCAGTGTGGCCATGAATTGCCATCACCTTAGCAGAACTAGTATTTACATGTCTCTGTGAGACTGTGATGCCACTAACATATTAAGTATAGTCTCATTAGACCAGTTTGCTTTCATGTTTCTATTTCAAAGCAGCTTCATGACCTGAGCCACTTAAGTGTTTGTCTAGTGTGTAGGTTTCAAAGCACTGAGTCATAAATGTTATGATGGAATGAATATTTTATATAGAGCACCTTATCATCGTAGCAGACACTTGGGGCACACTTGGTTTGACTTTGGTGTCATTTGTTACTTGCTACTGTGGAGGCTGGCCCGGACACAGATAGGCAGACACGTTCATGTCACCCACAACACGTTTATTCAAGTGCTCCATATTTACAATTCACTAAAGTGCACCACAAACCCCACAAGTCCCCAAAGTCCTGGCTACAACACCATCTCTCTTCTCAGCTCTTGTCCACTCCTCACCTGACTTCAGCCATTATACGAAGGGAGGCGGCCCCTTTTATAGCCACCCGGATGTGCTCCAGGTGCTTCCCGGCACTCCCCAGTGTGGCGGAAGTGCCAGCTGCATACCCGGAAACACTCCGGGTGTCCCCAGTCTTCTTCCCCCCAGCACTTCCGGGTGTGGCGGAAGTGCTGAGGTCCAGGGCTTCAAAGGCATAGGGGTGCCCCCGGCGGAGACCACGGGCCCCTACAGGGTGGAGCTTCAAAGGTCTGTACCCATGGCCTCCAAAGGTACCAGGGTGGTCGCCCCCACATGGCGCAAGCCCTCCTCCAGTCCTTCTGGGCGTCCCGGCCGGGTCGCCACCCCAGCCATCTCTGACACTACTTAATTGATTCTGTGAGTGAATTTGAAGACTTTTTTACTTGGAGGGCTCAATATACATTAGCCGGAGGCGATTGTGCTATCATTTATTTTTCCCTCATTCATCCTAACTTTGAATCACTAAAAGCTAAAATGGTTAGCGCTCAGAACTGACTGATCAAATCATCTCACTCTGATAGACTTAAAAAATATCCAAAATTTTTCTGAAATTGTACTAAAGTATTATAAAACTGAAAATAATTTGACTTGGAAAATGCAGTAGTATGCAGAGGACAGAAAGATATGAAAGAAGATGATCTGCTGTGACAACTCCTAACGGGAGAAGCCGAATGAAGAAGAAGAAGAAGAAGATTTGACCTCATAATTAAGTTACACTGTTTGGGATCTTTAAATAAAATTGGTGATGCTCACAACACCTGAGCTGAAATGTAATTCCTGCCAGTATATTTGGCATGTTCTGAATGTAAGTAGTCTTGAGAAAAGAGTACTTCAACAAAAATTACTTTTGATTATAGAACTTTATTGTTGCTCAGTGTGATTTTATATTTTAAGCAGAGACTAATATTGGCTACTCCGAATTCACAATATAGGAGTCATTTTTATTTTTGGCTTTGATTTTTGCACAATGATTTATTTGTCGAGTATGTTTCATTTAAAATGATTAAAAGTGGAAATATCTTGTGTTGTTTCTGGTTTGTCCTATGGTTAATTGCAAGTTATCTACTGGTTATGGTCTTGTAGCAGCTTCTTCCACCCATTCCTGTAGATGCTTAATCTGCTGAGATCTGATGACAATGAACAGTGCTGCATTAAGTTAAATTAACTTTCATATTCCTAAAACAGTTTGTTCCATGGGACCATAAACCAGCCATCCAAAGTATATAATCTTAGCCCCGACTCTGAGGGCTTGTGCTGATGTATCGTGTTCGTTTCTTGTGCTAATCAGATTTTCCCTAAGCTGTAAGCAGCAAAGTAACAGTGCAGCGATATAACATTATTAAAAGTTGAATTATGCCATGTAAGGCTCCAAATAAGCTCAATTCACAAGGCTTTTAAAATTCAGTCCATACATTTACATTAAAACAGTGAAGTTCATTAATTCCTTAGTAGCAGTGAGCTGAAGTCAGTACAAAGCTCTAACAGTTTGTGACTTATGCATCAGATGAAGAACATAATACATGACAACACTTTGAAATGCTTTATGTAAAGTGCTTCATGTGTTTCATGTGCCTAAACCAGGGAGGTGATTGTTTAAGGCTATAGCGATGCAGAAGCATTATTGACCTTACGTAGCTAGTAAGCTATTAAGCATCTGTTGAATTTGTAGGGAGCTTTTATTTAACAGGAGAATTTATGAGAGTCCTTAAACATGTCTACACTGTGGTTGGATCTGCATTAATTGCTAGAACAAAACAGCTTCTGTATCTCTTAAGTAATCGAACATTCAAATACAGACTTTTTTTGCTTGGAAATGTTACAAAGCTGACATTTTTATATTGGCAATTCATTTTGGTATAAACTTGATAGTCTCATGAGGACAGATGTGATTTTTCAGACGAAAATACACATCTGGAGAGAACTTGTTGTACACTTTTTTCTTGCTTGTATTTATATGTATTTTGTTATTTTTAACTTTTTTTTTTTTGCTTTTATAAAATTTCTGTTTTATTAGTTTATTTTGTAAAGTTTAGGTACTGTCTCTTTAAATGTTCATCAATTCTTTTTACTTTGTGGGTGGAACCTAAGGGGGCAGGGTCACCCTAATGTCACTGCTGCTGGGACCTTCCTCCGACTTTATCTTTAGGTCAGAGAGAAAAATTAATAAGTGGATCATTTAGTTTGAAAGTGTTATGATCATGTCACAAAACCGCTGAAAATTAGATGGATACTTTGAAAAACCACAAGCCTGGCCTATCCTTCACCCAGGAGTGGCTCCCCAGAGTAGGCCTCACTTATGGGCATTTTAACCCCAACTCAAAAGGCAGGCCTCAAACCTGTACAAGCCTAAAAATGGGAATCAGGCTTGTAATGGCAAAAGTTCAAAAATCCACTAAATGAAGGCAGAAACACCATAAAACCTCTAGTCCAAATGCAAAACAAAGTCCCTTTACATATAAAGATTTATTGCAGAATTCAAAAGGATTACAAAAATAAATGCAGGAGTAAAAACAGGTTTTTCCTAAAAAAAAAATAAAAAAAATTAATTAATTACTGAATAATAATAGTACCCTGCGGTGGGCTGGTGCCCTGCCCGGGGTTTGTTTCCTGCGCCCTGTATTAGCTGGGATTGGCTCCAGCAGACCCTAGTGACCCTGTAGTTAGGATATAGTGGGTTGGATAATGGATGGATGGATAATAGTACCTTCAAACAACAGTGGGGATCAATTTCCAAATCCAAAAGCACAACAAAAATATTTAGAAACAATCCACAATGCGGAAACAGCCATGTCATCTGCTGTTTCTCCTTAAACATCAGTGGGGTGGTTCACCAGCTGCAACATTAGGTGGTTCTGCCCCTCTGGGCTCGACATAAAAGATATAAGAAACATAATTTGAAGGACAAGGTACAAAAACAACAAATATTCTTAAATACAAAATTAGCAATAAAGAAATTCACTAAACAATTCACTGAAAAACATCAAACATAAAACACAGTGAATATAAAAATGAACATAGCATCAACATTAAACATAAAAAAATAAAACATAATCAATGATGTTTACAAAAAAAATATTAAAGTGATAACCCAAAGATTAAACAAACAAAAACCATGTTGTGCCATGGGTAAAATCCTGGCAGAACCATGACAGCAAAGAGCTGTTTATGAATATTACCTTTTCTTTGGATTTTCTGTTTTTTGTGTGATTTATTTATTTCTCTCTTTGGACTTTGCTTTTGGATTACGGATAGGGCAATCCTTTTGCCTGTTTTGGGCCTTTTATGTAATTTTTCTGTTTTTGCCAATAAGTCCTTGATTTATAAAGATTACTGTTTGTGTTGTCTCCACAAGCCAGAGTGTAATGGTTCTCGCTCCCTTGTAAGATATTTTGATACATTTTGTGGGGTGATTGTGTTTTAAACATTTAAATCTAGTTCCCTATTTTGTGCCAGAGTAGGCAGAAGGCTGCAGGTAGTAGTTAAGGATTAGCTGCCTATGGGAGGCAGCTAGATTTCCTGTTCACAGTAGGTGAAAAGTAGTGCAGTTCTAAATAATCAGTTCTCAATTTTCGTTTAAAATTTAAAAAGTGTCATACAGGTGCACTTGTGCTTTTCTTTGGGCTGTATTTCAGCATTGTCCTGATCCCTTAATCTTTTGACAAGTAGACTTTTTTCTTTACAGCCATGGATGGGTGAAGAAGTACTAACAAAGAAAATTAAATTTGGTTTTATCTATTATGACAGGCAATAATATCAAGAAAACCACAAACCTTTTTCTGTTCCTACCAACATTCTCCTGACAAATTGTTTCTTTTATTGCATTATGAGACATGCGTACAAATAAGTTATTTATATCACATTTATCTAATTAACATCATCATGATATACTTATTAACAAACACATGCTGCAGAATCGTTAACATATTTTTTACCTTTGGCAAAGAAATAGATTAATTGAATTGCTTAGGGTTACTCAGTAAATCAGTGGTCAGTACTGAGACAGCACTTTTTTCTAAGTCACACTGACTACATTCTTATAATAAAGGATTTTAACACTGTTATGGTTAATATTGAGATATACTGCAACTTCTAAAACACGAATCTATAAATTTTAAAGCTTAAATTTTCAAGTACAGTGTCTATAGATAACATTGTATGTTTCTGTAGCAAGAGAAATATAAACTTTAAGTGTGTATCCCAGTCTGTCATGGAATGTTTTCATGTATAGCCTAATGCTATGTCCAATATTACAGCTTGCTCCTGGACGTGTTGGAGAACGCTATTGCAAACAATGGGGGAACAATTCCCCAAATGAGGTGTATCAGCCATAAATCAAAGTGACAAAGTTTGGGATTTGTGTGGCAATAACACAACCTGAGGTACCCCAGTGCAGCTTATTTAATAGACAGGTTCTTGTAAACCTGAATTCATTCGACTGGTATATTGAATAGGACACAGAATAGCACTTTGACAAGAGGACCGAGTTTTTAGTGGTTGTCTTTTTTTTTTGTGCTACAGATGATGTGTCAGCTGGCAGTAGTCCTGAATTTCTTGATCGGCTTTCTGTGATGGAGGTAAGGCTACAGACACAAGAGGAAGAAATCACATTGCTCAAGTCGGCTCTGACTGATACATTGCGCCGGATCCGTATATACGATGAACAGATACCGCTTATAAAGCAACACATCATTGCAGGTAAGTTTCTGCTTATTTCCTTTTTCCTTAGGTCATTTTTTTATAATTATGAAATGTAGCAATCCTTACATTGAAGCATACTGTAGTTCTTTTTTGAATTGAAATCCTGCAATGGCTAAGAAAAGTCTCACTTCATTGACTGTTTAGTGTATGCCAGTCAATCTACTGTTCTTTGCAATATTCTTGATATCAGTGGGCAGTAATTTCAGGACATGCAAAATAAATGTGAAACTGAGCCCCCATCTGCCATTTCATCTCCTTAATTAAAAAAAGGTATATTGTGCGACACCTTGAGTGCAGTCTTCAAGGATATTGCAATTGTGATTGATTTTCTTACAAAAGAACAATTATTACCACATTAAGTGTGCTATTCATTTATTTTTTTCATCTGGAGTGCTCTTCTGACTGCTGGTTTTCTTTGAAACCAATTTATTAATCTGAAGTTATGTTCCTGCTGGGCGGCACAGTGGTAGCGCTGCTGCCTTACCATTAGGAGACCTGGGTTCGCTTCCCGGGTCCTCCCTGCATGGAGTTTGCATGTTCTCCCCGTGTCTGTACGGGTTTCCTCTGGGTACTCTGGTTTCCTCCCACATTCCAAAGACATGCAGGTTAGGTGCATTGGCAACCCTAAATTGTGCTTGGTGTGTGTGTGTGCCCTGCGGTGAGCTGGCTCCCTGCCTGGGGTTTGTTTCCTGCCTTGCATCCTGTGTTGGCTGGGATTGGCTCCAGCAGACCCCCGTGACCCTGTAGTTAGGATATAGTGGGTTGGATAATGGATGGATGTACCAGTACTAAGGTAGTAATGTAGAGGTTTGTAAGGTACTGATTTTTCAGTCCGCCTCCCAACTGCTACCACCACAGATTTATCCCACGCCACCCACCTGTGTTAAAATTTCACCCTCTTTCTGTCCACCACATTTCCTCTTTAAAAGGCACTTGAATTGGGTGCATAGCCTAAGTGGATTTCTAAAGCAGTGGCGTCTAGGGAAAAAAACACACAGATTAGAGTAAATCACATCAGATTAGAGTAAATGACTTTTATTTTTTTCACAATACTACTGAAGTTGATCAATTGATGCCATTTTCAAAAAATAATAAATATGTGAATAAGACGAGATGTCTTTGTTTTCCTAAAACAGCCATTTGGCTAATATTTAAAAAATCTCAAAAATTGTCTTGCTCATTGCTTAGACTGTGAAAACAAACAACAGACCTACACATTTTGTCCAATCCATATACAGTCATGGCCGAAATTATCGGCACCCCTGGAATTTTCCCAGAAAATACACCATTTCTCCCAGAAAATTGTTGCAATTACAAATGTTTTGGTATACACATGTTTATTTCCTTTATGTGCATTGGAACAACACAAAAAAATAGAGAAAAAAAAGCCAAATCTGACATCATGTCACACAGAACTCCAAAAATGGGCCGGACAAAATTATTGGCACCTTTTGAAAATTGTGGGTAAATCGTTTTATTTCAAGCATATGATACTCATTTGAACACACCTGTGGCAAGAAACAGGTGCTGGCAATATAGCAATCACACCTAAAGCCAGTTAAAATGGAGAAAAGTTGACTCAACCTTTCTGTTGTGTGTCTGAGTGTGCCACACTAAGCACGGAGAACAGAAAGAAGAGCAGAGAATTGTCTGAGGACTTGAGATCAAAAATTGTGGAAAAATATCAACAATCTCAAGGTTACAAGTCCATCTCCAGCGATGTCCTTGTTCCTTTGTCCACTGTGCGCAACATAATCTAGAAGTTCACAACACATGGCACTGTAGCTAATCTCCCTGGACATGGATGGATGAGAAAAATTGATAAAAGACTGCAACGAAGGATAGTCCGAATGGTGGATAAACAGCCCCAATCAACTTCAAAACATATTCAAGCTGTTCTGCAGACTCATGGTGCAACAGTGTCAGCTCAAACTATCCGTCGATATCTGAACGAAATGAAACGCTATGGCAGGAGAGCCAGGAGGACCACACTGCTGACACAGAAACATAAAAAAGCCAGACTGAAGTTGGCCAAAATGTACTTGAGGAAGCCAAAATCCTTCTGGAGGAATGTCTTGTGGACAGATGAGACCAAGGTAGAGCTTTTCGGTAAAGCTCATCATTCTACTGTTTACAGAAAACACAATGAGGCCTACGAAGAAAAGAACACAGTACCTACAGTCAAACATGGTGGAGGTTCTAAAATGCTTTTGGGGATGTTTTGCTGCCTCTGGCACTGGATGCCGTGACTGTCTGCAAGGCATCATCAAATATGAAGACTACCAAAAAATATTGGGGTGCAATGTAAGGCCCAGTGTCAGAAAGCTGGATCTGCGTCAGAGGTCATGGGTGTTCCAGCAGGACAATGACCCCAAACATACCTCTAAAAGCACCCAGAAATGGTTGAAGACAAAGCGCTGGAGAGTTCTGAAGTGGCCAGCAATGAGTCTGGATCTAAATCCGACTGAACACTTATGGAAAGACCTCAAAATTGCTGTTGGGAGAAGGCGCCCTTCAAATCTGAAAGACCTTGAGCAGTTTGCAAAAGAAGAGTGGTCGGAAATTCCAGTTGAGAGGTGTAACAAGCTTGTTGATGGTTATAGGAAGCGCTTGATTTCAGTTATTTTTCCCAAAGGGTGTGCAACCAAATATTAAGTTGAGGGTGCCAATTAAGTTGAGGGTGCCAATTTTGTCCAGCCCGGTTTTTGAGTTTTGTGTAAAATGATGTCAGATTTGGCTTTTTTTCCTCTGTTTTTTGTGTTGTTCCAATGCACATAAAGGAAATAAACCTGTGTATACCAAAACATTTGTAATTGCAACAATTTTCTGGGAGAAATGATGCATTTTCTGGGAAAATTCCAGGGGTGCCGATAATTTCGCCCATGACTGTATGACAGGTGTATGTTTTGAAAGCACACACAGCGTAACTCATGTATGGTGTGGTTTGTCAAAAAGTAACTGAGCACCAAAGGTAAAATATCTAACAAAATTCCAACTTAGGTATCATTCCTAAATTCATGACAAGAAATATATACTAACCTCTGTGTTGGAAGCACCTTTCCACCTCAACTTCTTATAATCTGGTATTGTTTAAAAATTTTCCTGATTTCTTTGTTAATGTTTTTTATGTGTTTTGTTTTCCATTTGGAGGTGTTTCACTGAATTCTGCAAATTATTTTTGTGCTCAATCATAGTCACCTTTTACTGCAGCACCATTTGTTTGCTATGCTTGCCACCATTTTGGTTGGATTGTTTACAGTTGTTAGTGAATTGCTATGCAGTAAGGACTGGACATGTTCAATATATGATAGTCTCAATGTTATGATGATATAAAGGTCAGCATCATTCACATCCTGTTTGTTAAAGATTGTGGATACACAAAAAAAAGTCTTGTGTACTTTTTTATGATCTAGTATTCTGGTTTCAATCTTTATGGTCTGACTTTTGAAAATGAATTAGTTTAATGTTTTGGGATTGGCTTCTCAATTTATTGATCTCTGGTTTAAAGCTTTTACTGTTTTCTTGACTTGATGTTTCATCTCTTAGTCCCTATTCTTGAATCCTCAGATGTTTCCCTGTATTGACATTTTGGTATAAATGTTACTAAATTTTGAACTGTATTCTGATGTAACATATAGTATGTGTACATCATAATTAATTATCTGAAAGAGAAATATCTGACCTTTATTTTGATGGGTAGAACATGAATATTGAGTGAAGGATGATTACCGCTAAGTTATGGCCAGTTTACAGCAGAAAACAGACAAAAACGAGACTGGGTTTAAAGGATTAAAGTACCTGCCAACCAATTATAGAAAATGAAAATTTTGCATTTTTAATATACTGCACAGTATTTTTGTCAATTTAGTTCCAAAGCCATTATTTTGATCTGATCCATAGGGCTTCTTTAAGGTTTTAGAAATACTGAAATCATGTTAAATCTCCTTTGCTGAATGTTGCTAATTTTTTTTTCCTTCATTTAGTTAATCCCGCAGCTGCAGCAGTCCTAAATCATCCTTGTTTCACTGATAGTAACACATGCCTCCGAAAAGTGCCTATAAGCTGTGGCCTTGATTGTCTGCACCGTTCTTCATGTCCAAGGTATAGTGTGGAATGGCTTTATTATAATTAATTGGTATGAGATGCTGCTTACAGCAGTATGGTACATTTTTGATAGATTGGCTTGTGGCACAGAGCAGTTTAGGAGAGAATTGACAACAAGAAATAATTCAAAACCAAAGTAAACTGTATGTTTAAAGAGCAGGATGCTTGGACTACCCTGCAAATTGCTTTTCACAATGAACAATGATGTATTGTTGATTCCATGTTGTCTAGCAGGTGCATAGCAGTTAATGTTTTATTGTACTTAGAGTTTTATTATACATACTGTATATAGTTTATTAAGAGTGTTATATGTGCTTTCCTGAGTTATTTTAAGATTTTTATTGTTATTTTAATATAAGTATTTTTCAGAACAGCCATTTGACAACTCTGAGGTTGTATCAGTTTATACTGATTTTAAAATAGTTTGTATCTGTTGCCAAAAATGGTTATTTTTAATTATTTCAGCAAGTATAGTAACTTAAATGGAGAATGTATTGCATATATTACAACAATGAATGTGTTTATTTGTTAAAGAGTAAAAGCATTAATTAAACTGAGTTGTTTCCTAAGTGCTAAGTAAAAATAATAATTAGAACTAAAATTTTGTGTTATTGGGAATTTTCAGAAGATATTTTTCTCCATTCATGATAGGATTCAAGAATTTCTGTTTTTGTTTATATGTTTCTTCTTTGGTTTTCTTACAAATAAAATGTATAATTATCTTGACAAGAGCTGTATAACGAATCTGCCCATTTTTGTCAGGTCTAGTCCTTGCTTTTTATTTGTCTTTTCATCTTCAGGGTATATTTCTTTGGGAGTGACCCTCCTACTGGAGAGCAGGTATGGAGGTCCTTCTCCCACTTCTTTGTCACTTTTACCTGAGATCTCCAACACTGGTACAGTTAATCTGTGTTCCTTGTAATAAGTGAACCTGGGAATAGTGCTGAGTGAAATTATAACTTTTGGTGATCATGTTTGCAAAGTTTTTTACACAGTAAACTTTAAATGCAGGCCATATTGTGGATAGCATGATAAAGTGCCTGCTTTACACAGTACTTTCAGATTATAAGAAAGAAAGCTTTTCAAAAATGAAAAATAATTTCTAAAATAATAGCAATAATTTCTTATTTGCCATGCATGTCTTTGTGAATTATTGTCTGACTTGTCTCATTCATTAATTTGCTAAAGTGATAATGATGTCTTGAAGATATTATGTAAAGAATAATTAAATTAATGAAAAAACAAGTGTAGTTTTTTTTCACTGCCTGGAATTAGACCTAGTTACAATTAAATCATGTTTACCAGGACTTAGTAGCACTCAAAATATTCACTGCCAGTAATTTTTGATAAGATGAAAAACATGGTACAATATTTGCTAGTTGGAATACGTGTGTATTTGTTTATTTCTACACATTAAAAAAAAATTGCTAAATTTGCTGTAGCTGTTGATCATTCATATGGCACCGGCTCTGTTAGGCAGCACTCTATTGGCTGTCAGTAAAGGAGGTAAGCATGTGTATGCTGGAAAGTAGGCACTCATTCAGTAAATGTAACACAGGTTGCGATTTTCAATCATTTTAATTGACATGGTCTGGTGATTAGATCCACAAATATGACAAATCTGACATACTCCACTACTACAAGTCACATAGTGCGACATCAGATTTCGAAGAATATCTGCGAGCTATGTTTTGAGCAGCACTTAAAGCCTCTAACATGTTGACTAACTTATAGACAAGCACTCCTACTGTTCAAGTTAATTATGCTGTCATATGTTACGTAAGTTATATGCTCTTTTATCTCTACATTCTAGTTGCTAAACATTTCACAGTCCTGATTGCAATAAAGATGTTACTTAATGAAGTGGTGCTGTAGATAGCTTGTTTGTGTGTTAATTATGGCCTTGAAAGCATCTTCAGCAGCTGCAGATAGCATTCAAAAATCCCCTCTTACACTAACAGTGGGGTCTGATCACTTTACTCATATCTACTCCTATCGTTTGGTATCCCACACTAATTTATTTTTTATGTTTTTTCACATTTCATCCATTTGTGCATTTCAGTATACCCTTGTTGAAGACAGTAAATGGGTAGAAGATCCTCTTGACTTACTATATTGGGAAGTTCAATAGCAAAAGTAACACATGTGGATGTTTTCAATAGTGATATGATTTTTATCTTGTATATCTGTAATAAAATTACAGACATTTTAGTATGAAACCAAAAACAAATCTCATTTATGCATTAGAAGAGTTTACAAGTCAATTAGGCTGTTAAAAAAATAGGCCTTGGTACATCGGTGTTAAACCCTAAGCTGAAACTGATTTTTTATCAGTCTCAGAATAAATTTATGTTATTATGTTATACTCTAGTTGCTTTTTCATTTATTCTAATTATTAATCTAAGCTGTTAATAATTTGGTGATATAAAGAAAAAGTTTTACAAAGTATAGTCTTCTTCTTTATTTGTCATAATTGACATTCTTTGTAGTAGTTTAATACTTGAGTTTTTACAAGAGTCTTGTAACTTTACAGATTTGTATTATGTACTACAGTAAATGTAAAATTCCTTTACTAAACATACAGGCGGGGCTGCATGGTGGCGCAGTGGTAGTGCTGATGCTTCATAGTAAGGAGACCAAGGTTCACATTTTGGGTCCACCCTGAAAGAAGTTTACATATCATGTCTTGTCTGACTGGGTTTCTTCCAGGTACGACAGTTTCCACTCACAGTCCAAAGACATGCAAGTTAAGTAAATTGACCATAGGGTATGTTTGGTGTGTAGGTGCTCGCCCTACATTGTACTGGCACCCTGTCCAAGGTTTGTTATTACCTTACACCCTGTGCAAACTGGGATAGGCTTCAGCACCCCCTGCAACTCTGGTCTGGATGAAGCCAAATAGAAAATGACTTATGATGACTTAGTACAGGGTACACAGTGTAAGCTTGCTATATTTATGCTCAAAAAACAAGAAATTGTTTTTCTATGTATCCAGTTTTAAAATCTTTTTTTCTGACTTTACCTCTGGCTGGAACACATCAAAAATATTTTAAACTCTGATACTCAGAGTTACTAAAGAGGTTCCTCAGGTTTTTTTTTTTTAAAGAGGCATTTGGTGTTTTTTTATTATTAAAAAAACAGCAGACTACAGTGTTGACAATACTTTAAATTTCTAGTAGGTGTCAGTTCTTTATTTTCTGTCTTCTAAACTTGTCTTAAATTATGCCGGATTTGAATTAACTTCTTTGTTAATGTACCTATTTTAGCAATAGTTATTTAGTTCTATGCACAGTGTTTCACACAATACTATAGTAGGTACCCAGTGGCCATACTTTAGGAAAAGTAGAGATACCTTTCTGGAAAGTGACTAAAATAAAAGCTGCCCATGAGAAAACTACTTAAGCAGAAGTTTTTTTTAAGTGTACTTTTGTGTTTTAAAAGTACAAGTAAATGTAGGATCTCTGCTTCTTTTAGCTATATATAATTGAATTTCTGTCTTTCTGTTCCAGTATCATGTGAAAGCCATCTATTTTTACAAAACTTTGCAGCTATTTTTGCTATAGTCTAATTTGGAATATAGCCTAATACAATTTCAGATTTAGATATATAAAAGAAAATAAAAACTGAGACAATCCCACTTAAAGTTGCCATCTTTGCTGGACCTTTGTGCCTTTTAGGTCGAGAACATAACATGAAATCAATGCGATTTTTACTTCAAAAGAAGTAGAAAGGATTGTGTAGCAAAGCAACCCCAATTTTAGATGTCTATGTTGACCATAGTAGTTAATTAGAATTTTTAAACATTTATGACTATTGAAAAAAGTACAAGATTTGTACATTTGATGCTCAGTAACTCTTTAACGGATGATTGTATCACAAATCCATTCCCTCTTTTGTGAATGCTCATTTTTGAGAAACATAAAATGTCCAATTCATTGGTCCTCTAGTGCAGATAATAAGTGAACAAATTACCTATTTGTGATTCACGGGAGTAGCAAAAGTGTTTTGAGATGGCGTGAGAGGATGTGGACAATTCATGGGGATCCACCAGGAGTGCTGCTCAGGGGAGGATGAGGGTATGTGTGTGCTCAACTCTCATTTGTCTCTCGGCAATAAAGTTACACGCTATGATTGTGTGCATTCTACATACTCTATAACATTTCAATATTTTTACTGAGAATATTGATATGATTATTGTTAATGTTCTATGGATTGTTCTTTGCTGCAAAATTATTTATATTTCTTTAAATCTTACACTTAATTTCACAATAAAATTTAGCAATCTTTTACAAAAAAAGAGCATAATAAGCTCAAAAGCACTAAATTCTAAAAATACTAAAAAAATACACGTCTTTCTGTCACGATGAGGAAGTCACAAGTGTCAGATTTGTTTTCTGCATTTTATCACTCTTCTGGGAAAATCTGTTCAGAACATATTTATAGTCAAAAAACATTACAATCTTAAAATAATTTAGACTCTCTTCTTCTTGCATATGAGTCTTATTGCAATCACTAAATGTGAGCCAAGTAACTGCAACTTGAAGCAGTGATATTCAGCGTTAGCCAAACACCTTAATGATTGTATTTTAATGCACCGGGGGGCTCTAATAGAAAAGACATACATTCATCACTTGCTTTAAGAAGGAACCAATTCATTACTGAAAAACCCTTCAGTAAAGTGAATTTTTGTAACCTATTTACAATTAAACATTTTTAAGCATTCCCTGGTCCCAAAAATGAACCCCATTTTTGTTCAAATAAGTTTGAAGTACATGAAAAGCAAAAAAAATTTATTTAATAATATCATTAATCATTATCTGTTTTGGAACTGTAATGCCCAGGATAATGTGATAAGACATGAGCACATGTGACACTGTCAATGAACCACATTATGTAAACACACAATCCCACTTCATTGCAGCCTGATCAAGCCTTGCCATGTTTGACAGGCTGACATGAGGACAGCATCAGCTATGGAAATAGCTGAGACTGCAGATTGTGCAGCATCAAAATGTATCCCACTAATTGCACAGGCCATGGTCAGGTGTGCTGGGAATGACTAAGTAGACAATTGGGTGTTAGCACCAGCAGCACATTTCTGATTCTTCACATACACAAATTTTTGTAAAATTGTTGTTCCTGAAGCTGGATATATAACTGTCTGAATAGAGCATTGCAGTAACAAATGTGTCCAGCAAAATATACAAACGTTAAAGTAGCTCTTTATGTCTGAAAATGTAAATAAGTAAAAGGGAATGTGGGCAGAAAATTTTATACTAAAGTAATCTAGAAATAATTTTTAAAACATGCTCAAATACAGTAATTAAGTATTTCTACTTTGTTACTATAAAACATTGGTTGTATATTATTCTTAGTAACATTTTTTAAATATTTGACCTTTATGTAATATTTACCATATAATAAATACAGTGAATTTTCTCACTGTTTTTCCAAGTGTGAAAACACAATTAAATCTAAAATAAATGATTTGGAGAAAGCCTTATGTGAATTTTTTTTAGATATACCTTCCAAATTGTGTATCTGTTGCATATACTTTTCATAATATGTACAATATACTAAGTATATTGAAGCATATGGCATCACTGTGCTCTATATTTTTATAAAATAATATGTGTCATATATTCTGGTAAAATTTATATCCTATATTACCCCCTTTCAGTTAGAAACATGCTGTATATACATGGTATATATTTGGATCTTTGTAAAAGTTGTATTTTTTTACATATTTTTTTCTAGTTATGTAGGAGTTCCAGCGGAACAAGATGGATTTATTGAAAGAAATTCTTTATCAAATAAGAAAGAAAAGTCTGACCAGATTTACAGATTGGATGTAGGGACACAGACTGATGAATCCCTGGTGGATTACCTTCAGCACAGTACATTTTCCTTTCATCCAGCAACAGAAAAAGATGATATGGATCTAAAGTGTAGGACTTCTTCCACAAAGATTTCATTTGCACATACCCGAGCAGTTCAAAGCTTGTCCTTGGAAGATGCCTTAATCCCTGACTCTCCATTATTAAAGGAAAATGTAAAAAACATTAATTGTCTGCCTGAGCCAGCATTAGAGAACCCCCCTATGACTTCCTGGACCAACATGGTAGAGGAGCAACCTGTTAGGCCAACTTATATAAGTGGACTTCTAAATGACCAACAGCAATTAGATTTGCTGCCTAAGCAGGATAAAGATGCTGCAATACGAGAATACGATGAATCCCACTTGCCTCCTGTTGAAGAGGGAAAAGAAACTAATCACAAGCAGCTTACTCTTAAAGCCAACCTGGAAGATGACATACCTGGAAAAGTAAAAGAGCCAAATCAGTTTCCTCCCTCTCCTTCACAACTCAGAAAGAACCAAAATCCCACTTCAAAAAGTGGCCATATGTCTCCTGTGTCTACCGTGACAGAGAATGAGAAAAAACCACTGTGCGTTTTAGCAATCAGTAATTTTTACAGCATGAAATAACTTTTCTTCTAATTGTGCATGGCTTTTGGGATCTTGTTTTTAACATAATCAACCCTTTTCTTTAGTTAATTTCTATTTTGAATTTTCTATTTCTTTTGCAATGTGTGGATTCAAAAAAGTTAAATGGTTTAATCAACAGGCAGATATGATTATTAGTTAGTAGAGAGTATCTACTTATCAATCCATCTATATTATCAATCTTATGTTTCCATTTCAGCCAGACCATATACTATTGGCATTGTGGACAGGTCTCAAATCCATTATAAAGCACACTTATTTCCAAATCCACACTCACCTATTAAGTCACACATCTTTGTGAGGCAAGAGGTAAATGAAATAACCTGAGTGGTTCTTGGGTAAAATGTGCAAACTGTATACTAAGAGTAACTATTAGGCTGCCTTCATTGTGGACTACTGCATTTTATTTTATGTAGTATAAACTGAGTCTAACGTCTAAGACGGTTTGAAATCTAAGTAATCAATATAGATCTCTGCATAGTCTGTGTTAACATTTTGCAGTATAACATCTACTGGAAAATATTTTGTACTTCTGATATACAGCATTTGTCATTCATTCCAACAAACACTTGTAGTAATAAAATGCATTTCATTTTTCATTCCAAAAGATCACACATTACAAACATTAGCACTGCTTTTACAAATCCCACACCAAATGACGCATAACAGGGACATAGCTCCGGACAGACACGCAGATACATAGACACACACAGACACTTATCCTTTTATTGTGGTGGAGTACTAGGGTGTTGTACCGTGTTAAATTGTGGTGGATAAATAGACCAGAGATCACAGGAAATAGGAGATCTGAAGTGATCTTGCTTCTTTAATGTAATACAGTTATTTATATAATTTCCTTAATTTCATAAATTGCTTACAACTACTGAAAGTTTGACTATTTAAATATACAGTAACCTAGTGTAGTACAGTACTTTTATGATACTATGACTACCATATTACCACTGAAACAAATCTCTCATTGACAAACAAATTTATGTTTTGAAATTTAAGTCTAATTTAATTTAAGATTTTCCACAGATTTGGCTAAAGATATTGCTGAAGGAACCTTTATTAGTTAAGCACTTTACTAATTATCAAGTAGGCATTTATTGATTAAATATGTTTTAAGAAGTGTTTGATTCCTGAACTTTAGGACTGCCTTGGCAAATGCTCTTTTTCTTGTTTAACCTCATCTTGAAAAATTTCCTAACAATTCTTAAAATCATCTGTTTCTTCATCTTCTCAATCATATAAATTGTTTATCTATGCTTGTTTAGAAAAAAGCTCTCACATTTTATGATTAAATGTATCTATAAATCAAACTAATAACTATGCTAATATATAATTTTTCTGTTTTTAATAATTTTGTGCTCTTGAAAGACTTAAAATGCACTGTTAAATATTCAGAATTTATCAAATTTGAACTCATGCTTATCTTACAAATCATCTAGCATGTGCATGCTTGTCATTAAGAAATAAAAACAAATAATTATTTATAATGCCACTCTAAGCTGCATGGAACTGAATTTTATTTTGCTGAGCTGTGGAGGCATTTCTATAAAAAACACTCAATCATAGAATGGTTACTACCAAAAGTTCATATTAACATATAAAAGTTTATACATTAAATCTACAAATGCATTTCACTATTTTCAGTGAATCACAACATACATAATAATGAATTATAATGAAGATGAAGCCCACTTTTTTTACAAGAATAAAGAAGAACTAGTGCTGTTGTGTGGGGTCTGCTTACTATCAGAGATAAGGAGCTAGCAGACTTTTAATATTACAAGTGAGCTACGGTTATTCACTTAAAGGAAATATACTTTTTTTGCAATAAATATTTATCATTTGCTTAACTAAATAGTGCATTGAACTCAATTTTCATTATTGCTCTGCATAAGTTTGTATATTACTTTTGTAAGTAAAAATTTATATTTAAGATTTATTCTTCTACTAAACATATGTGTAAATACATAAAACAAACAAACTTTATCCACAGTATTATCAGAATGAGTAACTTGATATAATAACAAAGACAGAGTCAAAGAGCATTAGTTACCTATATTAATATATTTTCATACTGTATATATTATATATTAAGATTGTTTTAATAATTAGATGCTGATTATAATTTGATTATATTTTTTAATTTAATTACACAAAAGGCCAATAACATATTTCCTCAAGTGCAGTTTTAGCACTGGAGAATTCGTGACAGAGTGGTTTTTAGATTTATTCACAACATGTTGCCATCTGAGGAACATCATTTTGTGTGCTGTAAGGCTTAGACAGTAGTAAAGCAATATAATTGGCATACATTTGAAATACGTTCATGTATAAATATATCTTTTATACATTCACATTTCTATAGTTAGGTGTTCAAATGGTAACATTGTTTTTATTACAGTATAGTTTAGCAACTATACAGCAAGTCTCTAATTAAGAGGAAAAAGGCAAGCAGCAACCCTTTAAGCATTAAGGAGGTTAAATCACTTTTTGGTTCACAGAGGTCAACACATGACACTAGGCTGAGAGAAATAAGTCAGTGTTATTATTTTAAAAGCCAGAACAGACAGGAGTGTCATGCAGTGTGATCATTTTACCCTAGTAAGTAAGATAGCCCAAGGTCTCTTAAAGAGTGGTCTCAGGTGCCTCAACACAGTAGTGGGATTAGATAGATAGATAGATACTTTATTAATCCCAAGGGGAAATTTACATATGTGGATGAGGAAATTTATACACCTACTCCAGAACCTCAGAATAATTGCAGGCTGGGTTGGAAGTGACTGTTGGTTGGATTTTACAACACTTGAAGATTTGACCATCTATATTATTTATTTGACCAGGATGAGATGAAGAGACTTTTACAGGCATAATCACATAGTCATCTCTGATAAATGAGTTAAAAAAATGAAATATTTTCCAATTTATGTGAAAGCAGCTTCTGTACTTTTTAATTGTATTTTTATGGGGTACTCACTTTCAGTTTATGACAGAATTTACATAAAAATCACATTATAATGTAATGCATACATTAAGAATAGGAAGCATACTTGAACAATCATACCGAGATTTGTCCAAATGCATTTCTTGTAGTTAGTTCACAGGAAGCAGCTGCAGAAGAAAGGAATTTCTCAAGTACTATTTTTTGCAGTTAAGTAATTCATCCTAAAGCTAATATAACATTCTGTGCTGGGTGCCCTGTATTTGAATCAGTCAGAGGTGCTTTTTTGTAATGTATTTTACAGTAAGAGTGTTTTCAGAATTACTTTATAGGACAATAAACAACAGAAAGACTCATGCAATGTATTTAATATGCTAAACATTGAAAAACAGCATTTAGTAAAAAAAAATATTTCATTAGTTTCACTTTAAAATTATTCAAAATTCATAGGAAACCTGAATTTCTTACATATGAGTTATAAAGTTCAGCCTTCAATTGCTGATATTACATTTAATATTCAGACATGAAGAAAGTAATTCAAAATAAAGAGTTATAAGAACATAAATAAAAAATAAATCATGGGAATGATGTCACATGAACTACAGTTTATGGAAATACAGTTACTCAAAAGATGTTATTTTTTAAACACACATATACTATGTGTGAAACTGTAAGGTTTAAAGAAGAATTGTCCACACCAGTTTAGCTCTTGTTGAGCTACACTTAAGTAATATGCTTCAACTGCAGCACAAGAAAGTATACTTTTAGATTTGTTAGAGCCTTTTTAAATATGTTGGTGTATAAACAACCCATTTTCAAAAGTAAAACTAGAAAATACAGACATTGTGTCATTTTTTTTAATCTAAACAAAACTATATACATTGCACAATGTATATATTTATTAATCAAAATTGCATTCTTCTGAAGTTCCTAAAAATTGAAATTTTAAGTATAAACAAGAACACAGTATATCCTAAAACTCTTGCTAATTTTTTTATGTTTCTAAATTTTATGATTGAGTGTTTGAGGTTCCATGTAGCTACAGTGTAATTTGGGTTTTTGGGTTGGCTACACTCAGTTTGTACTCCAAGTTTACTAATTTTCTTATGTTGGGCAGAATTCGCAGGAATAGTTCTTCTGACAAGCTGGTGAAAGAAAATCTTGATAAGAATAAGCAGAAACTGGCTAAGAAAACAGTATCTTCTATAAATCTCCTAACACGGTCTTCCAGTTTAGAAAAGTAAGTTTGCACATTTACAGTTTTTTACAGTTTGCACATTTACAGTTTTTATTTTTTATTTTAATTGCTTCACATGTGAGATGGCTAAAGATAATTATTATCTTGATTTAAGTCTTGTTTAAGGCAAAGGAAAGTTCTTAAGACCCCACAGAAAAAGGTGTAATGAAATAGGATCAGTTTTATAGTATTACAGTGAAAGTTGATTTAAACCATGTATTCTGACTATGCCTTGATACTATCTATTTACAGTACCTTTCATTAACAGTGAAGGTTAGTTTGCAATAATGACCCTGATGACATTTTAAGTAACAAAGCAAACTGGAATTTTTTAATCAATTTTTTTTACTGATGTCAAAACAAATAGTAAGATATTAACAGACATTTACACATTTTCATGTATAAATTTAAATTACCCAAACGCCCCCCTCACACCAGCAACCACCCAAACTCCCACCCCCGGATCCACTTGAGAAAGTGAATTAAATTAGAATTGATAAAACACGCAGGTCACTGACAGTTCCCATAGAGCCACAAGTCCGGCTGAGCAAAGAAATCTAATTGAAGAATGTCAAATTATAATCAGGGGTACACTGATCAGGGAGATAGAGTTTTCCCAGTTAGTATGCATGGCAAGTAAGATTGTAAAAAAAGGACTTTCAGACCGAGAAAGTGACAGGTTCAGGATTCTTCCATAGAGAACAATGACACAATGGCACTTAGAGGCAGCCCTGTGAACTTCTTTGGCCAAGAGATGAGATTCTTGCAAACAGGCCATTTCTATTTTACTGCAGGGTAATAAATCAGCAACACTTGAACATGTGCAAGTGGAAAAAAGCGACCTTACATTCCAGCAAAAGACAGATTAGCCATCAGAGAGAAGAAGAGAAAGATAGCAGCAAAGGGGAGCTGTAAAGAGAACACATTCAAGAGTATCAAATGTGTTTGTCCCGTGATTCTGCTAGTACCTGCCTACAAAGTAGACAATAGTTCCGGAATCTCACCTCCAAACCCTCTAGTTGAAATTTAACGGAAACAACACAAAGAACTGAACAGAGGTCTCTTTAACAGATAATGGAAAGTAACCAACAGGTTGTGCCCACAAGTGGCCCTACATGAAGAGAGCTCAGCGAACAATCCCACCCTAACCCCTACACCCATATGACCTCGGTGAATGTAGCAATAATTCGAGAGCATATATTTGAGGGCAAATGTAATACACAGATAGATATTACATAACTATATACTGTATATAGACAGACACACACACACACACACACACATACTGTATATATATATATATATATATATATATATATATATATATATATATAGACTGTATAAATATATATATATATATATTTTTTTTTTTTTTGTATATAAACGTCTACGCGGGGAAGTGTGTGTATTTGTCCGGCCCAGAAGTGAGAGGTGGAGTCGGGGTATGGGCTCCACCTCTGAGGATACGCAAGCAAGGCCAGCACGTCGGCAAAACTAAACCTCCGAAGAAAGAGTCACTCGCTTAGCCGCTAATACATTAGCGAGGCGAGCACATCGGCAAAACGGTATCCCTTTTACTTTTTCTTTCACTGCTAATACACAAGCCATGCGAGCACGTCAGCAAAACAAAACCTCCTAGGAGAGAGATGCCCAGAGTAGTTCCTTTGAATTACCTGATATCTGTACATTTCAATTTTTTTTCTGACGATTTCAATAGCTTCTAGGACCCCGGGCTTTTTACAGCACGGGCTTACACAGCTAATATATATATATATATATATATATATATATATATATATATATGTGTATATATATATATATATGTATACAGTGGACCCTTGACTTACGAACACAATTGGTTCACAAGGGTTGGTTGTAACTCAAGTTGGTTGTAAGTCAAGACTATTTTTCCCATAAGAAATAATGTAAATACCCATAATGCGTACCGAACCTCCCACAGCAACACTTACTTAAACTTTTCATAATAAAAAAGGGTTGTATAATGTGCATAATTTACCAAAAACACCAATAATTTTTTCTAATGTACTAATCAAACAGTTATAAAAAGTGCCTAGACTACCAGAAACAACAATTTCATACTGCACTCACCATTTAAGTTGACATCTTTGGCTTGCAGGAATGGAGGAGGAGGAGAATGAAATGGAAGGTGGTTATTGTTTGGAAGGAGAGTCCCCTTCCATAAGAACATCAGGATTCTGGCTCCCTGGTGTCCTTTCTCTCCTTGGGAGAGGCTGTAGCCCACTAGGACCTGCTTCTGGTTCACTAGGTCTCAACCTTTTCGGAAATAAAAACTGGTCTAAGGTTGTCTGTTTCTGTCTTTTGTTCAACACAGTTCTGTAGTATGACATGACATTGTCATTAAGCAAGTTAATGCAACGATTAGCTTTTTCTCTGTCTGGGTGGGTCTTAAGGTCACCACTCGCATTGGCACATAACAATAAGGTTAGCCTATCCTTCATAGGCTTGTGGCCAGGCATTTTCTGCTCTTCCTGGGTAATGTATGTTCTCCTGGGCATTTTCTTCCAGAAGAGCCCAGTTTCATCACAGTTAAAAACTTGATGAGAGCAAAAGCCATTTCTCTTTGTTATCATTTCAAAGTGGCATATGTAATTTTCGGCAGCCCTTTTATCAGCACTGGCTGCTTCACCATGCCTAACTACGCTATGAATCCCAGTTCTCACTTTAAAATTGTGAAACCACCCCTTACTGGCACGAAATGTTTCACCACTATCACTTGTTGATGGCTTATCCTTTAACAGATCTGCATTTATAGCCCTAGCTTTTTCACAAATGATTGACTCAGATAGGCTATCGCCTGCCATCTGCCTTTCGTTTATCCACACTAATAATAGCTTTTCTTCCTCGTCTAACACTGTTGATCGCGACTTACTAATTTGAGTAACACCTTTAGCAACACTAGCTTCCTTATACAAATCTTTTCGTTGTAAAATTGTGGAGATGGTGGATATTGACATGCTGTACATGCTAGCGAGATCAGTCACACGAACGCCACTCTTATATTTACGCGCAATTTCCTTCTTTGTTTTGATCGAGATCGCTTTTTTTACCTTCGTTGTCTTCTCTTCCTTACTTAGCTTCTTTGGGGCCATTTTGATAGTAATTATCCAAATAAATGATATAAATCACTGCACTGAGAAAAAATACGTCCACAAATACACGTATCTTGACTCCGACTGCCGCTTGCAAACGCTCTCGGCTGTTTGTTTACAATCGCGCGAGCGGATACACGTGACCGCATCCGGGTCGTAACGCAAGTTGTTGGTTGTAAATCAAAACACAAATTTTGGTCGTAACTCAATTTGTTCGCATGTCAGGCCGGTCGTATGTCAAGGGTCTACTGTATATATATATATATATATATATATATATATATATATATATAGTCAAGGATGCCAGGGGCGATGACCCGGCCGGGACGCCTTGAGGGACCGGAAGAGGGTCTATGCCCGCCCTGGATCACGTGGGGGCTGCCACCTTGGTTGCTTTGGGGGCCACGGGTAGAGGGCATGGAAGCCCAACCCTGTAGGGACCCGTAGTCACCGCCAGGGGGCGCCCCAATGCCTTGGGGACACTGGACCTCAGCACTTCCGCCACACCAGGAAGTGCTGGGAGGAAGAGGGACACCCGGAGAGCTTCCGGGAGAACAGCCGGCATTTCCGCCACACTGGGGCGTGTCCAGGGAGGAATGCCGGGACACACCTGGAGCTCGTCCGGGATGACATAAAAGGGGCTGCCTCCCTTCATTCAGTAGCTGGAGTTGGGTGGAAGCAGGACGAGGCAGAAGAGAGTGTGGAGGCGGCCCAAAGGAGAAGGCATTGTGTGTTGGCCAGGACTTTGGGGGTTTTGTGTGCACTTGATCTTGTTGTATATATTTGTAAATAAACGTGTGGTGGTGGAAAACAACATGTCCGCCTGTCTGTGTCCGGGCCGGGTCCACAATATATATATATATATATATATATTATATATATATAATATATATATTAAGTCTAGGACATTAAGAGCTTGTTGGGGATCATTGTACAGCTGGTACCCTCCTGAAAAGGAGATCCGGATAAGTCAGGAAACCAGCAAGGCCAAGTTGTCAAGCTTTCTTGATTACCAGAGACATGGCCTTGTGTGTTTGTGTGGTGTGGATCGAATAATCAGCACAGAAGTATATCTTCCGATTTTCAAGTTTATGTGCATCCTTCAGTTTTGGCAACATATTTTTTTATTTGTAGGAGAAATTTAGTTAAGCTTGTTTATCCAATAGGCAATGTAATCTTAGTCATATTGCAGCTGAGAAAATTACCTTCACTTTTAGATTTCTCACCCCATCCCACAAAGGCTTTGGAAATGTGGGCTGCTGTAATGTTCTATGTTAACTAAACTAAACTAAAGATCTTTCTTTCACCATTACTTCAAATGATTTTACTAATATTTAGATTAAGATACAAACAATAACTTTGTTTTTTGGTGGTTTTATTAGCGTGCTACATAGTTTAAGAAAAAAAAACTTACTGCACACAGAAAGTGGCAGTCACTGGCACACTGTTTTTTGTTTCAAACAAAACCAAAAAACGGAAATCAACATGAATATCTGATCTGGCACCTTGTCCATGCTTTCCTGCCACTGCTGTCATTTCTTTTTCATGTGACACACGTTTAATAAAGTTTATTTCTTTAGGTTTTACAAACCTAAAATTGATCACTTAATCAGAGGGTAGTTTCTAGCTTTAAGTAAACTTAAAATGTAATTTTTAATTTTTGATTTTTTACACATCCTTGGTCAGAGGTACTTTTTGTACCCAAATATTTAATTATAGAGTAATACCTCCTTTGAACTAATCTCTTTGGTTTATAAACAGCTTGCTGTCTTATATTTGTACAAACACTTTGAAAACGAAATTAATCAAAATTGTACTATGACGAATATATTGTCTTGAATTATAGTACAGAAATGGAGATGGTATCAGTTTTCCTACTTTTTAAATAAAGATCTATAGTTCTTTACCAAAATGTTTTTAAGTCATGTGTGCATTAAAGGATAATGGCTGTGACAGCATAGATCCTCTGGAAGACAATAAATTGTGATTTACAACTGTAAAGGTTCTGTTAAATTATTCCACTTTTTCAAAGCTGTTTAAAAGGAATGAGAGTCCTTAAACATTTGTCAAACAAAGTCCTGAAAGGACTAATTTTGTCCAAATGTGTATGCCAGTTTGTTAGTGGGGTGACTTAACTCTGACCAAGAAGTGCAAACATAAGTAAACAAGAAGTTAAATAAACTCAAGCTTCTGATTAAGAAAATTATTACAGGGAATTTTATATTTACTGGGGTGCTCCAGGACCAAAACTGAGCGTTCTTATGCTAAAGTAATAGCAATTTAAACATGCAATAACAATTTTCTCAGACTTTTTTTACATATACAGTAAATGCACTTGTGCTGCATTATAGTCTTTCAATCTTATTAACTTTTTAAATAATTAAATAATTTATTATTGTAAGACTCATTTTTCTTTGAATGAAAGATAGCATATTATGTTCCTCTTGAATAAAGCCAATTGTTATGCAGTTAATGTTTAATATTTTTCTTACATAATATTTGTCCATTTATTAATTCCATGAAGCCCTGTTTTAAATGTATCTATCTTGTTTTAATTCAGTAGTTACAATATTGCAAAAGTGACTCCAGAATATTATCTTTCATTGAACTTATATTTAACTTGGTTAACTTGTTTATTGCTCTTTTTTAAATCAAGAAGGGCAATAAAAATATAAAAAACAAGATTTTAAAAAATTTAAATGAGTGTATCTTTTCCTTTTTTGCTCACACTAGATGTTTATTGTATTGTCTGTTTCATAAGATCACTTTAAAGTGTAATTCTTTTTGTGTACTTTATTTTGTTTCAGCCGTAAAGATCTTGTTTCCAATTCAAGTAAGTGTATTTTTAAGTAATAATATGTAAAGTTTAATAATTCATACAGTGCCATCAAGTTGAAAGCCTGTGATTTGAATTATTTAAATCAAAATTCTGAGATCAACATTTTCAACAGTTTGCTGGAAATTGCGTTCTGTGACTAATCTCACCTCATCTCATTCTCACTCTCTTAATCCCTTTAAAGGTTGGTTTCTTCCATCACAGACCCCACTTACTCAGACACCAACACTGACACTCACACCACAAAGACACGTTTAGATTCACCAATTACCTTGACATCCTCCTTAAACTGTTAACACAAAAGAAGAGTAAAATGTTTGTAGATATTTGCATATTTTTTAGTTCTAAATCAGTTTTGCAAAAGATTCACTTGCCTGTTCAGTGAATTAAATGTGATTTCCTCATGTGTGTAGAAACAGCAGGAAACCCACTAAATGCCTTTCTAGCAGTCACAGCAATCCCTCAACTGTAAATTCTTAGGAATGAAATTGAAGAAACTGAAACATTGGTATGTAGAGCATTGATGTTTTTTGTAATGTTTTTGGAAATATTTTCCCCCTACAAATTCTAATTGGAAATATTGCAAAAATGTACTTACATGCATCTGTGAATAACTGATTTTATTTGTAAAGTGTGGGAGACATATCTTCCTTTGGATATTATGCTTGTCGTTAAGCATACCAAAACAGCTAAGCAAATATTATATTCATCCTTCCATCCATTATCCAACCCGCTATATCCTAATACAGGGTCATGGGGGTCTACTGGAGCCAATCCCAGCCAACACAGGGCGCAAGGCAGGAAAAAATTTCGGGCAGGGCGCCAGCCTACTTCAGGGCACACACACACACCAAGCACACACTAGGGACAATTTAGGATCGCCAATCCACCTAATCTGCATGTCTTTGGACTGAGGGAGGAAACGGAGCACCCAGAGGAAACCCACGCAGACACGGGGAGAACATGCAAACTCCACGCAGGAAGGACCCAGGAAGTGAACCCTGGTCTCCTTACTGCAAGGCAGCAGTGCTATCTTATATTCATCCTAGATTTTTATATTTATTTTTATTATTAAAGTGGACTGTCTTATCAAGTATTGTTATATATTGTATTCATCCAAATTTTGTAAGCAGCATTTTGAAAAAGACTTTTAGCAGAAGTTGATTGATTCATATTTTGAATCTGCTTTCATCAGTAATCGGTTAACAATAATAATAACATTAGCAGTAATAGTAATAGGTAACTATATAATTGATAGTGGGCATCAATAGTAAGGTTTTAATTCTCTTATTCTTGAAGTTAATATATCCTATATGCAGGCATTTACATCTAGTAATCACAGGCTTCAGTTAATGAATTATTAGTTTTGTCTTTATAACAGTATGTTATGATTTTGAATTACAATTTAGGTTAAAAATGTTATAGCATATTTTTGTGGCACATAGAATACATGAGGTAAGGTCATGTGTAAGTGCAAAACTTAAAACGGTGCCATGGAACAAAGATAACAAATCCTACTACTTGTGTAAAAATTTTGTTTCTAAACTAAAATATATTATTATTTAAAACCAAATGGCCCAAATTGTAAAGCTGATACAATCAAAACAGTCTTTATGGTGGGTTACTATGCTGACAAACATGAACAGTTTCCATCAGAGGACTTGATGTGTTACTGCAGTGGGAGGAAAATATTTACTTCCACAGTCCTTTTAAGACTTTTCATGCTAGTGATGTACACACTTTTATCTCTCCCGCCATTTACTAATATTAATCACTTTGGTGTAACCCAAATGAATGTTATCATGGAATTAAAATCAAAACCTCCTAATACTTTGATCAGAAAACTGTAATTAATATTTTGATTGGCTGTTGGAGTTGGTTAATGCAATTTTTAAAAACTTCTAATTATTTATTATTGTTTGTTATTGGAAAAATACAAATTTTGCAGAACAGCTGTTAAGGATTTGTTTGCATTGTCACAAGTTAGCATCTTTTGTGAGGGATAGGTATGTGAGTGTGTGTAGCTGTGTGTGTTTCTATTGTTGCATATCCATTGTATTTACAGTTTAATGACAGAGATAATAAACTATAACACTTTATAATGGAAAATTTATATGATCTGTTAGATGAATGGGATGTAGTGATGGAGTGCTTCATTATCTAGCAACTTACGTTTTAACAATAATTGTTACTAGTAAAATGAATGTCATTTTACAACACTCAGTGTAGTATAAAATAAACAGTATTAAAGTGAAAGGAAGGACAGGCAGTAATAACCACATTAAAGAATGACCATGATAATAATTTTCAAGTTGAATGAACAAATACATCAAACTAAACGCTAGTGAAACTCAGTTAATAAGTCCCACATGACCTCAACAAGGAAGGGTTGGATATTGTATGTAGTCTGTGATATTGTTGCCTTTGACCTGCTCTCTTATGTACAATCCTTACTTCTCTCCTGTTTTAAACCTCACTCCTTATAATTAAAGTTCTTCATTTGGTTGTCTACATTTAAGACATCTGTGCCTTCTTCCCTGTACCAACAAAGGGGAACAAAACTAAGACTAAGTCCTTGCAATGATGCAAAAAAACATAAATAAACAAAAACACAAACATTTAACTGGCATGTTAGGACCCAAACTATAGACACCAATAACAGCCAATGGTGAGCAACACCGTCAAGTGAATGTTTTTCTCTCTTTCAAGGTCTCTCTCAGTTCAGCCTTAACAAACCTTAACAAGCAGTAGGCCTATTACTAAAGCACACTAAGGGAATCAAACACATGATGTATAAAAATAAAAGTCAGAGTCTGAATCACAAGATCCCAAGTCTATTGTCAGGTGGTTTGTCTGTATTAATATATTAATATTCAGTTTATGAAATAAATAACATTACTTAGCACTGCATTGAATTGCTTCCTAGATTACTCGTTTTGGTTATTTTGAATGCTTATAGTTGCAGAGGTTGTAGAATGCCTAGTAAAAGAAGACCCTTTGTTGTTAGGGTTACTGTTGTTACATTACAGGTTTAGGCACCACAGCATTCTCAACCTTTTTAATGCATAGTTGGAGAAGTGACAAATATGGGATTATCTGAGCTCTTACTCTCATCATAGTCATGCAAAGCCAATTGAAATGCTTCTCAAAATTTCACACATTTTATTATTCTGGACAGGATGTGTCGATTTTTGGTCAACTCTTCATTGTACCTTCTAATGTGAATCCTGTAACCCGCATCAAGCTGTTCAGTAATACTAAGTCTGCCAAAAAAAATTATCTTCATGCTATTGTCTAGATGACTGTGGCTACTTTAATGCCACCTACATTTTTCAGAAAGATGTTTTAGATCTCTTACCCCCGTTGTTGTCCACAACACTTTGGTACCAACTCTTTGAAAAAGCAAGCACGGAAAGCAGACAAATGCATTACTTATACCACACCCAGTTAGCCAACTCTGTTTGTCATAACAAGAGCTGGAAAAAGTCAGTATGTAAGCTTGTCCTCGATCACTTGCCTGCTGCTGATTTTTTAAGTCAGGTCAGCCCAGTCTAAGATCCTTTATGTTTATTTTTTTCTTCAAGTGAACAATTTATGAAGTGGTGTTTCATTAAAGAAATAACCACATTTTCTTTGATTTCTGAAGTTCCTTTTTAAGTTGCCAAGTAGTGCTTGCTCATCTGTAGTTACGTAATGTTAAAGGTGGATGTGAACTGTGCACCATTAACGTCAACATGACATAACGTGTCGATGATTGTCCAATCACATTAGATTAAAAAAACTTAAAACAATACTAGTTCTCTGCCAATAAATGTGGGAGTGTCTGGGGTGCACAGAGCTGCGAAAAATCTGAAAGCAACCAATTAAAGGGCAGCCTCAGATTACCTGCTTGCCTAAAGATCAAAGACTTACACAGAGTCCCATTTGGCTGGTGTCCTTTACTCCAGAAATATAGGTATTCAC
>JANRMT010062796.1:14715389-14808992 GCA_026402145.1 Polypterus bichir lapradei | reverse complement strand
CATTTGGCTGGTGTCCTTTACTCCAGAAATATAGGTATTCACACAGTATTTTTTTTATCACACAGAAATTAAATAAATACTCACCAGAACCAATTTTTGATGGATGTTGATTTACTGACACCAGGCACATTGTGCAAATAAACACATTTATTTCATGTTTATTTCACATACCTAATTAATTTAAGTAGAGTTTTAAAATATTTGTGGGGGGGGGGGGGGTTATCACAGCACCCCACATTACAAAGAGCCACTGTTTCAAAGTCCTAAATGTTTGTCCCAGATTTTTTGAGCTTCTAAGCAGTGGTTTGGCTGTTGGAATTGGTTTAAAAAACTTTGAACTTTCAAAGTTTCAGGTTGAATAGTTGGAATTTACCCAAAACCTAATCAGCTCTTGAGAATGAACATTATCCACAAATTTCATTAGAATCAATCCGTTTGTTATCAAGTTACAGTGTCCAGGCAAAATGTATTTTCCGCTTTACTTCCTAAATATGTGAAATATGGAGAAAGTTAAAATGTTGTCTCTCTATAAACGATACTGAAAATAGATTTCCCACTATCACTCTTGATCTAGGCGCCTCTTCCTCTTGCCAGATCTTTCTTATAACTGCTGCTCTAAATTTGAATGTCCAGACTTAAGGTGAAATTTATACAACCCCAAATCAGAAAAAATTGGGAAAGTAAGGAAATTGCAAGTAAAAAAGTGCAGTGAATCTTAAATTTACTTGGACTTTTATTTCATAGCAGACAGAGCGAACCCAGGATATTTCATATTTTGTCTTGTCAGTTTCATTTCATTTGTTAATATATATCAATTCCTGCATTTCAGGTCTGCAACACATTCTGAAAAAAGTTGGGACCGTAATATTGGGACCACTTTGTAATGTTGCTATTTTTTTCTCACATTATGTAAAAAATGTTTTGGCACTGAGGATAGCAAGTGATGAAGAGTTTAAGGTGTTATTTTGTCTCATTCTTCCTGCAAACATATCTTAAGGTGTGCAACATTATGGGGTTGTCATTGTTGGATTTTTCGCTTCAAAATTCCCCACAGATTCTCTGTCTGGACTGCAACTCACTTCTGACAGGACTACCAGTATGTGCTATCAAGCCGCTGCAGATGTTCCAGAATGCAATGGCCCATCTTATATTTAACCTGCCGAGGTAGGCACATGTCACTCCTCTCTTCAGGTCGCTACATTGGCTCCCTGTAGTAGCACACATTAAGTTCAAATCCCTGATGCTTGCCTACAGAGTACAGTGTATATGGAGACGCTAGTGCAATGCTGCTTCTCACCCAGTCAGATCTACCAGGGAACAGCTTTTCGTGATAGCACCTCTGCGTGGTATCAAGTCTTAGTCCAGACTCTTTTACTGTGTAGTTCCTAGTTGATGAAATGAGCTACCCACCTCCATCCAAACTGCTGACTCCCTCAATGTATTTAAGAAGCAATTAAAGACCCATCTATTCTGTGAATATCTGTCTAATTGATTAAAAAATTGCCCTGTGATCTTTCATATTATTGGTTGATTTATTGTTACATTAAGTTTAATTGCTTTATCAGTTGTTAGTCTATGATTGTAAATGTATTAGTTATTACATCTTTTCATTTGTGGCAATCAACTTTTGTTACATTTTCTACTACACTTGGTGAGCAAACGGGCCCTAGGATAATGTTACTCAATTATGTTACCTCTTTTGTAAGTTTGTGACGATGTGGGTTCTGCTCCATGCTCCTATCGGCTGTTCGGGAGCCCTTGAACCCAACACCATCGATAGTTATAACCGAGGTGAGCTAGGTAGTGAGGCAACAACAATTGAGCAAGGGATGGTATAAAAAGCGTAAAAGTGCTTTTATTTAAAACAATAAAAACAAAAACAAAGTGTTCAATTAAATAAGTGCAGTGCTTTCAAAAAGAGTTCAATAAATAATCCAATACAAGAAAATGTGGAGGTAAAAAAAAAAATCAATAAATAGAAAAAACACAATCCTTAAAAACAATGGGGTTCAAATGACACTGGAAGCAGTCTTCTAAAATCAATACAAGCCCGGTGTCTTCTTTTAACTGGTGACTCCCCCGTTTCTCCCTGTCCAGGCTTCGCATCAGGGGAGCCATTCTACCTGCAGCTGACCTTCTTTCCACTAGTGATCTGGCGGTGTCCCGATCCCTGGCTTCAGTTCCGCTACCTCCAGACCGAGACTTGGTTTCCCTGACGACCAGGATGCTCATGCCAGGGAGTTTACCGCCCAAGCCTCCCAACTCCCGCAGCCTTCTCGGCCTAACGCAGCCAGCCATCTTTCTTCCCCTCACTTCCGCACTTCATAAAATGCTCAGCGGGAGCGACCACTAACTTCGGCCCTCAGGTGTCAGCCAAACACCCTGCTAGGGCTCACTGTCCAGCTGCCTGCGAGCCTAACTCTCGCTCGCTTGCCCACTCACTTGCTCGCTCTCCTGCACCGACTTGTGCACACGCTTCCTGCTTCCTGCAACCTCCGTCTTTTCTTTCTCCCTTTCCATTTTGTTCTCTCTCTGATCTCCTTTCTAAATGACTCGCGCTTCTTTATATTGAGAGGGGCCATAGCAGGTGCAGCACATTAGCAGCCTCAGGAACCATCACGGATGTGGGCAGCCCCTCACCTGTGCACTAGGTGAGAAACGCCCACACCGCAGATCACCCTGAGGCTTGCTACGGCCACCACGGACCCCCTCACTAAGCCGCTGCAAGCGCGGGGATTATTTATTTAAAAACTGCTGGCCTTTGCTAAACGAGCTGTGGACCCATTACACCACAAAGTTGCTTTGGATAAAAGTGTCTGCCATGCAAATAAATGTAAATGTCTTGGGGACAGGTCAGGACTGTAGGCAGGTCAGGCCAATACCCATACCCACTTCTTCCGTAGCCATGCCTTTATAATGTGAGCAGAATGTGGTTTTGCATTGTCGTGTTGAAAAATGAATGGACGTTCCTAGAAAAGATGTCGTCTGAAGGCAGCATATATTGCTGTAAAATCTCAGTGTACTTTTCTGCATTACTGCTGCCATCATAGAAGTATAAATTACCTTTGCCAAGGCCACTGACACAACCTCATACCATGATAGACGTTGGATTTTGGACTTATTGCTGATAAAATTCTTTATGGTACTTTTCATCTTTGGCCAAGACCGCACAGTGTCTGTTTCTTCCAAAAAAAATTTGGAATACAGATTTGTCAGATCCCAATACACGTTTCCACTGTGTGATGGTCCATCCCAGATGCCTCTGAACGCAAAGTACTCGACGATTAGACTAGTCATGGTTAACATGAGGACTCTTATTTGTACAGTAAAGTTTTACGTGGTATTTGTGAATATAACTTGGTAATGTAGTGCTTGACAAAGGTTTGCCAAAGTAATCATCCCTTGTCCATGTGGTTATATCATCTATTGATGAGTGATGATTCAGATTGAATGACGGTGTTCAACTTTGGCTTGTGCCCTTGTCCTTTACGAAGTGAAATTCCTCCAGATTCCTTGAATTGTGTAAAGACATTTTGCACTATAGAGGGTGAAATATGCAAATCCCTTCGAATCTTTCTTTGAGAAACATTGTTTTTAAACATCTCAGTTATTTTCTTATGCATTTGTTGACAAACTTGAGATCCTCTGCCCATATTTGCTCCTCAAAAACTCAGCCTTTCATGGATACTGCTTTTGCACCAAAACATCATCTCGTTTAATTGTTACCTTATTACTAGCCCTAATTTGCCCCGTACCAATTATTTTTGTGTTGCAGTCCAAAAGTGCAGGAATTAATATATATTAACAAATAATATGAAGTTGACCAGACAAAACATGAAATATCATGTCTACAATAAAATCAAAGTCAAAGTAAAATTAACAATCACTGTTTTTTTTTGTTTTTTTTCATCTTCCATTCCATCCCAACTTTTTCTGATTTGGGGTTGTATTTCTACCTAGAGGTAGAATCAGAGCCAGATGTAATTCTCCATCATTTTTCACTCTGTGGACCAAAAGATGCTCAGACCCACTAGGTACAATGAAATGCTGATCCTCTAATGTTGCTAAAGATCCAGGTCTCACAGTGACAAGTCTAACATTTCTTTGGCTTAAGACTCATCTTCATGCTTCAGGTCTTTTTGGAAACATATGGGTTGTGATCATACCTTTTGAATATATCATACCATGATGCTAATATATACTGTATATATTTTTAATATTTGTCCTTTATTTTAGAAAGTTAATGTTATTGTATTTATTCTCTCTTCAATGTTTTTATCACTTACAGTATGTTCTTTTGTGATGGGGTGCATTGTTGTGGGGTATCATAGTGTAGAATCCAATGCACATCTTCCATTCAAGAAAGATAGAGAATGAGAGAGGGAGAGAGATGGAGAGTCACTAGGTTGGCAGGACTGGCAGGTAACAGTATACTCTGTTGTTGAGGTTGTCCTGGAAAGTAACATCTATGGAATCCAGAGAGAAACAGCAGTACTGGGATTGTAAGATGACAATATTTCTCCAGTATTCTAGAAAGTAGACAGCCTAGAATACCCAGCCACTAACACGCTGTATGTGGTCCCTTAGGGTGGGTTTATACTTCACGTGACACGATGCATGTTCCAGCGGATGCTACTGCTACACAAGTGGTGTATCAATCCCTGGACGGGGCTTCAGCTCATTGAAAGGTGAATACAACCACACACACACACACATAAGCATCATTTTAGCATCACCAAATCCCCAAACCTTCATGTCTTTGGAAGGAAACTGGAGCACACTGTGGAAAACCACTATGAAAACATGCAAACTCCAGGCAGGGAACACCAGGGACATGACTCCCTGCTAGGCAGTAGCACTACCACTCCGCAACTGTACCACCCCCACACACTGTGAACGCTGGCCCCGGCACAGACAGACGGACATCATATTCTCACCACACACCGTTTATTCACAAGAATATTTACAAATTTGTGCTCACGTGCACCCCCAGTGCCTCCAGCACCGTTCCCCCAAATGTCCAGGCCACACAGTCCTGTGCCTGTCTTTCTCCTGGCCGCCTCCAGTCCTCGCTCCAGCTCCGTCCACTTCCACCCGACTTCCACTCATGACTGGAGAGAGGCGGCCCCTTTTATGGGAACCCGGATGAGCTCCAGCTGCTTCCCGGCACTTAGCGTTGGCCACACCCCTGTGTGGCAGAAGTGCCGGCTGCGCACCCGGAAGCCGTCCGTGTGTCCCTTGTCGTCTTCCCCCCGGCACTTCCTGGTGTGGCGGAAGTTTAGGGCTCCCGGGATAATTAGGCACTGGGGCGCCGCCTGGCGGTGGCCACGGGTCCCTACAGGGCTGGGCTTCCAAGCCCTGTACCCGAGGCCCCCTGCATAACCAGGACGGACGCCCCCACTCGGTCTGGAGGAGGCACACGCCCTCCTCCGGTCCTCCAAGGCGTCCTGACCGGGCTCCAGCCCCGGCCGAGGACCACACGGGATAAACCGGCATTGGGGCGCCGCCTGGCGGTGACCACGGGCCCCTACAGGGTAGGGCTTCCATGCCCTCAACCCGTGGTCTCCAACAGAACCAGGACGGACGCCCCCTCACGGTCTGGAGGAGGCACAAGCCCTCCTCAAATCCTCCTGGGCGTCCCGGCCGGGGACCACAACACGTACTTATTAACAGTATTCATTATTTAATTGAAGTTAACAACTTATCTGTAAAATGTAAAATACATGCTTTAACACGTTTCATCATGAAAGTGATATCAAGTTTAAACCTAAGGATTCTAACTGTGCAGAAGGCTGGAATGTCATAAATTGAATGTGTTCTGTGTGGCAATTGCTGCTTGCCACTGCTGTCAGTTCAGGAGGAAGCCCCAGAAGCACATAGCAATTAATAACTGGGTCAGTTTTAAGATGATGTTTACAATGGACTACTTTAATGGTGAAATAAACTACAAGATTAAAGTGGAAATTTCCACTTTAAACACAAAGTACTCCTTTTCACTGTGTCCTATTTTTTGTCTCTGTGGGTCAAATACACTGCCGTACATTCTGATGCTCTTGTGAAGGTGCAAAAAAAAAAAAAGACAGCACCGAAGATGGTGTGTGAGACCTTTAAAATGTATCATGTCACTACATTGGGGAATATGAAACGATTGAGTATAAAACATCACAAATTCATTTGTATGTTGGTGTTTTGCTTCACCACATCGAACTGCTCATCAAATATTGAAGCACGCACATCGATCCTGTAGGATCTGCAAAGGAGCTTGCTGTCACATGTAGACAGTAAACAGAGACTCTGATGTCACGTTCCGGCTTGATCACACTGCGACCCCCGATTTTTCGCTGGTACTGCAACGCGTCACGTTAATTTCTGAGGACATGCTCACAGGACACATCAAATGAGTGCTGGGAACACATAGCAGCCATGATGCGTACGCGTTCTGAGCGTGAAGTATAACCAGGCCCTTATGAGGATGAGTGGAATTGTATAACCCCTTTTGAATGTGCAGCTGGGGAGCTGCCTTTTAGACTTGGCTGTTTGAGAATATTTAGGGTTTAGGGGTTGAGAAATACTAGGGGCCCATCAGAGTGAGCTGTGGACTGCCTCGGTAGTTAAATTTCTGAGTTCAGAAATTATTCTGTGGACTGATATGCAGAAATCTCATTGGGGGTTTTAAAGTCATTTCATCATAGAGAAGTAAAAGTCTTATGCTGTGTTACATTTACCTCAGAGGTCATATGTTGGAGCTGGAAATTGCATCATACCTGAGTTGACCACATTACAGTAAAACATTAGTGAAACAAATATGGATACCTTCAGGAAAACTTATGCTGTGTTTGCTTTTTCAAAATAAATATCATTTGATAACAATGCATTTGTGGTATTTTGAGCATCCAAACACCATTGCAGCATTGGCACAGATAAAGGTTGGACAGCACTGTGTGTATGACTGATTTATTGAGATACAAATTGAAGTGCTAATAGACGATACTAAAGCTTTCACTAAAGTTTGTAGTGTACGTCACCATTTTGGATTGATGTCATGATCTGAAGTCGAACAAACTCTGGCTTGACAGACCAGCCTCACATTTCTGAGTAGGAAATTTGACTTATAGGGGCATTCCAGTTGAAACTTCTGACTAGGGAAATTCAGAAATTCTGACTTCCCAGTTTAAATGTAATGCAGCACTAAACTAGCTGGAGCCACACTGAGAGGAGAAAAACACCCTCCATTGAGAGAGAGAAAGGCAGTGTAGGCAAGAAGGTTGTGGTTCTCATGGGTAGTTGGAAAATTCACAAGTGGATATGTCAACTTACCTGAGAAATAACACAAATATCTGTAGAGTAAGGTCCAGTTAGATGACAGAGCTTTGTTTTCCATCTTGAAGTATTTCCTGTTTATCCCTCCCAATTTTGCTGCATTAGTAAAATAAGCACAAGTATTTTAATTGATACATTTGTCATGGTAAATAGATAAGGAAAATCACCATCACCAGCACTTACCAAATGTAATCTACTCAAAACTGCTAAATACAGTCCAGCCAGGTTACCATAGGTTTAGAGTCAGGTGACTAGCTAGGTTTATACTGGAAATACTGTATTTGTTGGTATTGTACTCTGTGGTCTATTATTATTGCACACAATAATCTGTTTCCTCACTTGACAAGGTAACCAACAAAGAAGACCAAATCACTTTGTCTAACTTGCTATTATTTACTGCTTGGAAGTGTAACATATAAGAGAAAGTCAATACTAATATCTTTCCAAAAGACAGTAAAAGAGAGTTTTTCAGCCATTTTAGATAAAGTAGCATATTGTTCCCAATGAGAGTTAAAGTAACCAGGGCCAGTCAATTAACTTCTCCAGAAAGTGCAAGAGTAGAATGATACCAAGTAAAGTCATGTGTCCGTAGCTGTTTAGCACAACACTGCCTTTTAGGTGGAATGGTTTGAAATTGCTTGTAGAGGATGTGAAATGAAAATAAATATATGAAGTGAGGGAAGTATTTGGCTTATAGCAACACATAGATTGGACCTGTGAGGCTTATATAGAGTGCGTATAGAGTTTCTACTAATTACGGGGTAGTGGCATGTGGGTTTGTGGGTGAAGCCTTGCACTAGGGGCTTATGGAACTTTTATTTAGAAAAAAAAACACACAAATAGGTAGTACTTCTGTGGAGCCCTTCAAGATTATTAAAATTCAGTCAAAGACATACAGGGTCATGTAGAGAATGGTCGTGGTTTAAAGCTGGGCTTCACATTTGTTAAGCTTTACAACTATGTAAAGAAGTTGCACTCAGATTCTGTTCATGTAAAACACATAGCTAGAGGCTGTTGAGAAATACTCAGTTCCCTACATTTTTAATAGTTATCTTGATATTTAATTTAAAAAGGAAAACAACAGTTTTCCCTTCAAAAAATTGTAATAGTTAAAACTTTGCAATGCATACTTGTTGGATGTGTAGAAGCAATCTTCCTGGAAAAATGCATTTGTCAAACATGTTGGTATTTTTTCACCCCAGGATTAACACTGGCAAACTTCATAAGGAACCTGCTACCCTGCATTGCAATAAAGCACTCCATATGGGCAGAGTCAGGTCAGTGCTGGATAAAAGCGCTCCTAAAACATAAGGAGGTTTCCTTTAAGCGTTCAGCTCCTTGGTATAATTCAGAATTGCGATCTATGAAAGCAGCTGGCTGACACCTTGAGAGAATGTCATGTAAGACTGACCTCACCGTGCACATCCAGGCTTTCTCTGACCACCAAAGAGCTTACAGAGAAGCACTAACTGCTGCCAAGAACACCTATTATGGCAGAATAATAAAAAGTGGCCACGATAACCCAAGGGTTTTGTTCTCTGTAGTTAATAAACTAATCGAACCCACATCTAGCCCAGTCTACGTCTTATACTGAAGTCTGTGAGGAATTCCACCACTTTTTCTGTAACAAAATTAAAGATCTAAATAATTCAACTAACATAAATACATCATCTGTTTATATCTCTCCCTGTTTTCCCAGTCCATCCATCTACTTCTTTAAGTTCTCACCAGTCACATCTGCTTTTGTTAATGACCTGCTTTGTAAGAGGAGGTCGACTACTTGTGTACTGGACCTCATCCCCACCACACTTCTTAAATCCTGCTTTATGCCATAATCCTGACTACTACAACAATAATAAACTGATCTCTTGACACTTCTTTGTGCCAGTCACTTTTAAAATCTCTTCTACAACCCCAATGTTAAAAAAGTCTGGTCTTGATGCTGACAATCTTAACAACTTTCAGCCAATTTCCCACTTACCTTTTCTGTCAAAAGTTCTTGAGTGTGTTGTAGCCTCACAACTCACCAACTACTTAACCTCTAATAATTTGATGGAACCCTTTCAGTCTGGTTTTAGGGTGCAGCACAGCTGTGAAACAGCCCTGCTACGGGTAACCAATGATTTGCTTATGGCAGCAGACTCTGGACAAACCAGCATATTAATTCTATTAGACCTCAGTGCAGCATTTGATACTGTCAGACATGACATTCCTGACTTTATTACCCTTCTCTCAGTTTACCTCTATGTCAGGATGCTCATGTAACCTGTATGTGTGTGTGCTAGACCATCAATTATGTTGTCTGTTAGGCTTTTCTCTGTATTCACTGTCTTAATCTTATTTATTCATCTGGTTTGTACAATGCTATATACTGTATACCCTGCCGTTCTATCTTAAACTCTGTGAAGTGCCTTGAGCATGGGAAAGGCGCTATATAAATAAAATTTATTATTATTATTATTAAGAAATTTACACCATTCAGGACTATAATTCCGGACACCAAAGTGAAAATAAAACTTTATTTAAATGGGAGCTATTTTATCATCCCTAGTATACACTTAAAACACAATAAAAAGTTGAGAATGTTTCATTGTGTTAAATCAGCATGATACATCAAAATTTCACAGTTATAATTAATTGAAATAAGTCAAAAATTTAGTAGAATATTAAATAATGAGGAAAAAATCTCTAGACACAGTATACAATAGGCAAATTGAAGCAAAATGCATTGAATAAATGTAGTACACCTAATAGATCACTTAACTGGATTAGTAAGTAATTAATATATAGATAACAAAACCATTACAATAGCAAAGAAAATTGCCAAAAATTATCTGGAAGGCCAATAAAACTGTGAACTCAACAATTAAAAGTGAGGACAAGTATCAAAAGCTACTGAAGAATGTTGCTAATAACAAACCTAAAATGTTTAATAAATACAGGAACAGTTGAGGAATGATGTAAATAAAATAAGTGTATAAAATATATTGATAAACAAATAGAAAATACAAGCAATTAAAAAAACGTCATCAATATGCATTAAAATAAATTTGACCTTTCACATACATTACTAACTAATAAAAACAATCTACCACATATTGTCACTAGCTTAACGGACATTTTATTTTTCTGCTAAATTTCAAATCCCATTTGTCCTTTTATTCTGATAGATTTATGAGTTGAGAACTGCAGAAGTAAAAGAGAAATGCACACTGAATGGTAGGATGCCCTTACAGATGTATTAGGATCCAGGCTTTGTCAGTGTGTGACCACTAAAAATAAAAACAAAATTACACTTATATCGTAAGAGGTTAAATTTGCCCAAAATGTATATACTAAGGATAATCTCTAAAATAATATAATCTCTATAGATAAAAATTATGTCATTTCAGGCTCATTTGTGTCCAGGCGATTAAATCAAGGTAAGGGTGTTTTTTCTTTGTAAGATTAATGATTTGTTTTAATGGAAACTATTAATTTATTCAAATATGATATATTATCTTTAATGGGAGGAAATATAATTCCTCAACAATTTGACATGTGCTGAATGTGCAACTTAATAAGAAATTTTACTGCACGTGAGATTCATTTTAGATACTGTATTTCCAAGAAGAGGTCATGGCTCACATAAGGCATTCTGGTAATAAATAGTTAAAGCACCTGTTGCTGCGCAAGTACAGAATGAAAACAGAAGAATGTCAGTGTCTTTGTAAAGGAAATCATTAAATTTTACTGCCTTAGTATTGAAGAAATTCTTACAGTTTATTTATAAAACTAATAGCAAAGTTTTGTTTTCAGTACCACTAAAATCATTTTTCTTGAATAATATCAGCAGTCAATCTCAGCTTTGTGGTGTCTTTCATTGTGTTTCATTTTTCTATACATAAATAACTTTAGTTCTTCAAATTCATAATCCAGCTGTACTCTATCCTGAAATATTAAAAGATTTAGTGTGATATGATTTGATTGTTAAAATTCCATTGCTTCCTCAATGTGCTATTGTGAAACATTTAAAGGAACAATCTATGCAATAAATGATATCTTTTAATGTTACTCACTCTGTGTAGTTTATAGTAATGGTTGTGAAAAAATGTTATTGTTATGTTTTCATGCAGCACAAACAAAAAATGTTTTTGATACAAGTACTGTATAAGGTGACCAACACTAGACAACAGCAAACAACAGCGCATGAAAACAATCTGACATTATTTGTGTCACATATATACATTTCAAGTGAATTATGAGCCGAGATAGTTCACTAGGGTCTTGTCTTATTTAACAATATTTCAGTAAAAATACACATGTTAGGGACATTGTGAGCATGCAACTGGATGAACTGACGTGTGGTATTTATGACATATATAATCTGTTTGCAATAATTGTCTACCTGAGTGCATAGTAGGTGTTTATTTTAAATACAAACTTGTTCATTCACAGTACAATTGACTAACATTTAAAAAATTAAGTAATTGAGAACTTTGCAATATTACAATGACAGGCAAATTATAAAATTCTAAAATATTTCCAATAGCATATTTAGTGTTCTTTTATAAATCATTGCCTTAAAAATAAATTTGAGTCTATCTAAAATATTATAAACATAATAGTAGCATATTTTATTTCTTGATGAATAAATATGGAGGAAATAAAAAAATATAAGAAAGAAAAATATATTGATTGTGCTTTATAAACTGAATATTTGTAAAACTCTATAATCTGAATATTATGACTGTTGCCTTATTAATAACAATTTTCCTTTCCTAACCAATTCCATGTGTGGGCTTGTGTTAAATTGTTACATGCAGGTACTGCCACCTGGTGGTCACTATGTAACTTTGCTTAACAAACCCATTTATACAGTGTCAAGTGCCTCCTGAAACTCTACTTTTAGATGTTTCTCATTGGTGCCTCTGGTCTTTAATACTGGATATACTTACTGTTATCCCCATGAAGAATACTGCTGACTGGAATTAAGCCACACTGATACCTATCTCATGTGAGAAATTTAACTCTGTTATTCCTTTATCAATCAATCTAAAAACTTTATTTATATAGCACATTTCATACATTAAATGCAGCTCAAAGTGCTTTGCATATAAAAAAAATATTGAAAAGAAAGAAAACAGAAGCATGTACAGTAGGCAAATAGAGATACAGTTACAAGACATTTATATCAAATAAACTAAGAGAGACTGGAATAATGAAATAAATAAGTAATAGAAGAAAATATAACTAAAAATCCAGGATAAAACAATGTGTCTTTAATAGTTTTTTTAAAACAATGAAAGGGATCAGTTTCTGTAATTGTTACAGGTAGTGTATTCCCTAGTTTTGGAGTTTAATGATTAAATACTGCCTCCACACTATGTTTCTTGTTAATGCTGGGTATGTGAAGAACCTTAGAATTGAATGATCTTAGGGAATGAGGGGGAGAGTAAATAGTTAAAAGATCAGTGATGTATGAAGGTACTAGGCCATTAAGGGCTTTGTAAACTATAGCAAAGAATTTTAAAACCTGTTCTAAAAGATACAGGTAGCCAATGATGTTCACACAAAAATGGTGTAATATGATCTGATTTCTTTTTGTTTTCATAAGTGTTCTAGCTGTAGCATTTTTAAAAATCTGTAATTTGTTAATAGTTAAGAACTGCAGTAATCAAAACAATTTGTAATTAAAGCATACATTAATTCTCAGCATCTTTTTTTGATAAAGAAGGTCTAACTTTAGCAATGTTCCCCAAATGTAAAAAAGCTGTTTTGCTGACATATTGGATGTGAGTTTTAAAATTCAGGTCACATTCCAGGATTATACCAAGATGCCTAACCTGTGATTTACTTCAATAAACTACTAAGCCTTGATTTCACCTTCTCCCTCATTCCCTGGGGCTGTAATAATCATTTCTGTCTTTCCTTTATTGACTTTTAAAACATTAGCAGACATGCATTTAATTATAACAGATAAACAAACACGGAGATTGTTTGTTATATGAAGATCCGTAGGTTTTCCTGCTACATACATCTGTATAACAATAAATATCTACAGTATATTTTCTAAAAATGTTCCCAAGAGGAATCACCTAAAGAGAGAAAATCAGTGGACCAAGGATGTCACCTTTTGCTATTCTATTGTCAATTGTTTGTGATTTTTAAATTAACCTGAAAATTTCTCACTGCTCTATATCTTGTATCAGTTTAGGAAAGTACCAGAGAATCCCATTGATTCAAGGTGGTTTAACAGGATGAAATAATCAATTGTGTCAAAAACAGCACTTCAATCTAATTTAAAGTTCAGTAATTAGCCAGTTGGGTCACTCAATCATAGTTACACATTGAGCCAGTAGTGGTGCTTGGACCATCAACTGTGTAAATTAAGCCTAACATAACTCCTTTCTACCAAGAAGATCTACTGGGAACTGCAGACTTAACCAGTTGCATTTTTGTAATACAGTACTTTAAAGCTTTATTTTGAAAAAGTATATTCACTACATCCATATTAAAAAGAAAGCACTGCTGTGATTAATTACAAATGTTTTGGCATTCATCATTATGGATTAGCCTTATTTTAATACTTGTATAAATTAGTTAAATATTACAGCAGTTGACAGCTATGTAGGGGAATCTAATTGTTTCATTACTTTTCTTAAGATAAATTTCAATGTTGGAACAGACAGTAAAAAAAAAAGAAAGTTAATATTCCTGTTGAGAACTGTCTGCCTCCATTACACTTTATAGTGCTTTAGCTATTTATTTGAAAAACATTAAAACCATAATACACAGAATATTGAAAATTAGTGGATGACATGCAAGATGTAACTATGTTATTCTTTTATTTAAATGATAAATCTGTGCAATAGTTTATTGAAATAGGCAATGCAAATGATATCAACTCCCAAGGATGGGATGGCTCCCTGTCCAGGGATTGTTTCCTGTCTTGTATTGAATGCTTGCTGGGACATACTCCAGCCTCCCTATGATCCTACTGAGAATAAACAGATTTAAATAATAGATAGATGGATGAGATTATATCAGCATTCATATTTTAATATAAAAACCATGTTGACAATAGATAAATGGTACAATTGTCCAAGCTCTAGCTCCCTAAATGTTTTTTAAAGTAAATTTTTCATAAAAACCATTTTCTAGTTACCATGCAGAGAATCTTGGTAATGCAAATGTGTAAATAGTAAATGATTAGTAAATGAATAATACATTTGCTTTGATTTTTATATATTGTGGCAGATGGCTGGGATCCATGCCCGGCCGGGACGCCCCTTTGATACTGGATCCGGGGGAGCAGCCATGGGATGCACACTACATCCCCTGGAACATTTTGGTGGCAGCTCCCCTCGTTTACATCGGGGCCACAATGTTGGAACACTAGAGCTCATTCCTGTTGGGCTGCATGGCTTAACGAGCCCATGTGGGCTGGACTGCAGCCACACCTGGAAGTGCAGCCTGAAGTAGGTCAACAAGCACCTGGAGCTCTTCCGGAGGTGCTATAAAAGGAGCCTGCAGCCACTAGTCTAGGCGCCAGAGTTGGGCTGATGCCGGGGAGAAGTAGTGAAGGAAGAAGAGTGTGGTTTGGGGGGTGATTTACTTTGGGTGTTTTGGGACTGTGTTGGGCCTGTGGGACATGGGGAAGACGTGCCCCATGGCTGAAGAAAAATTAAAAGTTCTTTTTGTTTATTTTATACGTGCCTCCATTATCAGTCTGTGTTGGGTTGATGCTTATATAGCGCCTTTGCCACAATATTTAAATATCATGGTGGGTACAATAAATGATCTAATTCTGCCATGAAACCCAAATTTAATTTTTCCTTTTTTTGTAAAATAACCTGAAATATTTTCAAAAGCTTACTTTGTAGATGTTGTGAGATTTAAAATATTTATCTCTGTTGATAAAAGATGAATTAGGAGACATTAATGTGTTGGCGTTCCATCTATTCCTTCTTATATTACAAAATCAAACAACATAAGTAAAGTTGCGGTGTAAAATGTCTGCCCCCGCCATATGAAATACTGGGGATCTCTTTCAAAGTGCACCAGAACTTGGGCTTCTATCCATTAAGTCGTTCTGTCAGAGTGGCTTCAGCTTCTCTGAGGAGGGTCAAAAAAAATATTACATTGGTGACATGATGATTAATTAGTGGTTACTCTTTTGACACATGCCAGAATTTGGCTACTCGGTTTAAAAATTTGCTTGTAGATTACACAGATCATAACCGGATCAAAAGTCATGTTTTGACTTTTGGCACTTGTAGAAGCTATATAGATGTTTTGAAGTCCTTCTTTACTTTTTACAGTAAATTAGTAGCTTTGCTTTGATTGCATTAAGAAAACTAATTGTGCTGGTGACGATTTGTCACAAACCGTTCCGAAATATATACATGGTTTAACTAGGAGAGTTGGAATCTACAACTAATATTTTTCTTTTTCTCATCTCCAGTGTTATAATTTGCATTAAGAAAGTTATAAGTAGTGATGAACAAAACAGCAAAGGTCTGACTCCAAAATTAGAAAGACAAAGTAGAAATGGGCTTCATTGGAGAGTAGCAAGGTTAAAGCTACATATAACCAAGAAGGACATAAATTATTTTCTCTCATTTGCTCTGAACCAACTAAATAATTTCAAAGGCTTTTCGGAGAACATTACATTGACAGAACTAGTTTATTGTTATGTTGATTTTTTAATATGTATTTACTGCCTCTATAAATGTTCATTCATTCCCTGTACTTGGTGGGTGGAGTTCCAGGAGGCGGGGCTGTCCTAGTGTCACTACTATTGGATTCTCCCTCCAATAAATGGCTGTAAGTAGGAAAGAACCAATAGAGGTTCATTGAGTTTGGTTGCCGTCAGTTTTGGGAGTATTGTTATTTCTTTATATATCCTGTTTTTTGTGATTTATTTCCTCTGTCTTTAGGATTTGCCATTGTTTTTTGTATTGGGACATGTTTGACTCAGATTGCCTTTTAGGCAATTTCATTTTTGCTCTATTGAGCATTATTTTTTACACTTCCTTATTTAAATAAATAAGTCTTTAATTTATAAAGTTATATCGTTTGTTTTGTCTTTATAAGCTTATAAGCTTATAAAGGCATTTTTAGTATTTTGAGATTCTAAAGTGTTCCTTGAAGACCAGTTTCACCATTTTTGGCCTAGCTTAGGCAAAAGCATCAGCTAGTAATTGAGGACTGACTAGGTTGGAATGAGTTTTTTCTGGGCTTACTGGTGAAGGACCTGGTCTGCTTTTGTAGCACTTTCGAGGCCCTCACATCCCTTTCGTCATGTTCCTGATTCCTGTTTACAATGGGAAGAAAGCATGAATTCTGCTCCTGAACTTCTATCGGAAATTCCTTTAGGAAGAACATCTAGTCATCTATCTGTGAGCAAAACTGAAGCTTTTCTGGTTCATGCAAGAAGACGGTGATCAAACACAAAAGCAAGGCCATATCAAAATGTCTGAAACCAAATTAAAGTTTTGGACTGACTTAATTAAAGTCTGGATCTAATCCAACAGATATACCACATTTGGTTCTAAATTAAATTAATTCTACAAGGAAGATTAGACTACAGTTCCTCCGCAACAATTTGAAAGACTGATGATTATAGGAAGCACTTGATTATAGTCATTATAACTAAACGTGGCCTTGATGAGTGAGGTTTGTGACATTGTGCATTTTTAAATAAATAAAGACAGTGCGGCTCAAGTTCCATACTGGTACAGGTGTATGCAAAAGTGTGCACAAGCAGGCCAAGGTTTAATGGGGGAACTAAGTGGCTGTGCATCCACATGCAGATGTGTGTGGTTCAGTCAGTTTCCTGGGCAGGAAATGGAAAAAAAAAGAAGAGGAAGGAAAGAAAGAAAGAAAAATGAGAGAAGATCCAGGAGATAACAAAAAGGAGAAGTTAGTGAAAGCAGGGAGTGAGAGAGAGGAGCAAGCGCAGTGCTGTTTAGGCAGCTAGCCAGAGAAGTGAGCCCAATGGAAGAGTGTGTTGCTGGCACTCGAGAAGACTGAAGAGGGTCACTCCAGCTGAGTGACCTTAAGTAGAAGGAGCGATTCAGTGCTCGAACAGGGCTTCTGCTTAAGGCTGAGGAGTGGCATCAGGAGTTGAAGGAGCGAAGCTCAGTGTGACAGGCTACTGCAAGCCTGGGGTAACAGCAGGGACTCGAGTCTGTGCACTTTTTGCCACTTTGAGTATTTGAACTACTGACTTTGACTTTGGTTGAATAAAACATTTAAGCACTTTTACACCTACCTCTTGTTGACTATGTGTGTACTCATTTGCCCGACTCTATCCTCGGTATGTAACTATTGACAGTTCAGGGTTCAAGCTGCCAGGAACTGTGGAGCTATACCGGGACCATCACAATGCCACAGCCAGTTAATACTTCTAAAGAACAATTACTCTTTCACACAGTGCCACTTGGTGTTGGCTAATTTTGTATACTCAATACATGGCACAAGTTAAGAAAATAAAAATGTTCACTAAGGTGCCCTTTATTCTGTATAATATTAAATTTTGGTTGAAGACAAGAAAACATTCAAAGTTTTCAGTAACATAGTAGTTGGTATTTTATATTTAACCCTGTTTTGTATACTTTTAGTGTTTTTCATGCAACTTATTTTAAATTTAAATGCATGTATATAGTGTTATGAATAATGTATGATGGTTTTATAAGTGAAAGTAAAATTCCTTTCAATAAAATAAGACAAGTTTCAGTGTTATAAAATGATGAATGAAGTTTGTCAAAAATGCACGGCCCTGTATAAATGAAATTTCCTTTCATGCAATTTGTATGCTCTTCAGTGTCAAAAATGTGAACTATGAAAAACACCACAGGACTTTACTATGCAAAATCAGTTCCTGTAGTTTTTAACGTGACTTTTTGGTGTTTCCTGGAGAATAATCGCACATACATCTCCATTGGGACAATAGGGGTTTGCCATTGAACTTAACTGCATGTCTTTGAACTCTGGGTTATAAATACCACACACCTCATGTGAACCTTCAAATGGCACACAAAGTGCACCCAGCTAGTATCTGAACCAGGGCTCAAGTGTTGCTGTAGCGCTAACATGTCTTCTGCATAAGAAAATCTGCTGTTGTACAACTTCCAATACATTTGGGAGAATAACATCTGTAAGTAGTTTGAAAACAACTACATGAAAAGGTTATTACAAATTACAAAAATGACCCTCAAATCAGTAATTACTGTTAGGGACTCTCTAGGATGCTTGAGAGCTGTTTTCAAGCCCAAAGTGACGACCAGAGGTCAAAAGTAATAAAAAAGTGGGATATATTAGCAAAGCAAGTGAATTGCAGGAGCGCAAGGAAAAGACATACACAAAGCAGTAAAATAACAAATAACAGACCCTAAGCCTTGAGGCCCACTTTAACAACAAAGTGCCTGACTACTCAGTCCACTTACACACTGGTCTCACCACAAATTACTATTCTCTTTAGCGTACTGGCTTTTCTTTCTCCTGCCAGTTGAGTCCTCAGCAACAGCTACCTCCCAACTCGAAGACCGGCAGTATACTGACTACAGGGGCTTCTAAGCATCAGGCTGGGACCATAACATGGAATTGTGCACTTATGAGGCCAAACCACACAGCCTTCTAGTGACTCATGAAACATTTCACAGTATCAATAAACTCACTATCATGCATTTCCAGGTAAATACCAATTCAGCATACACTAATTTAATAAAGTCTGACGTACTGGAATCCATTATTTCAGGTAAACATGGCATTTTGTTTTCAAGAATGAACTATAGTCTAGTTTGTTTGTAATTTCTGTGCTTTGTTTTTGAATAGATATTCCAATCAAGATGTTTATTCGAGGACGTCCAATCACTATGTACTGCCCTTCTAATATTCAGAACTATGAAAACCTGAGAGTGGAGCAGCCAACAGAAAAGCTGGATCTCGAGTGGGCGTATCCTTTACTAGATTTTGTAGTACTAGTAAGATATTATATTTGTCAATGTATCGCAAGTGTTTTTCATTATAAGCATAACTGCAAGCTTCGGGCCAGATACAATACTTAACCTATGTAAGAAACTACATTTAGACTTGTACAACATCAGTTTACAGATTACAGGGGAGTTTATAAAACTTATAAAGATAGTATTTCACTTTTTAACTTTAGAAAATCTGGCAACAAATAATTAATTTTGTCTTTGAGTTCTACTTAGAGAAAACTTGTCATCTTAATAACCAGATTACAGTATTATTGTTTTTAACTATGTTAAAGTAACTTTTTGACACTAGCACTGGATTTGCATTCTCTTTGTTCTTTTTTCTTCTTGACAAGCAGCTTCTAGATATGGGTATCGTGGACGGGATTGTCGCTCCAACCTCTACTTGCTACCATCCGGAGAAGTTGTGTATTTCATTGCTTGTGTGGTGGTCTTGTACCACATTGATGATCAGACTCAGAGACACTACCTTAAACACACCGATTGTGTGCGCTGGTAAGTCAAGCTTAGAGAAGACACCATCTTTCCTACTCCAAAGATGCTTTTCAAAGGTGGTGCACTTGTTTTGTGAATGTAACACATGTTGAGGTCTCTTATGCAAAAATTAACAATTATTACAATTTTTAGAGATGCCTTTCTCAGTGATAATGTTTTAGTGATAAAAGTACACATGGGATTATGTGTATTTTTATTAGGACATAAGCCTTAGATTTTTGCGTAACAAGATTCCATCTGCCAGGCTCATTTGAGTGACTGATTGCATTGTTGCTCTAGCATTCCTTTCATTTTTGGTCAAGATTTCCATTTCAACTATTCAACTTGGTAGATGGCTGCCGATTTCCACAACCCTTTGTATGAAATGCTTTGTAAATTCCACATTGACAAAAAACCCTTAATGTTTATTAGGATCCCTGAGTATATAATTTTAATATGCATATCTAAATATAATCTTCCTACCAAGTTCCCATAGTATTGAGGAGTTAAGGTAATATACTGTATGTTCCTTTTATTTCTTAATATAAAGCATAAAATGATCGCAAAAACTGATAAATGTGCACCCTGTGATATCTTAGATGATCCTTCAAGTATATGGGTTCCTGGGTGAACTCCTGGGTAGCATTCAGTCTCTATATTTGCATAGTAAGAGTTGGACTTACTCATTTGAGGTTCTGAGGATTGTTTCCTTGCTATTTGCAGTTGATATTTTCATGCTGATTTCCTATCTTCAGATCGTAGATCATGGTCTCACCCAAAAGAAAGTTTTAACTTTTCTGTGTAAAAGAGTGAGGGCAAGCTACCCATAAGTGATATGTCAGACATGGATCACCGTAAAATGATTCAGGATATGCTAGAGAAGTTATACCTCTTAGATGGCATAAAAGAGACTTCTCCAGGAGAATATGGGGAATGTTGCTGGGTATGGGAACTTTTGATCTAAACAACTTATTGTCTTGCCACCAACCTGTAGTTTAAATATGACATTACTGTTGGATTAAATCTGGGCTCCAGGATGACTACTGTACATGTTCATCTAGTGTATTTTTCTTACATTATTTCACTTTTCTAATTTTTCCTCATATATTGTCTCTGGACATTTTTTTCTATTTTATTACAATATAAATATGCAGACTAAGTTATTTGAAGTGTTTTTTTAATTTGTTTTTCATTTAATTTGCATGATAGTAAACACTGTTTTGTATAGCTTCTGTTTCTTTTAAATGCTTAGCAAAACAAACACATGGACTTTTTTTGGATTTATTTATTTTGTAGCATGAAGAGAGCATTGGTCATGACCCTCATTGCCCACAATGACTGAATGACTGAAAGAGGCCAAAGTATACTCAAATAATGCATTTCTTATACAAAATATATTATCTTGTTTGAATGACTGAAAGAGGCCAAAGTATACTCAAATAATGCATTGCTTATACCAAATATATTATCTTATTTTATTAGTAGAAAATGAAAATAAAATAAAAACAACAAACTATACAGCCTCTCCGGCCCTACCTTAATGGCTATGATTCCCTGTTCAGCAAATGGAATGGCTTGTCCAACTGCCCAACTCAAAGTCCCACTAAAGCACTCCCCTCAACTCCTGTCTTTCACACCCTAACTCTGGGTCAACTGGTCTTCCTCTTACCCCATCTTATCGTCTAGTTTTGAGTTGAAAGGACCAATGGCCTAAAGTTGTTTTAAATCGCTTCCTATTGTAATTTCTGGCTAAGTCTGAAATCCTTGAAAGACTATTGAGGCCACTCCATCCCTGAACCTTCAATAGACTTTAAAGAGCCAATACTCTTATGCAAATTGGGGGACCATGTGCTTTCAGCTAACTGGCTGGAGGGTGAAGACCATCCTTATGTCAGTTTTTCCTCCTTTAGGTAACTTTACTCCAGAGTCATGACATTGTGCTGTTCTCTTGCACTTGAACTCGCTATTATATTTGTGGCACCCTTGCCTGCCCTTCTAGGACCTCCACTCAATTTGCAGGATGTATTGCCCTACTGTAATGCTCTTTCTCCTGCACTGGAATTTTGGAATCTGGTACTTCTTCCTGGCAAATCTTTGCCCGCCGGCAACACATCATAATTCAAATGTAATTGCTTTTCTTTTTTTTTCTCTTTACAGCTATTATAGCAGAAACGTATTAAATATGAATAATTATTAAACATAATGATATATTGGCAAGTTATGTCTTGTTATTATTAATTTTCAATGTGATTGCATTTGATAGTCTTAGGTGGCAGACAGGTAGGTGACTGTATATGCTGTTCAGCTTTGAGAACCCCTCATGATTATGTAAATACAAGGAGAAAATCCATAATGAGGGAAACAGTAAAATTATTAGCAGTAAGAAGAGAGATGGAACAAAACATAGATTCTCAGGTGGAGATTGAATGACAGTATAAATTTAAAAGAAAAGGACCATATTTAGCACCTGTGTGTTTCTTTGCTCACTGTGTCCTCAGACACTAAGTAGATAGAAAGTCATATTTATTATTGAAGTCTTCAAGTCATTAAGCCTGTTGATTCTTGCTAACTTGTTAATTACCGTTAAATATGTTTAAAATTATTTTTGTACATTTCCTAAAACATTCCTTTGCCTTTTTTAATAGTCTTGCTGTCCATCCAGATAAAGTGCGTGTGGCTACAGGTCAGACTGCTGGAGTTGATAAAGATGGAAAGGTAATTGTTTGTATTTTTATATATAATCTGAACCTCTCAATTAAATTTTAGTGAGATAGCATCACAGAATTACTGATTAGCAGTCACTTGTATTTTTGCAGACAAATATATGTGTTTTGACTGGGAGTCCCAAAGCATGTAAGTCCCAAAAGTACTTACAAAAATGCTCACTACAAGGGGAAATCCTGTCAAAAACACTGGCTAGATACAAAAAGGGCCACACTGAAACTTTGTAAAAAAAAAAGATTTATTTTCAAAGTCTCAAGCAGTGAGGCTCTGTAGAGCACAAAAAACAGTTGCTGAAATTCTTAATATGAAATCCCAATCCCAGTCAAAATATAGAGTGAAATGTCAATAATCCAGTAAATCACTAACCAAGCCACATTTACAAAAAACACAAGAGCTCACCACTCCTAAGTGTATTCAAATGAACCGCCTGGAACTGTGGAAGACCCTCTGTTTTATAGTGCGGAGGGCAGTTTCTGTTGGTGATTGGCAGGTGGTCCCACCTCTTGAGGAACCACAAATTAAACACATGGAGCATAACAAAGGCAGCTTACATACATAGACAAAATCAAAAATAAAAAAATGAAAAAAAAGAGACTTAAAAAGGAATTTGATCCTCAGTCAGGGATGAAATCATAGATGGACTTAACTCATGAGACCATAACATGTGAACTAGAAAGTGATGTCAAGGTTCTGAGATCAACAAAGTTATAGGTCTCTCCACAAAATTGTGTAAATGGATCACAAAAACATATCTTTTTTAGCTTTTTTAAACTAACAAGTTTTGAAATTAATCTATAATATGTCTTATTTAATATCTGACCAACACAGCAAACCTTCTGTGCCATCCTGGAGAAGCTGGACTACCTGTGCAACCTCTGTAGGGTCCAGGTATTGCCTCATCCTACCAGTAGTGACACTGACTGTAGCCAAATGCAAAACTAGTGAAAAATAGCCCCTCTAGTGCACCTGTTGTTAATTTCATTAACACCAAAGCAGCTGAAACTGATTAACCACCCCCTCTGCTACTTAATTGACCAGATCAATATTCCAGAAGTTTCATTGACTTGATGCTATACTCTGATTAAAAAGTCACCTGAAAGTCTTTAGTGAGGTTACTGATGTCTTCACAGGATTTACATTCCTCTTCAGCTGATTTTGATTTGAATTCTGTGTTGGCTATTTTTTCCATTTTGACAATTCACATCCCACATTTGCCACTCTCAGCAAATGTATTTGTGTTCGTGAGTAACCAAGTAGTGCACAGTCTTGACTAGAACTGAATTGCACCCTGGCTGTTTTCACCCTGGCCTCCAAATTCACTTTTTCATTCTTTCTGCAACTAAGATGCTACAACCAGAGAAATCCCATATTATTCAGTTAGATCAGCTGAAGTATAATAATCTTTTATTCAGACTGATCTTCAAGAATTTAGATGTAATCGTTTTTCTTTAAATTCTGCAGAGGTGGAATTGGTTTTACCACTAGGAGTTTTGGATAGTTTCAATAGCTTCAGTTCCTTTCAAGTCTATTGCTCTTGAAACATGAGGGCACTCAAAGAAAAGATTACACATATCATGCAAAATTCTGAATTTTGTTGTTTGAATGCTGTAGTTACTGAATTGGAAACTGAACTGACATCTTGGTGTTGTGATGTTGACTACACTATCTTTTGTTTAACTAAGATGAACAAAATAAAGGGATTCAATTTCTGCTGAAAAATGTGTCCCCTTATCGAATGTTCTTTCAAAGAAAGCAATGCCACCAGAGATATGATGTAATTTAGCATTTATTTTACTCATACTCATCTTTAGTAATAGAGTCAAATCGTAATTTAATATTCCAGTAATAATCTCTTATAAGGTCAGTGCAATTGTTGTAACAAATATAACTGATGTCTCCAGATACATCTAACATTTATTCCATCAGCCTTTGCAGCCTTTTGTCCATATCTGGAGTTCATCCACCCTACTGACCCTTCAACAGATTGGGCTGGGTTGTTTCGAGCGAGGAGTTGGTTCCATTTCTTTCTCATATGCAGTGAGTATATCATACTGTTTTTATGATATAGGACTGAAAGTTCCCCGCATGCTTTTTATGCCATTATTAAACATTGTTGGTAAGGCTAAAATGAGTAGGAAAAGTCCTCCAGCTACATGCTGTAGTAGTTGAATCAGTAATATAATATATGGCTCTGCCAATGGAGAGGTAAAACACTCTGTGGCAGGGGTTTTCAGCTTTAGGCCAGGTTTATACTTCACACGACGCATGCTGCAGTGGACGCTCCTGCTACGCAAGCGTTGTACTGTTCATACTTGCACGCGTACTTTACGTAAATCTGGAGGAATCCACCAGGTGGCAGTGCGAGATATCATCACGGTGAGAACAGGTTCGGCTTCACTGTGTTGTGAATTGCCTGGAACTCCCATTAAATTCCGATGACACCTTAACGCAATATCTCTGAAAAGGATGTTTAATGATTAAATCCATCAGTCCAGGGATTTGTCCACTTTAGTTAGCATTGGGCACGAGGCAGAAACAATCCCTGGACGAGGCATTAGCTCATCACAAGGTGAATACAAGCACACACATACACTCTGGCGTCATTTTGCGGAAACCCAGCAGGAAAACATTCCAGGCAGGGAATACCAGCGACATGACTCCCTGCGAGACAGCAGTGCTACCGCTCTGCCACCGTGTTACCCCCATGTGTGTAATTATTAACAGTATTCATTATTTAAATGAAACTACCAATTTATCTGTAAAATGTAACATACATACTTCAATGCATTTCATCACGAAAGTGATATCAAGTATAAATCTAAGGATTCTAAATGTGCAGAGAGTTGGAATATCATACATTTAATGTGGTCAGTGTGGTGATCTATTGCTGTTTGTCGCTGCTGTCAGTACCGGTGTAAGCTCTAGAAAAATAGACGGCACAGAAGAGTGTATGTGAGACTTGTAAAATATATCATGTCATTACGATCGGGAATATGAGACGCTTAAATGTAAAAGCACCACAAATGCATCTGTATGTTGGCATTTTCCTTCACCTCTTCGAACCATTCATCAAACAGTGTGCACACCAATCTCGTAGGATCCGCAAAGTGGCTTTCTGTTACATGTAGATAGTAACCAGAGACTCTTACGTCACATTCCAACTTTTAGCACACTGAGTCCCCCAACTTTTTGCTGGTACAGCAATTCGCGCACGTGTCGCATTAATTTCTGAGGACCTGCTCAGAGGACGCATCAAATGAACGCTGGAAAAGTGTGGCAGCCATGATGCGGGTGCGTACGCATTCTGACCGTGAAGTATAAACGACCCCTTAGTCTTGGAGGCCACAGAGGCTACAGGTTTTTGCTTTAACCACATTTTTAATTAGATCCCATTTATTTCCTGCTACGGCAAAGTGTTTTTTAGGCTTAGTTTTAGTTAACCTGTTTGTTATAATTCAGAACACTTAATTGCCTATTTTAGTTTTAAATGCTACAGTAAGCTTTTAATTGTTGCTTGTTTTATTAATCAACTATCAATTGATAATGAGGTGCGATTGACAAAGGAACCACCAGCTCTCCAGCTAACATGCTTCCATTTAAACCTGTGTATATGCATCATGAAGTATCTGTGTTAATAATTGTGAAATAAATGAGAGAGAAGGGAAAGGAACAAGAGGTACTAATCTGATTCAGATTACAAAACATATAGATAAAGTCTCAGAAAACAAAAATTGTACAATGTGATAAAGATTTGTTTTGGAAGAATGAAGGCACTAACAAGCCATATAATTAAATATCAAGATTCATTATCTTCTAGGCCTAGCTTTTAATTATGAAACTGTTGGAATGAAAACCTGCAGCCATTGCGGACCTCCAGGACCAGGGTTGAATACCCCTGCTATATGGAGTTTTGTGTCTAGAGACCTGCTCCCTAAACTCTTAATGTGTACCTTTTGTTTAGGATTTTGGGTCACTTCTCTGTGTGGTGGATGATTCCAATGAACACATGTTGTCTGTGTGGGACTGGAACAAGGGAATCAAACTTACTGAAATAAAGGTATCCATTAATAAACATACTTTTTTCACATATTCAAGCCATTTTAGAAGTGTCCTGTTAAATTAAGAAATACTGCAATTGCAGTCTGTTTTCTGAAGAATACTTTAGTTTATCTGCACACAGAGCATTGTGTCTTACTTACTGTATTAGTGGTCAATATATGGCTTTGATATTTTCTGCAAATGTAATTACACATCTTATGATATTGTATTATGTAATTTGTATCTTTTATATAATATGTGTTGTGATGTCACTTGCTGTTTTTGCATAAAATGATATACTAAATGGTATGGTACGAGAGATATTCAAAAAGTTGCCGCACTTTTTTTAACTCTGTTTATTAAGAATTTCAAAAATAAATTACATCACTTTTCTACATAGTCATCTTTGTTTGTGATGCAATTTTCCCAGCATGGTACCAACTTTTTAATTCCCAATCTACTACTCCTCCCGCCTTCACCGTTTACAATGAAAATATAAAAGTGCAGAAACTTTTTGAGTGGCCCTCACATTTTATGGTATTATAAAAGAAATTTCCATCAACCAAGTTTAGATGTCAGTACAGTTTCCTTTCATTCATGCATAAAGAAAAAACATTTCCTGCAATATAACACCTACAACTAAGAAATCTGTATTTTTTTTTTCATTTCAACAGACATATTTTTTACATGGCTTAGTGTAATAGGTTGTCTGACTGGCAAGAATTTCACAGGGGCAGAAAAGGCAAAAGGCACAAAAACATGAAAGGAGTTGGGCCCAATTTGGTCCTTCAGGGCCAGATGTAATTCTCAAAAATTAGCTTTATGAGACCATGCCTTCGATGGTTTTGTCAAAGTACCTTCCTTCTCTCTCCCACTCCATAAAATTTGTATTATATTATTTACTGTTCCAGAATTGCCATTAGTATGATGGAGTGTTGGTGCATGCAGTGGTGTGACCAGTAATGGACTGACATACTTGTATTTCATTCCTATTACTTGCCAGTATTGTTGATATAGACTAGGATTCCTTTTGACTTAGTGAGACACCAAGTGCAAGTTCAATTGATGGATGTATACATATTTAAACAGTAAATTCAAATTTGTACAGGAAAAATTACTTTTCAAAAAACTTGAATTAGTATTTTGAATTCCAGTAATTTATCAAGTATATCCAGATTAAACCTTGTTAGAGGCATTAATCTTGAAATATAAATAATAAAATAAAAATCACTCTCAGATTAGCACCCATGTGGTCCATATAGAGGCCTTTACTTCACTTCCTGTCTCACATTAGGCAAACAAACGCTTCAGACACAGGGGAACAGTGCATTGAAGATATGGCCACTAACTGCAGGTAATGCAGCAGCTGACTAGAAACAGTTGAAAGCACTGAAAAAAATCAACATTTGTAGACCTTTTACTTTTCTACTACTTTAATGTTAAACATTTTTCCAGAAAAAGGACCTTGAGTTTTCCAGTAAAAAACAAAATTAACGAAAACCATATTGACCACCAGATTTGTTTGTGATCATCTAATGGGATGAATTATTAGAAAATATTAAAAGATCTCAGGCTTTTCAGTTTGAGCAAAAGAAGATTAAGAGGAGACATTAGTTTAAAATTATGAAGGGAATTAATACAGTGGATTGAAACTGTTATAAAATGAGTTCAACATGGGAACACAGAAAATTTTGCATAAATAATAATACATTTTTCTTTACAAAAAGAACCATAGAAACTTGTAATAAGCTACTAAGTAGTGTGGTAGACAGTAGGACTTTAGGGACTTTCAAAAACTAGACTTGATGTTTTTTAGAAGAATTAGGGGACGAGCAAGCTTATTAGGCTGAATGGCCCGTTCTTGTCTAGATTGTTCTAATGTTCTGTTCTGGTCATGAGTTATGCATGTCTGAGACCCCACATGTACATAGCCAGACATCAAAATGGCCCTGTCAAGTTTAGAGATACTAAAAATGTTTACATTTGTCAAACTGTATATAGAGGAAGATGATAAAAAAAGAAAATAGGGATTGTTTGTTTTTTTAGTTTTGCATCATTTCTGACTTTTATTTTTAGTTATATGATCACAGAGCAAGATATGAGACTTGGTAAAACAACAACAACATTTATTTATATAGCACATTTTATACAAATAATGTACTGTAGCTCAAAGTGCTTTACATGATGAAGAAAGAGAAAAGAGACAAAGTAAGAATTCAAATCAGAGAACACTAATTAACATAGAATAAAAGTAAGGTCCGATGGCCAGGGAGGACAGAAAAAACAAAAATCTACAGGGGTTCCAGGCCATGAGACCGCCCAGCCCCCTCTAGGCATTCTACCTAACATAAATGATCAGTCCTCATTGTATTCAGGGTTGTCATGGAAGGACTTGATGATGACGGTCATGTGGACTTCTGGCCTTTAATTCATCAATGTAGGGACATCATGGTGCTTTGATTAGGAAAGCACAGAAAACCGGAAAAAGAACAGAAGAGAGAGTATGGGTTAGTACAGATTTTGGAGGCACCATGAATAGTAATGATAATTAATTGAATATGCGGAGCATCAGGATTAAATTAAAATGAAGTTATGAGAAAGCCACGTTAAACTAATGTGTTTTTAGCAATTGTTTAAAGTGCTCCACTGTATCAGCCTGGCAAATTCCTATTGGCAGGCTAATCTAGATTTTAGGTGCATAACAGCAGAAGGCTGCCTCACCACTTCTTTTAAGTTTAGCTCTTGGAATTCTAAGCAGACACTCATTTGAAGATCTAAGGTTACGATTTGGAATATAAGATGTCAGACACTCCGATATATAAGATGGTGCTCAGATTTTCTTTTCCTAGTTAGGATTCTAGCAGCTGCATTCTGCACTAGTTGCAGTCGATTTATGTCTTTTTTGGGTATTCCTGAGAGGAGTGCATTACAGTAATCTAGTGGACTGAAAACAAAAGCGTGAACTAATTTCTCAGCATCTTTAAATGATATAAGAGGTCTAACTTTTGCTAGATTTCTTAAGTGAAAAAAGACATTACTGGTTAATGGCTACATTTAATTGCAAAACAGTAATGGCATATATGTATATTTTTATTCTTTGATTATTACCTTAAAATTAGTGCATAAAATTAGTTTGGTATGATTTGTAAGAAAATAGTAAAGACTGATCATTTGTGATCATTACAAAATACTGTATTCACACTAAATATTGTATTGGAAGAAAATACTGAAAGCAGTGTGTAGTGTACAATTCCCTGGCATAGTAGATCACCATGAAGTTTGAATGAAAATGTGTTTTTAAAAGAAGGTGAATTCTAAAAGGATGCCCATGTTTAGATATGGTGTGTTCAAACTAAAATTGTATCTCCTTCTATATTTACACTATGTTTTGTAGTGTTAATTTGCCTTCATTGTGTCCTGAAGAGATACTCATATTTTAAAGCAATTCATTTATTACAGATGTCACTGTGTTTTTCCAAAGACATCTCATATTCAGAAGAGAAGAACTCCATAGAAATACTGATTGAGTGTTGTTCCTTTTGCTAATAAAGGATGAACAAAACTGGTCACAATAACAGATTCTTTCTTATCTGCCATATTGAATGCCTATTCATTTCATTTTCTTATGAACAGGTTTTAGCATTTATGATGGTCTCCATAGCAATATTGTAAATATTTGGAAAAAGGTCTGTATAAGAATGCTGAAATCTTGTTCTTAGTAAATGGTTTCACAGTGCTGGTTCTCTCTAATGAAGCCTTTTAGCCAAAGGAGATTACATGTGTCAAAGTAAAAGATTTCTTTGATGGAAACTGTTGTTATTTTACATTCCTTTACTGACATTCACAGTAGCAAGCACTTTTTCCAGGTAACTGACAGTTATTTGTATATATAACTTCCCATTATACTCAGTAATGAAGAGGAAAAAATAGACACCATGCTAGATTAACTTGGACATATTTTATACTTTCCTCCTGTTTCTCTGTTGGGAAACTAATTTTAAAAAGTGTAACATTTTCTATCAATAATAGAAAATAAAAGAATAATAGTATTACTGATTTGAATACCAATACTAGAGGCCATTCAGCACAGAATAAAAGATAGACATGCAGGGCAACCTGCTATGAACTGGAACCCCATTTAGTCTCCATCTCCTTGCAAGCCTATCAAGGAAAAGGCAGTTATGGAAAATGGATAGTGGCATGTTCTCTGCCCCACCTCAATCTTTTTTCCTTTAATTATCCTTAATGTCCTTTTATTTATTGTTTTTTGTCCTTTTGGATTTTATATTAAAAATTGTTTTGGTGTTATTGGCCTTAATATTTGAAACAAATATAATACTAATAATTAAATGATATGATATTTCAAATCAAAGTGATTTTTTTCACAATCATTGTATTAATTAATTTGCCACTGGCAATTGCATTTTAGTTAAAGCATTTTTTATAAATCTAAAAAAAAATACCTTCCTTATTCTTGTATTTTAACATGGCATCAGTCCAAATGTAAACACTAAACCAACTGTGTTCTCGGGTATTGATCTACAGGTACAGATTGCACACTATTGTAAAATAGTGTACTGTTATTTTTGGGGGAAAAAATAGTTTGTGAGATTCCTCCATTTTAAAACAAATGTGGTGGTGCTCTTCACTGCATTTCCTGTCTCCCTTAGTGGCAGTCTTTAACCCCGCAGGGATGATCATGTGGCTTCCTGTAGCTCGTTTTGTGAATGCTGCAGTGGTTAATTGAGGCTTTTACCATTTTATTAGTGCAAAAACTCAACTTTCATAGTGAAAATAAACTTGTGCAGAGAATAAATTTTGAATTCACTGTAGATACTGTTGATTGGAATGTTTAAGTTCAAAAAGTATTATTTTTTTGTCCAGAATTTTTGATATTTGTTGCTACCATTTCTTCCATATTTTTACTTGTGTTGATCTGCAAAATTCACTAGTAAAATTCACAAAGAACACTTCACAGCAAAAATGTTGTGTTCGCCTGTGACCTTGTTCTACAAATATTTTCCTGGAAATTTGCCTTGGGCTGGCTAAGTCAAACATTTTTTTCCCAGTGGCCCATTATGCTTTGCAAGGTCAGAATGACTTCACGGAGCTGTAGCAGCCATGCGCAGAACTTACACACAGGCTTATTGTAAGAGTGAGAGTGATCGACAGTTCTAACTTTCACAAAGGGGTAGCCCTAACCCCACTCTTCTAGTCGCTTTCATTTCACCAAACAGGAATCCCCTCCACTCTTCCAATCATGCTTGTTCAATCAAAGGGGCGTTTGCATTGGCTGTTAGTGGGTCATTAATGAATATAAAAAATCTAAACTGGGTTGCAGAACCATAAAGTTTGAGAAAAACACTGTGTTAGCTGACCATAATTAAAATATTATAAATACTGCCACTGGATATATAACACTTCAGTACCACATGGCTGATCTCAAAAGAAGCGTAGAGGAATCCCTCCCCCTTCTCAAGTCAAAGTGAAACCCCATTAAATAATAAAAATAACCAAAGATTTATTACTATTTAAAAGGTGTTTCTTTCTTCTTGGTGAAAGAAAAATGTGTGAAGTATCTGCACAGAGACATGGGAAGCTGTGCCCAGAGCCATAACTTCATACAATGGAATGAGCCAGTACCATGCAGTTAATTTGTGTCCCAAGATTGCAACACTGTGAACACAATGATCTGTATTTTATCTACTTATTGCTAGTTTGTGGCCGTTTGTTGCATTTTGTTTGTAGTATTCATTCCATCTGCTTGTTAGAGGCATAGTAACATGGTGGTTAGCACTTCTGCCTCACAGCCCAGATCATCACATTTTTGGCCACGATAATCAGTCCAGCATAGTTGGCAGATGCCTCTGTAGCCCTCAGTGACACTTAAAGGACCATTGCACCATTGTGATCCACTCAAAACTAGTCCAGTACCTCCTCTCCCAGTGACTTCAAAGGAGTCAGAGAAGTTTAGAGGAGTACCAAAACATTTCCATAACTCTGCTGAACTCATGGCAAAGCAAGCGGCAAGGGATTCGCTAATCACTAATCTTCACAAATCTTTTATGCCAGGTGTAGGGAAGCATTCCCATAGAGTATGGGTGCTGCTAGTATGCTTTACAATGGAGATTGTTTTTTTTCAATGTGCGGTATAACAAAGTAACGGTGTGTCCTGATGAAGGCTAAATAGATGAAACATTGTCTTTAACTGTATATTTATTTTCTTAGAGACAAATAACCTTACCATTTATTCTATATATTCAAAGTTTCTAGTCTGCTTGGTGGCCTACTGTGGCCAATGTCTTTCTCATCCAGTTGTTCTAGTTTGGAGGTTGATCTGTTTTACCAAGATTAACAACTATACCTTAGTTTCTCAGTTTCCTTAGAATCTTCTTTTACATTTCCCTCAGTACCATTGATGCTTTTAAACAATCTTAATCCATTGTGTGACACTTGATTTCCAAACATTGTTGCAGCCAAGAGGTGGAGCTGAGTGTGTTTGTAAGAAATGTGTACATAAGAGGAGATTCAAAGTGCATTTCTGTTAGAGTGTTAGCATACACCTTTTATATACAGTATAATTAAGCAAAAGCATCTGGACCTGAGTGACAGGAGTCTAACATGACTTTCATAGGCAGGTGGTTGCACTAGTGCTTATTTTCAGAACATGTGTCATAGAAGATAAGAGAAATCAATTATATAGGTTTTTTTGTTTACTTTAGGAGGAGCTGTTGAACTTTCATTTTCACTTTGGCATTGTAGTATTTTTGAGTTGATTAGAGGCAAATGATCCAAAATAAATCCATAAAGCTTTCTTACTGTATCATAAAACAATTACAGCTATCCACAGAAATATATTTAATACCTTCTGTATGCATCACCACTGGAGTGTTGTCTGCTAAACTTAGCAACAAATGTTTTCTACCTGTGCATTTTCCTGTGTTTCAGAGCACCAATGAAGCTGTGTTTGCCGTTGAATTCAACCCTGCTGATAGCAATAATATCATTAGCTGTGGAAAGTCCCATGTGTATTTCTGGACTTGGAACGCTGGCACTCTGACTAAAAAACAGGGCATTTTTGGGGTAAGAACCAGTCTTGGCAATACCATTTGTTTGTTTTTTATGTAACTGACGACACTGGTCATTCTTTATAAAATGTTTGTACATGTGAGCAGCAAGCAGACACAGCCACGCGCACAGCTTTAATGACTGATTCAGTAGACAGAGTCTGCACTCCATTTAATTTTTCTGTGAAATAATAAGTCACACTTCACCCAAGCCTTTGTATGAATGTACATAATCATGTAATTAACATAACAATTTAAAAGCAATATGTATACTGTATAAAGTATTACTCTTAAAATCATCCATGTTAGCAACTATTATGTACCACAAAAACACAATTGTAGTGAAAGGTAAAGTTTGTTTTTTGCCAATAATTTGCAAAATACATTCACTGCAGTGTTGTCGATTTACTGAAGTCAAGTTTTACAGCAAAGAGATATTCATTTCTGTTACTTCTAGAATATGATTATGTTTCTGTAATCAATATTATTAATAACAAACTATTTACACTGTGTTAGCCTACATGAAGAGTTTGGATTGACTTTCACATCTACAAACTTTCTGTTACCAGATGTTAGTTTTTTTAAAGTTTATAAAAGTTTGGTATATAGTGATGGAAGCTTCTGCTCCTTCAGGCTACGCAGTGATGCCATAATGTGCAAAATGAATTGAGATACAATGGCTCTTTTCTGCAACAGAAAAAGAGTTGATGCTTAGTGAGAACTTAATGATTTGCATAATGATAAATGCAAAACTTAGTGTAAAATTCAGCTTAGATTTTCTTCTTAAGTCAAGATCATGGGTACAAATTAAAGTGATAATATTGTTCAGTTTTAAGCGTATTATGTGTGGTTGAAAAAATGAAATGATTGGCTCTCTGTTAGAGACACACTGAAATGTTACAATGCCATTATAATTGTATAAGCACTGAGAGCATTCCAGCCAAGACATTTGAGGGAAACTGTTTAGTGAGGCCTAAATAAATTGCAATTTATTGAATAGATAATCCCTTGCCAGGCTGGACTTTCATGTAGTCTTTAAATATTTGGTTGAAAATTACAAGAAGTTAAGTTTAAGAAAATCAGAAAATTTCACTAAAACCAATGGAATCTGAATTTTGATCTTGTCTTTCGCCACTTTAACAATCAGTTATCACAATATTAATTGAGCCCATCAAAGAAGGTAGGAAAAAACAATATAATCTGAATATTCTCAAAGAACACAGACATAGTCTTGACTAAGACAACAGAAGACAAAGAAACATAAAGAGAAATCGGATTCAATTGGTTCCACTAGAGAAGAACAATTCGCTGGCAGATATTTGCTAAACAGACAATTTTAAGATGATAGTGTTAGTTTATCTGCGGTGGGCTGGCACCCTGCCCTGGGTTTGTTTCCTGACTTGCGCCCTGTGTTGGCTGGGATTGGCTCCAGCAGACCCCCATGACCCTATAGTTAGTATATAGTGGGTTGGATAATGGATGGATGGGTGGGTGTTAGTTTGTTTGGTCCGACATCTGCTTTAAGTGACTGAAAGTGTATAGAGGCAGATAATATTAATTATTTATAAATATTAAAATTGTTCTCGTTAGATATCTTAACAGATGTCTGATTATGAAGGACATTCAAAAATAGAATAAAAATAAAATCCTGAATTCATCTTTAAATGTAGTTTGTAAACAAGTTGTATACATCTACGCAATCCACACCTGATTGGAAGAAGGGGTCCCACATGATAAAATAAAATGCAGTTTCATCGTTTTATTTGAATACTGAAAATATAAGAAGTTGCTTACATAGATCATACATCCAAATTTTAACACAAATGTTTGGAGCAGTTTGTTTTTCTTGCTCTAATAGTACTTAGAAGTTAAGTGTGATACATTCTTCCTGCATTTTCAGAAATACAAGAAGCCGAAATTTATCCAGTGTTTTGTATTCAACGAGAATGGTGATGTCCTGACAGGTGATTCAGAAGGAAATATCCTGACTTGGGGAAAAACTGCAGCTGATACCAAAACTTTGGGTAAAGGAGCAAAAGGTACACATTAGATACCAGTATTTAATTATCTTAACTGAAACATGTGTATTTTACTATTTGATTTACATTAAAAAGGATGTAAACAAGCCTGAAGCAGAATAAAGTTTGGGGTACCAAGCAAATTCATGCGTTAGTACATTGAAAAATTAGGGCATAGATTAGCCACACAAGCATACTCTCAACTGGCACTATTTTAACCTCTTTACCATTGACTTTTATTTTTAAGGATGTTTTTTGTTCCCCCATTCTGTTAGATTTTGCTCACCTCCTCTTTCACGTGTAGCATGTTCTCACTTCCTCCTCAGTGTTGTGGTGAACACTTTTTATAGATGAGCTAATTGTAGAGTCAGGATGAAAATAATGCTAATTTTTTGTAGGTTTCTGGAGTAACCATTCATGATGTCACACAATCTGACCTTGTTCTGTTCATATGTATTTCTGGTTGAACTTTTGAGGGGAATGCAAGGATGCTGCTGTTTTCTTGTTTGATTCATACAAAAAGCCTGTCACATTCAGATTTTACTTTAATGATTTTTAATAAGCTCTCCTTGACATCAAAAAATATTTGACCTTATTCTAGGAATTCTAGATGTCAAGGTGTCTTGTGGTCACATTTATTTCTATGCCTGTGCTTTTTTAACAATATTTAAAATAAGTAACTTTCTCACACAACACCACTTTACCATATCATACCATTTTTATTTGTTGAGCGCTTAAAAACACAGCATTACAACTGACCGAAGCGCTGTACAGTTAAAAAGAAGCAAGACTAAAAACAAAATATTAAAAACAAACATTGAGAGAGAATTAAAACAGAGATACTAAAAACAGGTCAAAGGACCCAATAAAATAGAGAAATAGGAAGAAGCAAGTGGAAATGAGACAGGTTAAGAATTAAAAGCCAATGTGAAGAAGTGTGTTTTTAGGTGTGATTTAAATGAGGCGACTGAAGCGGCTTGCCTAACCACTAAAGGTAGGGAGTTCCAGAGCCTGGGTGCACAGACGGAGAAAGCCCTTTCACCACGAGCTTTAAAATGTGCCTTGGGAACAGTTAGGAGCAACTGATCTGTGGATCTAAGAACATGAAGAGGATTGTGACGATGGAGCAAGACACTCAAATAGGCGGGGACTAGACCGTTTAGTGCCTTATTGGTTAAGAGGAGTATCTTAAAATCAATTCTGAAACTAACCGGCAGCCAGTGTAGGGTTTTTAAAATCGGTGTAATGTGTTGGCTTCTGCTGCTTCCAGTTAGAAGCCTTGCAGCCGCATTTTGAGCCAGTTGGAGTCTAGAAAGAGTGGCTTTACTGATACCATATAGGCAGGAATTCGAGTAGTCGAGCCGGGACGTAATGAATGCATGGATTACTGATTCCAGGAGGTGGTTAGACAGAAAAGGCTTAAGTTTGGCGATTCGCCTAAGATGGAAAAAGCAGGATTTTACTGTGCTATTGACTTGAGCATCCATTTTCAGGACCGTATCCATTTTGATTCCAAGATTGGAGACAGACGAAGTTACTGGAATGGGAAGAGAGTCGAGGCCAAGGGGTGGGGTCTGTTTGCAGTCGGGACTAAAAACAAAGACCTCGGTTTTTGAATTGTTCAGGTGAAGAAAGTTTACAGCCAGCCAGTCCTTAATGTCAGATAGGCAGTCGAGGAGAGGTTTGGTGGAGTCAGTTGGCTTGAGGGAAAAATAAATTTGGCAGTCGTCAGCATATAGGTGATATGAAATTGCATGTTTTCTAAAAATTGCACCTAAAGGCAGGATATAGATTAAAAAAAGTAGTGGCCCTAAAATGGAACCCTGGTGGACCCCACATGGGAGTGGGACTGATTCAGATGAAAAATCGTCTAGCATGACTCTAAGAGTCCTGTTGCAGAAATATGACCTGAACCAGTCGAGGGCTAAGCCAGATACACCAGCCCAGGATTCGAGTCGGGAGATCATGATGTCGTGATCAATTGTGTCGAAGGCAGCAGATAAGTCGAGAAGAACCATAATCACGTGGAGTCTTGAGTCCAATGCCAAAAGGACGTCATTTAGGACACGTAAATGCGCGGTTTCTGTGCTGTGTTGGGGCCTAAAGCCTGACTGAAAAAGGTCCATTACCTGATGGTCCTGTAGGTGATGAGTTAATTGCTCATAAACTACTTTTTCGAGTATTTTTGACATGAAAGGTAGTTTGGAGATTGGATGAAGATTAGAGAGAACGGCAGGGTCAAGGTCAGTTTTTTTCAAGATTGGATGTACAACTGCATGTTTGAAAGCACGAGGAACTATAGCCGAGGATAGACTACTAGTTATGATCTTTAGAACATTGTATCGAATCGCAGGAAACACTTCTTTCAGCAGTCTGGACGGCACCATGTCGTCCGGAGAGCCCGAAGGCTTCATTGAGGCGACGATTTTTTCCAGATGGGGGAGCGAAATGGGTTCAAAGCTGGTGAGGGAGCCGTGTGCAGGAGCAGCTAAATCAACAGAGCCAGAAGAAGAAATGGAGATCTGGGATCTAATGTTCGTGACCTTATCCAGAAAAAACGTGAGGATCTGATTACAAAGAGCAGTGGAGGCAGAAGAGAAAACAGTTGCAGCTGGAGAGAGGACAGCATTTAGTGTTTTGTATAAGACACGTTGATTGCCAGAGTTTTTTGAAATGATGTCAGCGAAAAAATGGTTCCTTGCACCTCTGACTGCTCTCTGCTATTGGGACCACGCGTCTCTCATGCAGTCGAAGGTAACAGTGAGACCATCTTTCCTCCATTTACGTTCTAGCCGCCTACAGTTTTGCCTGATGGAGCGAGTTTGTTCGTTTAGCCATGGGTCATGCTTGACTTTGGATTGTCTCCGTTTGAGTGGGGCTACAACATCCATCACAGAACAACAGGAAGTGTAGAAGGTTTGCAATAAAACATCAACATCCATGGATTCACATGATGTGGAGATTGGTGAAAAAGCAACTGCAAAATCTTCAGCAGCAGAGGGGGGAATGACACGGGAGGGACGGGTAGTGGTGGATTTACCATGCTCAACAGAGACCAAATCCAAATTAAACAGAACAGGCAAGTGATCAGAAAAGCTGGGAGGCAGAATGTCCAAGTCACTGATTCTGAGACCACGAGAAAGAACCAGGTCCAGTGTGTGAACCTCTCCATGTGTTGGTCCATTCACTAGTTGAGAGAGACCAAAGGAGTCAATAATGTCCAGAAAGTCTTTTGCTAGAGGTTTAATGGGACAGCAAACATGGATATTAAAATCACCCAAACAAAGGAAGCGATCATATCTGCAGGTAATATCAGCCAGGAAAGCTGCAAATTCATCTAAAAAGTCCTTATTATATTTTCGGGGGCGATAGATGAGTGTGCACAGCAGCGGTGGAGAGCAGACTAGTTCAAACATACTGAGCTCAAAAGTTGAAGGGGAAAATGAAAGGGGAAAGGAAGGGCGGTTGCAGATAAAATCAGATTTAAATAAGGTCAATAAGCCCCCGCCGCGGCGCTGCGCTCTCTGCGTGTTGATAAAGGAACATCCCGGTGGCAAAACTTCAGCGAGTGGGAGCGTCTCGCCCGGTAAAATCCAGGTTTCGGCGGTACGTAAAAAATCCAGGCCATTGGAAAGAAAAAAGTCTTTCAGGATGAAAGTTTTGTTCACGACTGATCTGGCATTTATCAGCACGAAACGAACCGGCTGGGACGACGTTAACAGAGACGCACCAGCCGTGGCGGCTGACATTGTCATGATGCGCCATAGGTTGTTAAAGTTCACCCCCTGGCGGCAGTGATGGAGCGAGGCAGGGAGGTACACCAGAGCGTCCGAGGGCAAGTGGCAATTCGGCAGCATTACCTCATGTTGGGAGCCAGGAGAGTTGTTCCTAGAGAGGGAAGCTCGGAGCCGAGCCCTGGTGCCTCCGCGCTTCCCCCGGCGGCGGCGTTTCCATCAGCGACCAGCCAAGCCGTAGGCAATGATGAGGAAGGCTGGGACTTCCTCAAACAGTCGGCCAAAGGTTTGACTGAACTCAGGGGTCAGATGTTGAGAAACCCCCACATTCCTTCGAAGAGCCAGAAGGGTGAGGTGATCATAACGAATCATCGAGTCAGGAAGATCATCACAGGAGCAGGTAAGCCAAGGAAAAAGCAGGACTAACGAGAAACAAAAAAGCCAGAGCGGCTGACGGCGTGCCACAACAGTCGGCGCCATACTGTTCTCTCACTTTGATTTCCTTGTGGTAACTGCCATTTTGAGGAGTTTTGTTTGTTTCTGATGTGCTGTTGCTAGGCAAGGTTAACAGGAAGTGTGAGAAGCATAACATATCCAAGTCAAGATTATAAAGGTTGCATTGTGCACTTCCTAGCTGACCTTTATTGGATTCTACTCAAACCAAAATGTTCCACTGAAATATTTCTGGATCATGAATTCAGGCTTTACCTTTTTTCATTGATTTAAGATTATCTTTTTAGTTCTGGTTTGTGTGTGTCAGGGGCAAATCTACTATGGAACTAATGAAGTTTATGCTTCAGTGCCCGTAATCCCAGAAGGGGCCCCAGAAGAGACTTTAGTCCACATCGTTTAAACAATTTGGGTGTCTTTATGAGAAGGGGATTTTAAAAATGAATAATTTAAAAATATAGTGTAACTGAATACAAAATAATAGTTAAAATAAACATTGTAAAATAATGTGTCTCAACACACTAACAGAGGTTTGGGGCAGCCACCCGTATATTGTTCCTAGCTGCAAAAGGAGTTTAAATGAACAACTGATGTTGCTGGATTGAGTTCCCAGTATGAACTGAACTTGGTCTGGCAATATGGAGGATTTATAGTCTGTGACCCGGAAGTGACGTCAGTCTGGGAGCCGGAACCGGAGGTGACATTGAATCAGGCAGGTTTTCCTGTATTTGATCTGCAGAATTAACAGAAACAGGTTTAGAGCACCCTGCCACCCCCTGGCACGGCGGGTAATCACCTCCACTTGGTCCATTCAGCTCTCTCCTAGTCGCACGTGTGTGACAACATTAAAAGGCTATTAAAGTATCTTGTAGGCTAGTCGTAAATGAAAATAATGTTTAGTTAAAGATTTTTCATTCCAAATATATTTAACATAAAATAATTATAAATAATTTAAAACACTATTAACATTTATGAGAGAAATTAAAATTTGTAATAAAATTATTTATCTTAGGCTAGCTGCAATCAAAAAAATAAAAGCGTATTTCGATGCTTGCTGTCAGTCATTGTAAAGGACAACTTTTCGCAGCTTTTATTAAAACGAATAATCTTATAAAACATTAAAATATACTAAACATATAATTCTGTTATAATAAATGTGAACATTTTTACCTATTTACAATAAAATACAGTAAAAATTAAAGATAATAAATATGTTCTTTGGTAGATACAAACAGTAGATGACATGTAGCAGCAAAAAAGGAAGCTGTTGAAAAGGCAATCAAAATGCTAATATGAATCATTTGATTGCCTTTTCAACATGATACCAGTCATGATAGTAATCTAGACAGGATTTTTTTCAATGAAGTATTCATTGTACAATTAAACCTAATCAAAAATAAATATAAATATATTTAGAAATATAAGGCAAGTAATGAAGGTGAAATAGTGTTAGATTAGCCTAAGCCTATTGTTTTTATTAACAGTTGTTGCAATCACAAATAATGTTATTTTTCTGCATGAAATTCCGCATTAAGAACTAAAGACAGAATAAAAAACATCATGATTGTAATGATTTATGTATATTAGCTTACAATCTAAAACAAACACTTGTTCAGGGCTTGACAATAATCACGGAAATGACCATCCATTGTATCTAAGGAATCTTTCAAAAACTGCAGTTCCATTTGCTCTAAGCTGCTGAAAAAATTACTTTTTTTCTAGTGTTTCTTTCAGTTGTGAATTTGGAGTTGCTAAGCACAGTAAGTCCAAAAAAAGTCTCAAAATAACCATTAGAGAGGGAAACTGTCACACCCCAGCTTTTCATGAAAGGGCAAAAACAAGATCTTTATAAATATAAGATTTATTAAAAGGTGCTCTTTAGTAGTGAAGCTCTGAAGAGCATAAAAGGCACAGTAGGTGTTGCATAAAGGCAACGTCCCAATACAAAAACCCAGGAAAAGAGCTTGAAAAGCAGAGCAAGGGTTTAAAATTCAGTTAATCCATAAAACAAAGGCACAATCACTAGAACTCACCACACCACCAAGTGTATTCAATGAACTGCAAGTGATTCTGGATATTCCTAAGCCTTTATAATGCAACAACAACATTTATTTATATAGCACATATTCATATAAACAGTAGCTCAAAGTGCTTTACATAATAAAGAATAGAAAAATAAAAAACACAATATGAAAACAAAATAAATCGGCATTAATTAACATCGAATAAGAGTAAGGTCCAATGGCCAGGGGGGACAGAAAAAACAAAATAAAAACTCCAGACGGCTGGAGAAAAAAAAATAAAATCTGTAGGGATTCCAGACCATGAGACCGCCCAGTCCCCTCTGGGCATTCTACCTAACATAAATGAAACAGTCCTCTTTGGATTTAGGGTTCTCACGGAAAGGCTTGATGATGATGGTCACGTAGAATTCTGCCTTTTAGTCCATCCATCATTGTTGGAGCATCATGAAGCTTTGAGTAGGTGGAGGTGGCACAGGCCACCACCACAAAGAAACCGGAAAAAGAAACAGAAAAGAGAGTAGGGGTCAGTACGGATTGTAGAGCTACCCTGAATAGTTATTATCAGGAAATTGAACATATAGAGTATCAGGATTAAGTTAAATTAAGTTAAATTGAAGTTATAGAAAGGCCATGTTAAAGTAATATGTTTTCAGCAGTGTTTTAAAGTGCTCCACTGTATTAGCCTGACGAATTCCTATTGGCAGGCTATTCCAGATTTTAGGTGCATAGCAGCAGAAGGCCGCCTCACCACTTCTTTTAAGTTTTGTTCTTGGAATTCTAAGGAGATACTCATTTGAGGATCTGAGGTTACGATTTGGAATATAAGGTGTCAGACACTCCGATATATAAGAAGGGGTGAGATTATTTAAGGCTTTATAAACCATAAGCAGAATTTTAAAGTCAATCCTGAATGACACAGGTAACCAGTGTAGTGACATCAGAACTGGAGAAATGTGTTCGGATTTTCTTTTCCTAGTTAGGATTCTAGCAGCTGCATTCTGCACTAGTTGCAAACGATTTATGTCTTTCTTGGGTAGTCCTGAGAGGAGTGCGTTACAGTAATCTAGTCGACTGAAAACAAACGCGTGAACTAATTTCTCAGCATCTTTCAGTGATATAAGAGGTCTAACTTTACTTATGTTTCTTAAGTGAAAAAATGCTGTCCTAGTGATCTGATTAATATGCGATTTAAAGTTCAGATTACAGTCAACAATTACCCCTAAGCTTTTTACCTCCGTCTTGACTTTTAATCCTAATGTATCCAGTTTATTTCTAATAGCCTCATTGTATCCATTATTGCCAATCACTAAGATTTCAGTTTTCTCTTTATTTAACTTGAGAAAGTTACTATTCATCCATTCTGAGATACAAGTCAGACATTGTGTTAGTGAGTCATTAGAATCGGGGTCATCAGGTGCTACTGATAAATACAGCTGTGTGTCATCAGCATAGCTGTGGTAGCTCACGTTGTGCCCTGAGATAATCTGACCTAACGGAAGCATGTAGATTGAGAATAACAGCGGACCCAGGATAGAGCCTTGTGGAACACCAAATCGGATATCATGTGTCTTTGAGTTGTGATTACCACAACTAACAAAAAATTTTCTCCCTGTCAGGTAGGATTCAAACCAATTTAAGACACTGCCAGAGAGGCCCACCCATTGACTAAGGCGATTTCTAAGAATATTATGATCAATGGTGTCAAATGCAGCACTCAGATCTAAGAGGATGAGAACAGATATATGGCCTCTGTCTGCGTTCACTCGCAAATCATTTACTACTTTAACGAGTGCAGTTTCTGTGCTGTGATTTATTCTAAAACCCGACTGAAATTTATCAAGAATAGCATGTTTATTTAGGTGGTCATTTAACTGCATAATGACTGCTTTCTCCAGAACTTTGCTTAAGAAAGGCAGGTTAGAGATGGGTCTAAAATTTTCAAGAGCCGAGGGGTCAAGATTATGTTTCTTAAGAAGGGGTTTAACTACAGCAGTCTTAAGACAGTCTGGGAAGACCCCCGTATCTAATGACGAATTTACTATGTCCAGAACATTATCAATTAGCACGCCCGATACTTCTTTGAAAAGCCTTGTTGGTACTGGGTCAAGGACGCAGGTGGAGGATTTTAATTGAGATATTATTTTTTGTAAATCAGGTAAATCTATCCTAGTGAAAGAGTTTAATTTGTTTATAACAGAATGCTGGGGTTTAGGAGGATCCTTAGTGTTTGAGGGATATACTATGTTATTTCTAATATCATTAATTTTTTGATTGAAAAATACAGCGATAGCCTCACAGGTTTTATTGGAAGTACTTAGGAGGCATTCCTGTGAGTTACCTGGGTTTAGTAGGTGATCAATTGTAGAATGCAGTACATTGGTGAAGAAATAGAGAAAGAAGTATAGACATAAAGAAACTAAATAATCAAAAATATTAACATACAAATGAAGAAAACACATCCTAAATGAGAAATTTGAACCCCAGCAACAGGGGAACACTGGAACTATGTGCTTCTGTGCCTTTCTTTTTGATCACTTCACTTTGTATATGTGGAGATTCTGAAATTTGTCTTTGCATAGCCATGGATTGTTCCCTAAGTGCTGTGTAATTCATTAAATGTTGTCAAGGATGCCAGGGGCGACGACCCGGCCGGGACGCCTTCAGGGACCGGAATTGGGCGTGCGCCCAACTGGGATCATGTGGGGGCAGCCATCCTGGTTGCATTGGGGGCCACGGGTAGAGGGCTTGGAAGCCCAACCCTGTAGGGACCCGTGGTCACCGCCAGGGGGCGCCCCAATGCCTTGGGGACCCTGGACCTCAGCACTTCCGCCACACCAGGAAGTGCTAGGGGGAAGAAGAAGAGGGACACCCGGAGAGCTTCCGGGAGAACAGCCGGCATTTCCGCCACACTGGGGCGTGTCCAGGGAGGAATGCCGGGACACACCTGGAGCTCGTTCGGGATGACATAAAAGGGGCCGTCTCCCTTCATTCAGGGCTGGAGTCGGGTGGAAGCAGGACGAGGCAGAAGAGAGTGTGGAGGCGGCCCGAAGGCATTGTGTGTTGGCCAGGACTTTGGGGACATTTGGGGGCTTTGTGTGCACTGGATCTTGTGTATATATTTGTAAATAAACGTGTGGTGGTGGAAAACAACATGCCCGCCTGTCTGTGTCCGGGCCGGGTCCACAATGTCAATTCACTTTTAGATGGACTGCCTTTTTGATTAGGCAGGCAAACATAGTGATGGAAGAAGAATGAATAAAACCCACATTTTCAAAAACATTTCCCAATTGACGCGGTTATTCCCCCTGTCCCAAGATCTATTGTATGGCTCAAGGCATTGACTCTTCAGATACGGTGATGCCCCAGATCCACAGCTATTTGAATTACCCTCATTGCTGGGACATTGATAGTCATGAACCGAGATGGACCAGGGTGCAAATGACCAGACAAGTGGGGACTTTAAAATCAGAACAGTAGCAGAGTTTATTAAAACTGGGAATCAAAGAGCAAAAATATTATAAAACAGTGCATGTCAATAAATAAATTAATAAATAGTTTGAATTAATAAATCCACTAAAATCTGTGCAATAAAAGCAACAAAGTTTCTTTGGGGTGCAAATAATCCATTAAATAGAAATTCCCAATAAATAGTTTAAAATCCTGAAACAGAAATGTAAAACTTTTTTTTATCTATTCCTCCTCTTCCTTACACTGTCCTTGTTACTATAGGAGTCTGCAACGATGCATCCCGTTCACATCCTTAGTACATCACACAGACCCAAACTGCAACCACCTGCAACTGTTTTTCAAATTGATAAATATAGAAGTTTAAACTGGAATTATCTTACAACATTTTCCAATCGTCTCTTGTTTATGGAAAGCCAAATCAATGTTTACATATTTGGGTATGGAAAGCTATTACATAAAGTCATTATTGCTTTTTCAGAGTCATTTAAATTTTTACTGTTTGTCTTGAGAATAAAATATGCTGTCATAGGTAATCATATTTAATTAAAATACTTAAACACAAAGCAAAAACTTTATCACGTTTCCATACTGAAAGCTACAATGATTCATGCAAACTGAGCTAAAAATACGTATTTACCATACACTTGTTGCACTGAAAATGGTCATAAATGTGTAAGTCTGTTATACCTACTCTTCTGTAAATTTTCACTTTTGTTGGTAAAAAAGTAGCTCTTCTTCCTGAAAAAGTGTTCAAGAACCCAAACACACATCTCATTTACCGTGGTTGCAACAATTTGTGACACTAGGGGTTGCTGTTGCCCCGTGTAACCTGCAGACAGCACGTCCAGACACCAGGTAAAAATATCAGAAGTAATTTAAATTTCTTCTACACTGTGCACAAAGCACTTCCACCTCCACAATACACAATAATAACCAATAAGCAATACAATAACACTAATAATCAATCCTCCTCTCCACCCAGCAGCTCCGTCACACTCCCTCCCAACTCCGGCTCCGTCTGCTGGGTTTCCCATCGTCCTTTTTATAGTACTCGACCCGGAGGTGCTTCTATCCCTCAGTCCATGTGATTCCATAGCACTTCTGGGTCAGATTAAAACTCTTATTTTATTCAGCCCGGAAGTACTTTAGTTCTTCCGTCCCCGTAGCTGGTAAGTACTTCCGGGCAATAATAGAAACAATCTTCGTATCTCCCTGCAGCATCCCCTGGCGGCCCCCACGGTATCCAGCAGGGCTGTGAAGATGAACTCCATTGTCCATGATGGCCTGCGGGCATCCGGGGCACCTCCATGCTGCAGGGAGAACTCCATCTAGCGGCCTGAGGGTGTTGGCCGGGATAAGCTGCCTGCCATCTCTCACAAATTACATTTATATTTAGTTGTTAAAGAATACAGTATGTCTTACTTTTGTTTCTTACTCAGTGTTAGTATTTTAAATATTAATAAAGTAAATATTCCTAGATGATATGGCATATTACCTTTCCACCAGCTTTAAAAAGCTGCCATCATTGCTAATATATGAAGGCCTGTACAATAGTTGTTCAACAGCAATAAAGACCAGTCTGCTAAGCTTTATGTTTACATTTAAGTTAATACAGTAGATTGCATACTTGTAAGTTTTATTTGAATTATGTTGAGTAGAGCTAGATGCTCATGGAATTGTAGTTACAGATTATTGTATTTCATTTTCTTTTTCTCACAGAGACTTTCCAGATAGTGAGACAGACTAAAGCACATGAGGGCAGCATCTTCACTCTCTGCCTTCTCAAGAGTGGTGCTCTGCTTAGTGGTGGCGGCAAAGATCGAAAAATTATGTGGTGGAGCAAAGACCTGACTCTAAACAGGGAAGATGAGGTATGTCTTAATGCATTCCGCTATTTAAGTTTCAGCTGGTCTCATCATTGTGTATCCCAAAAAATATGGCGGCACCTTTAAAATACACAATGTTAAGGGTGGGGATCGATCTGTTCTTAACTCAGTTTTTCTTTTTGTAAAAACTTGATTGCTTTGTATGGATTGCAATAAAATTAATAAAAAAAAAATACACAATGTTATCTTCTTGGTGTACAATATGCAAACTTAGGCTAAATGAGGAACATTTTATACACAACAATTAAAGCAAAATACAAGTGTGAGCAACAAGAGCGACTCATAGTATAATATAAATGTACAAGAGGCACATCTTAAATCAGTTTGATACATGTTAAAATACTAATAAGATGTGTATAGTAAAGCTTGGCATCCTCATAACATTATTTATTTTTGTACTGAAGGCAGCATAGGAGTAATGACATCTGCATTTAATGCATTTACAGAATTTCAGGCTTTGTAATATAGTTTAGCAAAATAATAAAGTAAATGTAACTAAAAAGAAAACAAGACTACTGAATGCCTTGCCACAAATGTTCTGTATTGGTTCTCTCATGTTACTGAATCACCTGCACATTTTGCTCAGGATCTTATGAAGAGGACTCTATGTGCTTTATTCAGTGGAAAGCCATCTTTCCCCCTTCCATCGTCTTCATTCTCCTCTCACACATAATGACATGTAAATCTGAGGTCAAAGGCTCATAAACAGAGTAACAGTGACTACTTTGGAAAATTAAAAACCTTACTCATTATAGGAACTATTTTAAAGTGCTCATTACATTAACATACCATTAACTATTTTGACAAGAGATTTCTGTTCACTACAATTTTCTGTACTGTATATTTCATATAATTAATTCCAGCATTTCCATTATGAAGAGATAAGTGGCTCCAGATAGCAATTAATATGTTGATTGACATTTCCATCTTTTTTGACATCTGTGGAAAATGTTTGTTAACAAAGTTCAATTTGTGTTTGATCTACCGTACATGTTTGAATAATATCTGGTTTTTATCCATATTGTGTTAATAATACTTTTAAACACATGCAAGTTATGTAATGTGGTCTCCACTGAGAGCAAAAAGATTTGGCTTCACTTGGTGTAAATTGTATGCATTGGCTAATCTCAGAATTATGTGAAAGGTAATGAGATGATCATGTTTTCTGTTTTACATTCTTTATTGGTGATTAAGGCAGTGTGGGAACTACAGTAGGTTAAACAAGGAGATTACAATTTCAATCAAATATTCAGGCTGGAGAAAAAAACAAAACATATAATCTATTCCATATTGTAGAACTATTTTATTTGTTTATATATGTGCAGATTCCAGAACAATTTGGAGCAGTGCGAACTATAGCCGAGGTTAAAGAGGGGGAGCTTCTCATTGGTACCACCAAAAATGCCATTCTACGTGGGAAATTCTCAGATGGGTTCACTCCAATAGTTCAGGTAAATTTTTGAAATTGCAATCTATTAGCTTCTTGCATCTCAATTTAGAGATAGTACCTAAAGTAATTTCACATGATCATAAGAAAGATTCTTGGGAGGCTTTTTTCCATGTAATTAAACTTAATGTGCCTTTGCATATGCTTTGCAAAGCTGATTTTTCTTATGATGCGAAAAAGGGATTTGCTGCTATTTTCTATTAACAAGAGAACAAAAGCTCCACACTGTTACTGTCCCATGGCAAATGTAATTATTTTAGTTAAAACTTACATATAAGCTGTACCTAAATAAAGCATGTTTTAGGGGATTTATGTAGCTTGGAATGTATTTTATCTTTTCTAGTCAGGTTTCAGGTAGCTCATCATATTGTAGTAATATATCCAGTTTCATAACTAGCTGGCTAGGTTACACACTTGGTTTGTGAAAGTATTGTACAAAATTCTGTAGAGTTACTGTTGATTTTTTACTTAACACATTTTTAATGCAAACAATGAATATTGACCAGGCAAAGAGAGAGGTGCATCTACTGTACATGCTTTTTAGATATAAAAATGTTTTAATGAATAGAAACTCTCAAGGAATAATTTCAAATATAATACAGGTTGAACTAAAACACCTGTTTTAATTAAATATCCACTTCAGTTTTGAAAAAAAACACTTATGAAATTATGAATAAGATAAATAAATAAGAAATCCATCTGAAAGTAAAATTGTCTGAATTAAGAAATTGGAATGAACAACAAGCAGCAGAAGAGTCTGTGGACAATAAAGATAAAAATGACACTTAATGTTTTGTGCCTACAGGGCCACACAGGTGAATTATGGGGTTTAGCAACTCATCCATTTAAGAACATGTTTCTGAGCTGTGCTCATGACAAGCAAGTGTGCCTATGGAATGGTGTGGGCCACTCATTGGAATGGAGCTCAACACTAGAGGTAAGGAGAAATTGGATTCTTGTTCTTTAGCTAGATAATGCAGTGTTTTCTTGTGTTGTGTTAAAATTCTGAACCTGATGATGCTTTTCTTCAAATGCCTACAGCAGTTCTTCACATTTATTAACTTTATTTTTGTGTAACTGACTGTAGTATGGTACCGTGTTAGCTATTATGGATGGAATGAGCAGTCAAGCAAAATGACACCTTTTATTGGCTAACTAACTTAAAATTTAAAAGTTAGTTAAAAGGTTAGTTAGCCAATAAATGGTGTCATTTTGTTTGACTTCTCATTGTGTAACACCTTAAATTATACAAGACAATATTAAAAAAAGTTAAACATCTTTAAAACATCTCCTTCTCTTCTGATGTATTCAGTTTTTATGGATGTCAATTGCCTTTCATCTTCTAAAATTAAATATTAAATACGTTAGTAAATATATTATGCATTAAATATATTATGTTTATTTCTTTCAAACTGATGATATATAGAAACTACTGTATAGCATAGTCTTACTAAATACAAGAAGTATTGAAAGTTTAATACCAGTTCTATATGAATAATTGTTAAAATGTTTATTTTACATAGACTAACCATTTTCATTGATGGAATAATGACCCTTGACCGAATAATAGTTTTGGTCAAGCAACCAATTTCACCTTGATTATTGATGCAAAAAGTTAAACTACTTAAAGTATTGCACCATTGTACTGCTATATGGAGAATCTGATATATTTCTGACAGTAGATCTGTATTTTTCTAAGGTTTGTTTTGTAATGTTTGTCTTACAGGAAACTGGTCTGTGTGCAGACTTCCACCCTAATGGAAATGTTGTTGCTGTTGGTCTCAATACAGGAAGGTAAATTCCAAGTGTATGTTTTTCAAAAACAGATTCGATACATATCCCTTCAAGCTTATCTAGTACTGAGAATATCATTGTACAAGCCCTATAAGAGTATTTTCATTGTTCTGTTAGGAATATCAGACGGTTTCATTAATATAGACCATTTCTGTGTTTGGCACAGAATGAGAAATAGGACTTGATTCCATTCTTACTTTTGAACTTTCACTATACCAGTATTTTTATGCAAAAACCAAATAGATCAAAATTCAGTGTTACATTTCAAAGGGTTATATACTGTATTGCTTTTGACATTGGTCAGATTCTGGGCATGGGTAGACATTACCTGAACTGATTAGTGGTGGATGAAATTGAGGCACAGACCAAAGAATGTATAACCAGCACTTCCTTTTTATTATACATGTGCCAGAACTATGACAATTCAGTGTCAAATACTACTAAAACACAGATCCTTTGCTGTGACACAGAACATATACATACATACATACATACATACACACACACACAACAACAAAAACAGAAAAACAAGCAATTGATTCTTCTAACTCCTCTTTCCCTCTGAACAAAATCAAAAACTGAAAAAATAATCACTCTTAGTTTCTGCACCACACTCTCTCTGCAGATACTCATGCCCAAATCCAGTCAAAAGACAACCCAAAGTATCTGTCCTTTTGAGTTGTCAATTTGTACAGTATATCTCTTCCTAGAGAACTTTTTGATGAATAAACTCCTTTCATTTATTATTTTTGTCCTGAGTTGGGAGGTGCTCCCTTCCATTTACTGCCCAAAGATATAGTATACAGTAATCCCTCCTCGATCGCGGGGGTTGCGTTCCAGACCCCCCCGCGATAGGTGAAAATCCGCGAAGTAGAAACCATATGTTTGTATGGTTATTTTTATATATTTTAAGCCCTTATAAACTCTCCCGCACTGTTTATAAATATTCCCCGCAGAGTTATACAGCATAATCCCTTTGTATTCTCTTAGATATTAGGTAAGATTCCTTGAAATTATGTATATAAACACACACTGTTTATATACAGTAAAACCTAAATATTATTTTAAAGATATTGAGTGTCTCCGATATCACATATGTTACAGCCATTACGATAGACAGGTCACCAGCAATAAATACGTACATTGCAAGAAAAATAGTATACAGTAAATATGTGTACAGTGACACTAAACGTACATACATGTACTAAGCACTGTAAGAAGAAAATTAATTATGGTTACTCACCAACAATGACACGATGACTTGTCCGATAACAATGAGTTTAATTTTACTGCACAACAAAGGAGAGCGTTACAGCCCTTGTAAAGGAGCCACTTCAGGCGATTGTGTAGCACTGCCGTTGTTCTTCTTCTGGCAGTCTTCAATCAAAATCCCTAAAGCAGATTCCATCCAGACTACTGCCTTATTACATCCACTTACAACTCGTTTTGCACCCTGGTTAAAAGGACGCTGCAGCCGTAGATCTTATATTCCTTTCCTACTTTTTAAATAAAAAGAATCGTAGCCTTCAACAAATCCAAAACGTTTACCTTTTCGGCAATCGTTAACATCTTCTTCTTGCGCTTGGGCACGGCACCTGAAGCAATAGCAGATTGTTTTGGAGCCATAATGAAGGGCTTGACTATGCAAAAAGATAAACACTAAAGAGCACAACTCTTTACACAGCGAAGCACGTTGATGCTGAATGAGCGAGATGAGACTTCCTGGTTAACACTGCATTCAGCACGCAGGAGCTCAACTGCGTGCTCTGATTGGTTAGCTTCTCAGCCATCTGCCAATAGCGTCCCTTGTATGAAATCAACTGGGCAAACCAACTGAGGAAGCATATACAGGAAGTAAAAAGACACATTGTCCGCAGAACCCGCGAAGCAGCGAAAAATCCGCGTTATATATTTAGTTATGCTTTCATATAAAATCCGCGATAGAGTGAAGCCGCGAAAGTCAAAGCGCGATATAGCGAGGGATTACTGTATATGCAAAGAAATGGCCCATCTTCTATCCTTCAAGTTTCTGAACTCATTACTGTAAAAACAAACAGAAAATTAAATGTTGTCCTGTACATTTCATGATAAGATTGTTAACTATTAATGTTACTTAAAACCTGTAAGAGATCCTCCCCAATTTCAATTTAGACTTTCCCATAAATATAGCACTGTGCTAACAGACTAATTTTAACAACTCTTTGAAATAAATCAACATCTCTACTTTCCACCTCTACCAGTATAAACACCAGCTCCACTTTCAAACACAGCACTGTAAAGATTTTCACTTTCAAAGCTGTCGTTTCATTCTTAACCAGTTTTCTTCTTGTTCAAATGCTTACTCTCACAGCACAGCCTAATTTTGTTACAAAAGAATTCCTTTGTCCTTGTGAAATGTGGCAATAAATCTACTAAATGAACATTTTCCAGTTTAATTTCTGGAGTAGCAGTACACAAATTAAATGGTTTGGTTCCTGCTTTGTTTTTGTTTTGGTTTGGTTTATATCTTGCTTTGTAAAGTGAAAAGAATTAATATTTGAGTAATAAACAGCAGAAAAAAATTATCATGTGGGATTTACAAGACATCAAGGAAAAGCTGGGAAGTAAATATAACTACTTAGATGACACGCATACTTATTTAAAAGTAATAAAAAACATTTTTCAAACAGATGTTACATTTTTTTGCTCATATATAACATACTATCAATTAAATAGTTGGAACAGCATGAGACATATTTAAACTGTTCCCTGAAGCAAAGGTCTAGATGCCACTTGCTTTGACATGACCATTTGCATTATTTCCTTGGCCAGGCAAATTAAAAACCACAATGCCTTAGCGTTACATTACATTCTCAGGCCTGCCTAGTTCTATTCACAGTGGTGGGGAGCTGAAGTCTGTGATGGCTACATTGCACGTAGAGTAGGAACCAGCTTGGACACCAGTCCATCTTTGGGTCCACTCACACACACACACTATCACTGACACTTGCATGATGCCATTTTATACTTGCCTATTAATCTTCCATAAAAAAAGTAGTTGGAAGTGCTGAAGGGAAACCACCCCAGACACAGAAAGAAAGAAAGAGAACGAACGAACGAACTCCATGAGTACAAAGACCAGGAATGGGAATAAAACCCAGGGGATTAAAATCCAGGAGACACCAGCTTTAAACACTGTCCCATATTTTTCATTTGCCTTTAATGATACTGGTGTATAACATTTTGGAGAAGATAAGGTCAGATTTCTGTTCTCAAAGTACAAAGACAGTCTTGCAGGAAACACTGTTATTGAGAGTCACTTTAATGCTGGTCTAAAAAATAAGCAAAGTAGCTTTCCACATTCAGTAGCATTTGCTTATCAAAATGAACAATTTATTGATTTTGCAAAGTCATGGATAACTGAAGTGAATTTAGCCTAATGAATACTTAATGGCCACAGGTTTGTGTATTTATTTTATTCGGTAGGTTTATTCCAATCTGTAGGTTTAATTTCTGCCTGTGTTGTCTATGTTTGTGTTACCAATCACTATATACATTGGCTTATAAACTTATAAAAACTATTTTAAACATAACTTAGATAATATTTGTGTTCGGTTCAACTTCTTAAGTGGACACATTATCATTGTTTTGTATTTCTTTAAAATAAATAGAACCTACAAAGTATCATTTATTGTCATTATGTCTTACAATACCTAAAGTCTGGAATTTCTATATTTTGTTTTAGATTTGAAATGTACTTGAGTTTGATCCTTTTAGATACAGATGCACAAATTTTAAATGGGTAAAAGAATCTGCACTAAAGAATGTTTTTGCAAACGCGGCCTGTCAAATATTAGAGGCAACGGTTCTCCTCCTAGTAAATGACATTATTATCATCAGTAGTGGGAAGCATTTTAATTTCTGGGCACCACTATTAGTAATAATCTGAATTGCTATGAGAAAATTGCTTCTTTTATATAAAAGTGCTCAAAGATGTATGTTTTTTCCTTTCCTAACCTAAATTATCGCATGTCCAGCAATAGGACAGCCACTGAATGTCAATGTCAGTTTATTTATATAGCACATTTAAAACAACATAGGAATGCTGTGGCCAAAGTGCTTTACAATAATAGAATAAAAGAAAACAAACAAATAACATAAATAGAAATAAAATATATGAACATAAAATAAAATACATAATAAATAGAAGTAATGTTATATAATCACAAAGAGGAAACCATCAGTATTACTGAAGGTCACTGAATGGAAGTGAATAGAAATTAGTTTTTAATCTTAAACAGTTCAATTGTAGACGACTCCATTATATGATGAGGTAAAGAGTTCCACAGGCGAGGAGCAGCAGCTGCAAAAGCCCTGTCCCTCTTAGTTTTACACTTGGTACAAGGGACAACAAGAGAAAACTGACCAGAAGATCTAAGCACTCTAGATGGCTGGTGTAAAACACACAATTCAGATAAATAGGCAGGAGCAAGTCCATGTAAAGATTTAAAAACTAGCAACAAGATTTTAAAATCAATTCGAAAACTGACAGGCAGCCAGTGTAAAGAAGCTAAAATAGGAGAAACAGAGTCATACTTTCTTGCCCCAACCAGAAAGCGAGCGGCAGCATTCTGGACCAACTGTGACCTGTTTATCAGGGATTTGTTAATCCCAGAATACAGTGAGTTGCAGTAATTGAGGCGAGAAAAATTAAAAGCATGGGTAGCTTTCTCAAGATCCCTAGAAGATAAAAAAGGCTTGATCTTACCTAACAGACGAAGCTGGAAAAAGCAACTCTTGACAACAGAATTTACTTGTTTCTCAAAAGAGAGGTTACTGTCAAAGATAACACCTAGATTGCGGACTTGAGGTTTGCAAAAGACAGAGAAACAGATGAGAACTCCAAGACCAATTTGGGCTTTAGCTGGTGGACCCACTATAAGCACCTCCATTTTATTTTGATTCAGATCAAGAAAATTATTAGCCATCCAGGATCTTAGTTCAGAAAGACAGTTGTGGAGTTGATTTATTGCGAAGTTGCAGACAGGAATATAAACCTGAATATCATCAGCATAGCAGTGAAAAGAAATGTTACATTTCCTAAAAATAGCTCCAATAGGATGAAGATATATAGAGAATAAAATATGTCCCAAAATGGATCCCTGAGGAACACCACATTTAAGAGGAGCAGTAGACGAAAAAGAGGAATTTAAAGTCACTGAAAAGTGTCTACCAGCTAAATATGACCTGAACCAGTTAAGAGCAGCCCATTTAAGCCCAACAAGATGTTCAAGCCGCATCAGCAATATCTCATGGTCAGTGGTGTCAAAGGCAGCGGACAGGTCAAGGAGGACAAGGACTGCCGCATCACCTGAGTCAGTAATAAAAGAGATGTCATTGAATGCTTTCAGGAGGGCCATTTCAACACCATGATAACGCCTAAGCATGATAACACTGAAAGCATCTCTCCTTCCTCCATGACTGTCTGATTTATTGGTGAGCATCTCTTCCCTTACAAAATAAACAATAATGAGTTGTTGAGAGAGCAGAAGGACCTTAGGGCTAAAACTGCAGCTGTCCTGCAATGCCTCAATCTTTCCATTAAAGTGCAAACATGATAAATTAGTAAATAAATTGAATGAATGAGAAGGTGGAACTCGGACATTGACTGGGCCAAAACAAGAGAAGGCCATAGATTGATTGTAACATTTAAGAGAGTTTATAGATTAGCATTTAAATTTTGACACTATGTTAGTCTTGTGGCCATCTTAAATAACATGGCCACCATGTGAATTACTTGTGTATCATGTGCCCAGCAACCATGTAGTGTTCTAGCAACCAGCCACTCAAAATACAAACAAAAGTTGTGACACCCAAGAAAAATACAAAGTGGTACATTATGATAGTACAAGTAATAAAAAACTAATGGAACACAAGCAGTCCTGGCTGCACTGTGTGCAGGACTTGGGTAAAGGCATAAGCAGATGAAATAAGTATAAGACACATTTTTTCAGCCAACCACAACTTTCAGTTATAACCATTGGGAAAATGTTACCGGTCACTCAAAGCAAGAACCTTTCAGAATGTCAGTACATCATAAGTGACAGACATGCATTTTTTATATTTTTATTTCTGAACTAATTGAGTAAAACTGGCATTAATAGTATGATTTAATTTCAGGGTTTTTTTTTTCTTGAAAGAGCAGCAGATTTTTACCTATTTATAAAGTTAATCTGTGTTGGAATCTTTAATTAAAATGTATGGTGCTTACATTTCTGGGCTGAAATTCAAGCCCTGTAAAAGAAATAACATCTAGCTTACATTAGACCTTAATTCTCTAAACAAAAAATGATTTCAACAATAAAAGCCTAATCATACTGTAAGCTGACCTGGTTAAAAACTGCAAAAATAAAAATTTTCATTATTAAAGAAAAGTATGTGAAAAACACTGTAAGATTATGAATGCAGTAAATTTGATTTTGTGCCAAATTGTTCTTATTTTTATCATGGCTTGTGGTTACCCAGAAAGAGTGTCCCTCTGTGGTTTTGTACATTTTGTGGATGTTCATTGGAGCAGACTCGAGGTTCCTGTAGTCATTTACAAGAGAACATTCCAAGGCTATCATTGAACCATTTAAATTAATTAAGGTTAAGAAGAGAACTATTGATGTCTGCACCCTTTAATCTGTATTCTAAATATTTGTTTATCCATCCATCCATTTTCTAAACCTGTCTGCGATTGGCTACGATAAAATCAGACATGTCAGAGGGGCAAGCTGTGTACGAGGGAAAGCTGACAACCAATGAATGCTCATTCAAAAGTATATGCGATTTCAACCTCACAAACGAAAGAGAAGCTCATCTGTCTGATATCTTGTGTTTTATGTGCTAAAGAGGAATGGAAAATAACAAAAAAGGACAGAGACAGTGACTGAACGCACTACAGCCATTAACCTTTTGTACAGTGCCGATACAGCACTGGCTGCATTAGGCAGCACAAGGGCTGTGAACTTCAAAAACAGAAGAGATGCTCATCTGTCTAATGCCTCATATTTTACATGCCATAACAGAATGAAAATAAATAAAAAGCAGAGATTGCTGCAGAATTCACTGTAGCTGTTAATCCTTCATACAGCACCGGCTCCGTCAGTCAGCACCCTATTGGATGTGAGAAAAAGGGGAGTGCATGAATGCACTGGAATTTCTACACTCATTCGGTAAATGTGACATGGACTGCGGTTTTCTGTTGTGGAATTATACATAGTGCAGTGACAAGACCAGCAACTGCGATTGGCAAATCTGACATACCCCACAACAAAAAGTTGGTTAATGTGACATTGGCTTAAGGATCAGTCAATCAAAGATTTGACCCTAAAGACTTTGTACAGGACTGCTGCAGTCACAGAGACAGCATATACAGTAAATATGAACAGTTCTCACCTTGTCTGCACATGAAGTATGGCCACAGCTGTCTAAGTCAGCTGAAGCAAAGTGATCACATCATTCAAACCCAAGTCAAATAGTGCCTTTCCTACAATCCAGTGCAGGGCACACAATGTGAACTCACTCACACATGGCCAATTTAATGTGACAGATTAAGGTAGCACTTGTTGTTTTTGGGTTGCAAAAGGAAGCCAGAGATTTTGAGAAATCCCACACAAACATGGGTAAAAAATGCAGAGTCCACCCGAACAGTGAGGGGACATAGATTAACACCCATGTCCCTTAACAGTACTTTTATATACTCCAGTCATCCTTCCATTTTCCGAGATATCTTATCTAATTCAGGATTACAAGAATTTAGAGCCTATCCGGACAGCTTTTAGTTACACCCACTATGTAATGTGCAAAGTACTTGAAAACAATAAAGGTTGTTTCACAAGATGTTTCTCACTTTGCCCATAAAGTATGCTTTAGTCAAGTCCAAGTTTACTATTTCAATGACAGATAAATATTTTACTTGCAAATCTCAATTAACTGATTACAGACCATATTATATGCACTGTTTTGCATCCAAACACGCAAAGTTAGAACAACACATAGTCTATTAGCTATGAATATGGAGTGTTACAGGAAAAGGATAAAAGCACTGAGAAAATGAAAGCTTTGCGCTGAATGAATATGGCAATATATCAGCCCCGGGACAAAGGATAATCATCAGATGCAGGTATTGTCAGAGCTTGCCTTGGCATTTAGCTACAAACTGAATTAATTCAATTTTTACAATATTTAAAACTTATTATTTAAAACTAACCATTATATAATATTTTCGTACAGAAAAAAAACAGATCTAGTCTTATCCTTATAATTAATTATATTTATGACTTAACATTTGATTCTTTCATTTCCAAGTATTGCTTTTCTGAAAGATGTTTCATTTAAGATTTTATTTAATCTGTGTCGTTGCACTAAACATAGTTGTGACAGAAAAATGGTTAGCACTACTGCCTCACATCTACCTGCGTTCAAACCCTGGTCTGTGTGGAGTTCACACATTCTCCCTATGACTGTGTGGGGTTTCTTTTGTCACTCCAGCCTCCTCTCACATCTCAAAGATGTATGAGTTAGGCTGACTGGTGATTGTGAACTAACCCAATATTAGTGAATGTACTTGTGTTAATGCGTGCAGTGCAATCAAGTGCTTCATCCTGTCATGTATTCAGTGCTGCAAGGATAGCTTCCAACTCTCTATGACTTTGTATTGGATTTTGTGTGTTTGTGAACTAATAAACAAATGCAGTAAGGTAACATTGCCCTTTGCAATATTTGCAATATGCTCTTAAACTGTACAGCCCTTTCTTAAATTTGCTGTCAAATTTTTAGTGAGCAACTGCTAAAGCAACTTTATCTTGTTCAAGTGCATTAAGGGAGCACTGGAACTCGCATATGCCCTCTAGTGGCTGGCATGGAATCTGTAGCATAACTGACAAGCAGGCATACAAAAACAGATGTTTGCTTTTACAATACCTTATAAAAGACTTTTAATACTTTATAATATTCCATTGCAGCCTCTGAAAGGTATTTCACAACAAAAATTGTGATTTTAAAAAAGTATTCTCCTATTAAACAAGATGTTTTAATGCATGTGTAAAAAAACAGAAAAAGATGGCATTTATCTTCCAGATTGCATAATCCTGTCAGGGGTCATAGGGATAGATTCACATATAGGATCAAAACAATGATGGGGAAAATGTTAAAAAATTCTTCAGGCTCACCTAAATATAATACATTCATTCTAAGACTGAATGTCTGTCTGACTCAAGAGTAAAATTAACCTTAATGCTGAAACATCCCTAGGTGAGGGATGAGACAAAGAGCGGTTCAACAAACCTCCGATGAAGAATAAAGACCTTGGACGACGTTTTCCCTTGCCTGGATGCGGGTCACCGGGGCCCCCCTCTGGAGCCAGGCGTGGAGGTGGGGCTCGATGGCGAGCGCCTGGTGGCCGGGCCTGCACCCATGGGGCTTGGCCGGGCACAGCCCGAAGAGGTAACGTGGGTCCTCCTCCCCATGGGCTCACCAAACTATGGGAGGGGCCAAGGAGGTTGGGTGCAGTGTGAGTTGGGTGGTGGCCGAAGGCGGGGACCTTGGCGGTCTGATCCTCGGCTACAGAAACTGGCTCTTGGGACGTGGAATGTCACCTCTCTGAAGGGGAAGGAGCCTGAGCTAGTGCGCGAGGTCGAGAGGTTCCGGCTAGATATAGTTGGACTCACCTCGACGCACAGCTTGGACTCTGGAACCAATCTCCTTGAGAGGGGCTGGACTCTCTACCACTCTGGAGTTGCCCCCGGTGAGAGGCGCCGAGCAGGTGTGGGCATACTTATTGCCCCCCGACTCGGAGCCTGTGCATTGGGGTTTACCCCGGTGGACGAGAGGGTGGCCTCCCTCCGCCTTCGGGTGGGGGGAAGGGTCCTGACTGTTGTTTGTGCGTATGCGCCGAACAGCAGTTTGGAGTATCCACCCTTTTTGGAGTCTCTGGAGGGGTTGCTAGAGGGCATACCTTCTGGGGATTCCCTCGTTTTGCTGGGAGACTTCAATGCTCACGTGGGCAATGACAGTGAGACCTGGAAGGGCGTGATTGGGAGGAATGGCCCCCCCGATCTGAACCCGAGCGGTGTTTTGTTATTGGACTTCTGTGCTCGTCATGGATTGTCCATAACGAACACCATGTTCAAGCATAAGGGTGTTCATATGTGCACTTGGCACCAGGACACCCTAGGCCTCAGGTCGATGATCGACTTTGTGGTCGTGTCGTCGGACTTGCGGCCATATGTCTTGGACACTCGGGTGAAGAGAGGGGCGGAGCTGTCAACTGATCACCACCTGGTGGTGAGTTGGCTTCGATGGTGGGGGAAGATGCCGGTCAGACCTGGTAGGCCCAAACGTGTTGTGAGGGTCTGCTGGGAACGGCTGGCAGAGTCCCCTGTCAGAAGTAGCTTCAACTCCCACCTCCGGCAGAACTTCAACCACGTCCCGAGGGAGGTGGGGGACATTGAGTCCGAATGGGCCATGTTCCGTGCCTCTATTGTTGAGGCGGCTGACCGGAGCTGTGGCCGCAAGGTGGTCGGTGCCAGTCGTGGCGGCAATCCCCGAACCCGTTGGTGGACACCGGCGGTGAGGGATGCCGTCAAGCTGAAGAAGGAGTCCTATAGGACTTTTTTGTCCTGTGGGTCTCTGGAGGCAGCTGATAGGTACCGACAGACCAAGCAGAACGCGGCTTCGGTTGTTGCTGAGGCAAAAACTCGGGCATGGGAGGAGTTTGGAGAGGCCATGGAGAACGACTTTCGGACGGCTTCGAGGAGATTCTGGTCCACCGTCCGGCGTCTCAGGAGGGGGAAGCAGTGCAGTGTCAACACCGTATATGGTGGGGATGGCGCGCTGCTGACCTCGACTCGGGACGTTGTGGGTCGGTGGGAGGAGTACTTCGAAGACCTCCTCAATCCCACTAACATGCCTTCCAATGAGGAAGCAGAGCCAGGGGACTCTGAGGTGGGCTCTCCCATCTCTGGGACTGAAGTCACCGAGGTGGTCAAAAAACTCCTTGGTGGCAGGGCCCCGGGGGTGGATGAGATACGCCCGGAGTTCCTTAAGGCTCTGGATGTTGTAGGACTGTCTTGGTTGACACGTCTCTGCAACATCGCATGGACATCGGGGACAGTGCCTCTGGATTGGCAGACCGGGGTGGTGGTCCCCCTCTTTAAAAAGGGGGACCGGAGGGTGTGTTCCAACTATAGAGGGATCACACTCCTCAGCCTCCCTGGAAAAGTCTATTCGGGGGTTCTGGAGAGGAGGGTCCGTCGGATAGTCGAACCTCGGATTCAGGAGGAACAGTGTGGTTTTCGTCCTGGTCGCGGAACAGTGGACCAGCTCTACACCCTTAGCAGAGTCCTGGAGGGTGCATGGGAGTTTGCCCGACCGGTCTACATGTGTTTTGTGGACTTGGAAAAGGCATTCGACCGTGTCCCTCGGGGAATCCTGTGGGGGGTGCTCCGGGAGTATGGGGTACCGGACCCCCTGATAAGAGCTGTTCGGTCTCTGTACAACCGGTGTCAGAGCTTGGTCCGCATTGCCGGCAGTAAGTCGAGCCCGTTTCCAGTGAGAGTTGGACTCCGCCAGGGCTGCCCTTTGTCACCGATTCTGTTCATAACTTTTATGGACAGAATTTCTAGGCGCAGCCAGGGTGTTGAAGGGGTCCGGTTTGGTGGACTCAGGATTGGGTCACTGCTTTTTGCAGATGATGTTGTCCTGTTTGCTTCATCAGGCCGTGATCTTCAGCTCTCTCTGGATCGGTTCGCAGCTGAGTGTGAAGCGGCTGGGATGAGAATGAGCACCTCCAAATCTGAGACCATGGTCCTCAGCCGGAAAAGGGTGGAGTGCCCTCTCAGGGTTGGGGGAGAGATCCTGCCCCAAGTGGAGGAGTTCAAGTATCTCGGGGTCTTGTTCACGAGTGAGGGAAGAATGGAGCGCAAGATCGACAGGCGGATCGGTGCGGCATCTGCAGTGATGCGGGCTCTGCATCGGTCTGTCGTGGTGAAAAAGGAGCTGAGCAGTAAGGCAAAGCTCTCAATTTACCAGTCGATCTACGCTCCTACCCTCACCTATGGTCATGAGCTATGGGTAGTGACCGAAAGAACGAGATCGCGGATACAAGCGGCTGAAATGAGTTTCCTCCGCAGGGTGTCTGGGCTTTCCCTTAAAGATAGGGTGAGAAGCTCAGTCATCCAGGATGGGCTCAGAAAAGAGCCGCTGCTCCTCCGCATCGAGAGGAGTCAGATGAGGTGGCTCGGGCATCTGATCAGGATGCCTCCTGGACGCTTCCCTGGTGAGGTGTTCCGGGCACGTCCAACCAGGAGGAGGCCCCGGGGAAGACCCAGGACACGCTGGAGGGACTATGTCTCCCGGCTGGCCTGGGAACGCCTTGGGATTCTCCTGGAAGAGCTGGAAGAAGTGGCCAGGGAGAGGGAAGTCTGGGCCTCTCTGCTTAAGCTGCTGCCCCCGCGACCTGACCTCGGATAAGCGGAAGAGGATGGATGGATGGATGGATGGATGCTGAAACAGTGCTTGTTCTGAAAGGCAGTTATTGTGACATTTCATATGTGGTTTGATCTCCCAATCTATAAACGTTTTGAAAAAAGTTGCTAAAGGTTATTTTCATACCAAAAATAGATAAGAGGGTTAGAGACATTTCTCTATTCTCATTTCTATTTTTTCAGAGTGGGAGTAACATTTACTGTTTGTATGTTTTGTAGTTGTATGCAGCTCCTCAGTAACTCCTTATGAAACTTTATTACTTTTCTTGATCTTACTTAATCCAATTCAAGGTTACAGGAAGATTAGAAACTGTCCTAACAGCTCTTGGTGCAAGGCGCAAGCCAACACAGAATAAGATTTTTGTGTACAGCAAGGCATGCATTCACTCTTTCACACTCACTCTTATTAGGCCTACTGATAAAGAATGATAAATTTAACTTGCACATCTGAGATCTGCAAGGAAAAGTAAAGATTACAGTGCAAACCCCATGCAGAGTGTGTTGCCAATGACCAGATCAGGATTCAAACCCTGGCCCTTGGAGTGTTAAGACAGCATTCTTTACCAGTGCACTAACATGCCACCCATGAATTGTAGCTGTTCATATTAAACATTTGTGTTATGTATTTTTTGTTTTAATAAGTTAACTAAACGAAATGTAAGTGAAAAAGCATTGAAGAAAAATTGATCTTGTATTGTACATGTGTTTTGAAACACTTTGTTCTTGTCACTCCACAGATGGGTAGTATTAGATATTGAGACCCGAGAGGTTGTGTCTGACTTTACCAATGGCAATGAACAACTTTCAGTAGTTCGCTACTCACCAGGTAATGTCTACATGTAAAGCTATAATTACAGATTTGTTTTAATAACTTCTCTCAGATGTATCAAACATGCTGTTTCTTGAAAGCTCTAGTTGATATTTGGGGAGACAAAGAAAGTTCTGGGTTACTTTATTTCTAATGGATATTATACTTGGCCTTTCTTTCAAGAGCTTTTGTCTGTGTCAACTTTTCACAATGATCATAATTTGAAATTGTTTGTTTTCATGTATTGTATTTCATGTATGGGATGATACAGCTGTTAAAGTTAGACTGTTAAGGATTTAATGTGATTTAATGTGATTTGTGGTTAAATTCAGTTGCAGAAACAAAACTCCACAGCTGTCAAATAATTGATAACCTGTTGTTGAGTGTTACAAGCTTTTACATTTTTTTGTTTTAATATGTTAATTTGGAAGTGTTTCAAATTTTGAAATTATTCAGTATATAACTTGTAAACTGAACTGAAGGTTATAAGCTACAGCTTAGAAGTCATTTTATCTGTGTTAACAGTCGTTATTTTTTTTTAAGATGGTGTCTATTTAGCAGTAGGCTCTCATGACAACTTCATATATATCTATACTGTCACTGAAGCAGGGAGACGCTACACACGCTTTGGCAAGTGCACGGTAAGATATAAAGTGCAATTTAATATGAGCTAATGTTTTATAATGGTGGGTTTCAGCCATACACAAATGATGAAGGGGCTCCAGGTGTTGTGTTTTCACCTGTTGTTTGGCTTCACTATTGTCGTTCCTATCCCATGCACATGAGACTGCTTCCCAAGTGAGAAAGCAGACAGCTCTGAAGCTGCCTTTGAGGCCTAGTGTTTTTAAAGGCTGCTCAGAACTCAGGGGTGCAGTTTCTACAATGTGTTCTAACTACAACTATCAGGTGTGGTGTAGAGGGCCAAAAATCTCATGACTGGGTTTAAATGGTGAACTCTGCCAATACTAAAAGGAGTCTGGAGTTAGGAGCTTAGGTGAATGGAAGCTGATGGGTGGATCGGGTCGAGACAGATGGAAGGTGAGAAGGAAAAGTGTTTTCTGGTAATTGAGAGGTAGGCAAATCAAAACCATCCTACTTTGACTGCCTGGAAACAACCTGTGTAGCAAATCAAAGAAGGGACAGTTAGGTTTTGTGTGTTTATGTGTGTTTTTATTTTCTTTGTTATTTTTGTGGTTTCCATTCATTCCTTAGCCTTTTGTTTGTTAAAATGAATCTTCTGTTCAAAATAATGTGACAAAGTTGATACTTCCTAATCTGTAATTCTTTCATAGTCTGCTGCATTAGAGGTTTAGAAAGCATTCTCCAGCAGTCACGAAGTATGAACCTTGTTAGGTTAAATGGCCAGAGGTTCTCAGCTCAGAGGTCGTTCTTAGGCAGTTACATAAACATAAGTCACCTGGTGACAGTAGTCATAGTGTGATCATGTGTACAGAGGACAGTAAGGTTCTTGTTTGCATGTCCAACCAATATGCAAAATGTCACCACTCTGCAGCACCATGTTAAACACAAATGTATTCAAATACATAACTTCATGATGGACTTGTTACCATTAAATGGAACATGGGAGTATAGAACATGAATGGCTGGACATTATAGATCATTAATATTTATTGATAGATAGATAGATAGATAGAGTGAGAGGGAGAACTTTATTTGTCCCATTGGGTTATACGTAGCTTTTACAGAAGTTCTTTAAATAAATATACACAGACACTATGGTCTAAACACACACCAGAATTACTAAAAAGGAAGAAAATTAAAAAGAAAGATAAACTTCTGACTTGGCAGTCATAGTCACGGTAAGGCATTATGCAGGGATATTGCTGTAGGTATGAAGGGGCCCCAGTAGCGTTTCTTGACACACTTCCACTGAATGATTTGTCTACTGTAGGATAGTAGTTGAATGGTATACTGTACAGTATGTAATAAGTACAATTTCATGGTTCAGTACGCACTCTTTGTGCTATAATTACTGATGTTACCTACTGCTTACTTGTGTCAATATAAGCGTGAGCAGGCATGTGTGGGTATTGGACTGTTGTCCAGAACTGCATCTCACTTTGTACCTAACACTCCTATGATAGGTTCCGGATTCCCATGACCCTTTTTTGGGTTACATGGGTCAGGGTATGTTAAAATTGTTGGTGCCTAAAAATTCTTGAATTACTTTTTATTATAATAACAATTATTTACAATTACACATTTATTACACGATTACTTTCACAATTATTAATTAACTAGCAAAATACCCGCGCTTCACAGCGGAGAAGTAGTGTGTTAAAGAAGTTATGAAAAAGAAAAGGAAACCTTTTAAAAATAACGTAACATGATTGTCAATGTAATTTTTTCACTGTTATGAGTGTTGCTGTCATCAAGGATTTGATTATCATTATTTCTTTCAATCAGGTTTGTATTTGAAGGATGTGTTGCGTTCAAGTTATATTCCGTGTTTGTCAACCATTGTAAACATAACAGGTTTCATTCCTCGAAGTGTTCACTACCCAAATCGGTACTCGTGAATCTAAAATGTTTAACAGGCATTCCCGGTATTAAGTTGTGGATTTGCCTGCGAATATTTAGCGGCAGCGTGTCTATGAACTTAATTTAAACTTAAGCTTTACACCTTGCTTTCCTATTGATATGTCTACAAAGGCTTGTTCAGATTCAGAGGGTTGTTCCTTTCTTACTGCATCAATAAACAGCTCATCCTACTCTTTATCTGAGACATCACACACTGCATGCACGGGTTTACCTTTCCCAGTCCTGCAAAGTCAGTTCACATGAGCTGCTCGGAGTACATGCATCGAAACTTCTCAGCTGTGCTTGTGCTATCTCGTGTGATCTTGCGATGTCCACGGCTTTATTTAATGTTAGCTCAGACCCAGCACTTAAAAGTTTCTCTTGCACTTTTTCCTGAGTTTGTTCCAAACACTATTCTATCCCTGACCATCTCATCTTTGTTTGCATAAGCACAGTCCTTCACCAGCAATTTTAACTCCATTACAAAGTGATGAAAAGTCTCGTTTATACCCTGCGTCCTCTCATCAAACTTTTATCTCGCGAATATCGTATTTGTCTTAGGCATGACAAACGCCAGTGGCAGCGTGTCTATGAACCTAATTTAAAGTTAAGCTTTACACCTTGCTTTCCTATTCGTTTGCATAAGCACAGTCCTTTACCAGCAATTTTAACTCCGTTAACAGCAATTTTAACTCCGTTACAAAGTGATCCAAAGTCTCATTTATACCCTGCATCTTCTCATTAAATCTGTATCTCGCAAATATCGTATTCGTCGTAGGCATGACAAACGCCAGCGGCAGCCTGTCTATGAACTTAATTTAAACTTAAGGTTTACACCGTGCTTTGTTTTCGCAGTAGCTGCACTTATGAATATGCTTGTATGCGTCACTCGCTTCATATTCTTTTGCTGCCTTCTCAAATGTGTAATGCGTTTTTTGAACAGGTTTCATTCATCAAAGTGATCACTACCCAAATCGGTACTCGTTTTTAATGTTTAACAGTCATTCCCGGTATTAAGTTGTGGATTTGCCTGCGAATATTTAGCGGCAGCGTGTCTATGGATGTAATTTAAACTTAAGCTTTACACCTTGCTTTCCTATTGATATATGTACAAAGGCTTGTTCAGTGTCAGAGGGTTGTTTGTTTCCTACTGCATCAATAAGCAGCTCATCTTCCTCTTTATCTGAGACATCACACATTGCATGCACGGGTTTACCTTTCCCAGTCCTGGTTTGCATAAGCATAGTCCTTCACCTGCGAATATTTAGCGGCTGCGTGTCTATTGGATAGCTGCTGATGGACGGCCTTATATGGGCAGGCACTCAATTACGTGGGAGGCGTGACGATGAGGGATGCAACTCCGCCTCACACAGCGACCGAGCTGCAGGCTATGGCCATATATATGTACGTAAGTAGATTCCAGTTATGACCGTTACACGTAGAATTTCGAAATGAAACCTGCCTAACATTTGTAAGTAAGCTGTAAGGAATGAGCCTGCCAAATTTCAGCCTTCTACCTACACGGGAAGTTGGAGAATTAGTGATGAGTGAGTCAGTGAGTCAGTCAGTGAGGGCTTTGCCTTTTATTAGTATAGATTTCAGCTTTACAGCTTAGAATATAAATTATACTCTGAAGACTTGTTAAAATGAAACTTTGTATAGAATGAAATATCATTTTTTACATTACTTAGTATACCTAGTAAATCTTGTCTACACTCCTCTTTAGAGGGAAAGAAGTGACATTGCTTTTAAGGGTGTCTTCAGCCTTCTGTTTGTGATAACTCTCAATAAATACACTTGTTTGTTTTTGTTTATTTTATTAATAATAGCAACACATGTTCCCCCCGTGGAGTTTTGTACATTCTACCTATGTGTGTTTAGGTATTTCAAATTTACCTTCTCAACCCTAGGACGTTCATGTTGGGTAAAGTGGTGATTCTAAATTGGCCCCACATGATTATGGATGTGTACTTGAGTGGGGTTTGTGATACACTGGAGCCATGTCCATTGTTGGCTTCTGCTGCCTTGGGCTGTATTAAGCATATTTAGAATGTTATGTCAATTGTTTTATACACCCAAGAACCTAGAAAGTAAATTAATATGTTTAACCTCTGTGTACTTGCTCCTCTTGCAGGGTCACTCTAGTTTCATCACTCACCTGGACTGGTCCAAAGACAGCAAATTCATCATGTCCAACTCTGGAGATTATGAGATCTTATATTGTAAGTTCAAACGAAACAGAACACTGCAACAGAGCTTAGTTTCATTTTGAAACAATACTTTTTTTTTTAATCTAAATAAAAAATTATGTGCCAGGAGGTTATTCGAGATCATATTTGTTTAAAACTTGCTTGTATCAGCTGAAATTTCGTAATTGCTGAATTAGTTGTATGCCAGTCTATTTGTCAATTAAAACTAAATATGCAGCTTTCGTAAGCAATCATGGGAATCGTCTTAACATTAAGTGGAAGAAAGTGTTTGCCAGCTCTGTATAATATTTGGAAGATGTCTCAAGTTAGTTTGACAACACCTGACGAGACCATATTTCAGTTTTTTCCAATACCATTCAATAGATTTGAATTGTCTTCTTTATTTGTGAGATATGTTATGAAACTTTTATTACTTTTATAAGAAAAAGTTCTGTAATGTCCATCCATCAATTTCTTGATCCTACTTAATCCAATTCAAGGTTACAGGAAGATTAGAAACTGTCCTAACAACTCTTGGTGCAAGGCACAAGCCAACAAGGAATAAGAATTTTGTCTAGAGCAAGGCATGCATTCACACTTCCACACTTACTCATATTAGGTCTACAAGTAGAGAATGATAAATTTAACTTGCACGTCTGCAATCTGCAAGGAAAAATAAAGATTACAGAGCAAATCCTATGCAGAGTGTGCTGCTAATATCCATATCAGGATTCAAACCCTGGCCCTTGGAGCTGAGAGACAGCATTCTTTACCAGTGCACTAACATGCCACCCATGAATTGTAGCTGTAGATGTTAAACATTTATATTATGTAAAAATTCAGAGTCACCAATTCACTTAAACTACATGTCTTTGGAATATGGGAGGAATCTGGAGCCCCTGAAGGTAGCCCACGCTGATAGAGGGAGAACATGCAAACTCCATGCAGGAGGACATGACACAACTGGCTTGAATGGCACAGACAAGTGGGCTTAATTGCATAGCTCCTTCTTTTGTTTTGTTTTTTTTTGTGTTTATGTATGTAACTGATGTATGCTTGAATAATTTACTGCCATTGCATTATATTTGTAAAAATGAACCTGTATTTAGTAATAAGTTCTATACAGGGAAAAAAAGTTTTATATTAGGGAAATTGTTTTGACGAGAATGTTGTTTATTCATTCTGAAATATACTTAACATAATCTGTCTGCAGTTACTCCTGTTATAACACGTACTGAACTGCATTGATATTGCCGATTTTGATACCTTTCGATGAATATTTATCCTTGCTCTTGGTAATCTGTTTTTAGGGGATGTAGCAGGAGGATGTAAACTGATACGGAATCGTTTTGAAAGCAAGGACCGGGAATGGGCTTCTTACACTTGTGTGCTTGGCTTCCATGTCATAGGTCAGTACAGATCAGAGCTCTTACTCATCATTACAGTTCAAAGTATTGGCCACTAGATAGGTAATACTTTATTTATCCATTTCTACTGTATATTTAAGTTCTAGAACCTGCTTATACAAAACACAAGGAATACAGTGTTTTTCTTTACTTCAGCTGTTCTGCTGTTCCATCACATAACCACAGGACATTAATCTACACCTATACTATGATTTTGTTGCATGTCTTTGTACATATACTATATTTAGCAGAATACTTTTGATTCATTTTTATTAATATGGTGATGGGGTCAAAAATTCACTGTTGAGTTCAGATTCTGATTCTATGATGTTCAGAACGTTAAGAAAAGTTTATTTTAGCATTGGTGTCTATACAAGTATGTGTGTCTGTGGCAATCCATGTACAATGATAAACTCTTAAAAAATTGATATCTTTTTCAAGCAACTTGCCCCATTTTTGTCTTGTTACAGGCTCCAATACTTATTTCCATATCCTTCAAAAATAGTTTAAATATTTCCAATGATAACTGCCACAGAAATTGTTTAATTTAACCAGGATTTTTACAGTTGGCACAATTTAGTTATGGGTCCAAGCTTACTCGACTGCAAAATCTGTGCACATTTTTCAGATGTGTAATTTGTATAAATCAGGTGTGTCCACCTCTGATCCTGGAGGACTTCAGTGGATACAGGTTTTTCTTCCTGACACTTTTTTAATCAGTGGCCATTTCCCAGTGTTAATTGAGTTCTTTCCCCTTTATTTTAAAAGCCTTGTTCTTTTAAGACTCACCCCTTTGTATTGCTTCTTTTTCCTTAATTAGCAGGCAAACAAAAGTGAGTTGTAAAGTGAGCCGACTGATGATCAGTTAATTCGGGCCTCAAACTAATTCCACTCCAACCAGTTTTTCAATTAGAAGCCGATTTCTGTTTTTATTTAAACACATTATTTAATTCCATGGCTTGTTGGTACTCTCATTCTGCACAGCAGACATTTCCAAAACTGTTAATTTTCTTTTTTTCTAGAGCACCATCAAAATGAGCAGATCAATATTATTGAGACCTTTACCTTTCTTTATTTTTAGATATTCTATGACATATAATGTATAATTTTGCTCTACATTCATTTATTTAAATATTATGAACACAAATAAATGCTATATAAGTTAACATACTTGATTGTATATTATTGCACAGTAAGCCCGGATAAATGGGGAGGGTTACATCAGGAAGGGCTTCCGGTGTAAAATTTTGCCAAATCAAATATGCGGACAACAATACAAATTTCCATACCGGACTGGTCGAGCCCCGGGTTAACAACGACCGCCACCAGTACTGTTAGTCAACAGGGTGCTGGAGAAAATTGGGCTACTGTTGGCCGAAGAAGATGCAGAGGACAGAAAGATATGGAAGAAGATGATCCGCTGTGGTGACCCCTAATGGGAGCAGCCGAAAGAAGAAAAAGAAGAAGAAGATGATTGATTGTACTGTATTGTAAAATCTTCCATTGAGTGATATCCAGCAGTATCACTAAAGTGAGATGGAAGTACTGTATGGACCATTCCATACCGATTTTTTATAATTTTATATTTATTACTTTTCTCTTCACTGTTATTTTGAAGGAAATAGGTGAACAGAATGAAATCAAAGCTTTTTTTTTTCTTCAGTGGAGAGTTCCTCAACAATCTGTTAATTCTTTTTTCCTTCCAGTGTTCATCACACATGAAAAAAGTAATTTGGTATTCAGTTACGAAATTTCTACTTGAATGAATTTCAATCCTAATCCATGTCTCTATCAAACCCCTTAGCCCATCTCAAAGTCATAGTAAAGTGATTTGATCTGGGTAGAAAAGCAGGAACCAATCATAAACATGAGTATTTAATAATATTATTAAAAAAACAAAATATGGAAGATTTCAAAGTTATATATAGACTTAGTAGGTTATGAGCCACCCCATGTTTTCAGTACAGCTATTCTCAAAATATGTAATTTTTGATTAACCATTTCATCCATCCATCCATTATCCAACCTGCTATATCCTAACTACAGGGTCACGGGGGTCTGCTGGAGCCAATCCCAGCGCGCAAGGCAGGAAACAAACCCTGGGCAGGGTGCCAGCCCACCACAGCCATTTCTTTATTCAAAAAAACAAAATTGCAAACTATGATTTTGTTATATTTTAATGTATGTTTGCTGAGATTGGGGGGTATATAGTTTAGTTATATGATCTATTTTATTAAATGCAACAGATCATATGCACTGCATTAATTACATTATCATTATTCAGTAGAAATCTTTTATCTTTGGATCAAAATGTATTGTTTTATTAGAGCATTTCAGAAATAAAGTTGTTCTACTTAAAGAGAAAAAAGTACAGTATTCTAATAAAAAGAAAAAAATGTTCTGCTGTCCATTAGATGACCACTGTTTCAAATGCAATACAAGGTCAAGAAGATTGGAATTTAGAAGCAGGCCTTTGCCACTGGTTGGTTAAATGCAAAACCTTCAGCAAATTTGGCCAACCAAGACAATGTCTTCTTATCTCTGCTCTGTAAGAATTGCTAACATGTTTCATTTTTCAATAGACAAAAATCTATAAAATCCTGTCATATTTAATATTTCTTTATACTTAACTTAGGTTGTACACTCATTTGTTTAATAATTGTATGAATCATTTGCAATCTCACCCACAATATGGCCTTTAAATGGTGACATTTACACAAAAAATGATCAACAAATAATAAACAATTATATTTTTGAGCTTTAGCAGTAATTATTTACATTGATCCAAGTTAACCTCAGTGTTCATCACTATTTTTACATAAATTCTAATATTTAATCTAACAGTAGCATGCAAATTGCTAAAAAGACAATGCTCAGATGCCTGAAACCATAACAATAGACATATTTATAATGTTTATGATTAATATAGGATGGGGGTCATCAAATAGGTTTCACTTGGGGCCAAATTCTCACAGGCCAAATATTATTTGGACCGGGTGAGAACAGGACAGGCAGATACACACACATACCTCACAAATTTTAATATAGACACACTCATTCATTCACTCCTGGAAAACTCATCCAGTCACGCACTCACTCATATCACACACATCTTAAGTCAATTTAAACTTTCTATCTGTGCAAGTTAAGGAATCATCAGGCATAGGTTTCACTGAATTCATTATGTTATTATTATATTCTAAACAAGCAAGTTTTAATCATTAGAATTTTTTTTTTGTTGAAATTCATCATGATTCTACACAATCACGTAACATTTACCAATTAACCAAGAAGAAACATTCAAAATTCAAATTGAAAATTAGCTGTGTCAAAATGTCTTAAGTGGAAAATTGATAACGCAAACTGTTATTTCAGTAATAAAAGTACAAGTATGCTTTTATAATGACACAATTTCAAATCAAGCCTTTCTGACCTGCAATGAAATGGTCACTGTCATAAAATAGCCCATTCTGAGGCACCACATCTTCAGAAGCATGGCACTTTCAGTTAGTCCTATCCACCACAGTCCAATGGCAGGTGCAGAAAGATTGAAAGCAAGTGACAGTCACTTAACTCAACAAAATAAGCGACAAGTGCTTCTATCCAACTACATAGATTCTGGATAACCAGACAAAATATGATTGTATCTTTGACTTTCTCCAACATTCACCATCCTTAAAAGATTCAATGTATTGGAACAGCCTGGGTGTGGTGGAGGAAGGACTGACACACAGACACAAACAATAGTTTCAGGGTGAGAGGGTAAGAAGCTAAGCTAAACATGAGGATCTCGGAGTAGAGCTGCTGATTCTTTGGATTGCGAGGACCCAATTGAGATGGTTTGAATATTGGGGGTATATAGTTAAGATGCCCCTGTGGGCATCTCACTCGAGAATTGTACAAAGCACAACTCACTTTGAGAAGACTAAGAGGTAGATCCAGAATACACTGGAGGGATTAAATCTTGACTGTTTTTGGACCATGTGAGTTACTATTTCCCAAGAAGAACTGGAGAAATCTGTTGGAGACAGGAAGGCCTGGTCAGCCAAGCACAGCATGGTGGTTTGGCAACCCTTACCAGAGAAAATGATGGTGGTGAACTATTCAGTGAGTGTGTTTACATGCACACACAAAACTGGGACAAAGTGAATAACCTGGTTAAGGCAGAAAGCTATGTCATTAAAATGTGCAAAATAAAAAAAAAGATTAAACATTATCAATGGCCACTATTTCAATGTACAGTGTATCAACTTGGCTGTGCAAAGGAGTGATGTACTGGTGCATTTGCTTCTTACCTTACACCCAGTGCACCTGGGATGATAATAATAAAGCAAATATTTTTACTTCAGTAAGATAAGTATTGTATGAGGTTACTCATTACTTTAAAATGTAATTGGATTTTGCTTCTGAGCAACTGTCCGTTCAGCTCATCCAAATAGATTTAGCGATTTCTGAAATTTTAAGACACATTTTTTCAGCCAGGAGAAGGAATAAATCAATCACCTGAGCATTTGCCTCAGAAAAATTATGTTTGTGGCTGCTGGATGCATGTGTGAAGCAGAGACTGTTGGCCATGGACACACACAGAATACAAACTACTTAACTGTAACCCAGTTAAAGGTTTATATGGCCAAGTATGGATAAATTGTTGTTTGCAGAGAAATCTATGTGTATTAACCTGGTTTCTCTACCTGGAAAAAGGGTTTGTATCGCATTTTAGAAAGCCAGATTTCTGTGAATAATCGAGTGGTTAAAAGTGTATGTTAGCACACTGAATGATGGTGATTTATTTAGAAAAAACTTTTATATACCTATATGTAAGTATAAGTTAAGTACTGTACATAAAAACTTAAGTGAAAAGGGGTGTCTAAGTCATATTATGTTACTATAATATAACGGGTGTGAATTTCACCCACTACTGTTGCTGATTGTCTGCTATGTAATTTTTTAGGTGTATGGCTAGAGGGATCAGATGGAACTGACATCAATGCACTTTGTCGTTCACACAATGAGCGAGTTGTAGCTGTGGCAGATGACTTCTGTAAAGTTCATCTCTTTCAGTACCCTTGTCCTGTTCCCAAGGTAATTTTCCATTTTAATGCTTCTAAATACATTGTTTTTAGTGATTTATTTCTAAAACATATCTTATCAAATCAAAGCAAAAGAAGAAGTCAGCAGTTTATTTTTAACATAAACTGACAACAGATGGAAATGCAAAGTGTTGCTTTACTTCTACTGTTTGTTCTTATTCAACACCATATCCATTAAATTCTTGCCCACTACTGTCCTGGTGACCCAAGCTCAGCAAGCCTCTGGTCATAAGGTGTCTTTAGGGCATTCCATTTACTTAAGGGGCACCAAACTATAAACAGCTTAGGCGGCTCCTAATGTCTCTTTTTATATGTCCATTATACTTAAAGGCAGAGAGTCTTGCAATATCCTGAAATGTTTGAGAGACAGTATAGCCTAATACTCTTCCTAATCTTATGGAACTGTGCACAAATTCACGCTTCTAGTTTTTTGCTTGTGGTCAGACTCCCTTTCTTTGTGTAAGTCAGGCACTGCTGGGATGTCTGTCCTCTAGTGTTCTGATAATATCTAGTGTCAGGGAGTCACTCTCTCTCATAGTTGTTTGTCGTCTCTGAGGTGGCAGTAATGTGATGTGAGCTCAAGCCACCTGACTTACAACCAGTAAGTTCTACTGCTATGCTAATGGTGGTCTCCATTCAGCCAGCAGCCTGTCTGGCTTCTTGTGCAACAGTGTGCTTTCCCTTTAGACAATCCTGATCATGGCACTATTTGTGTTTGCTAAGGTTATGACTGGAAATATAAGGGGACAGGTACTCCAACAAGTAAGAAGGAGAAAGATTATTCAATGCTTTGTAATACATTAAGAGTATTGATTCTAAAGGACATAGGTTACTAATGTAACAATGCTAAGACTCTGCCCAATCACTGTCTATTTAGAGCTTGTGCCTTGTCTCTCTGCTGTGACAATAACCCTATGGAACTATAGGACATTTCCTCTCATGGAATAATGTGAAAAATCCCTGACCATTTTCTTAGTTTATCTAACTCTTATTTATTCCAAGTATTTGAACTTTAGCTACTTTTCTGAATTAAGAAGTCTTCTTGAAATAATAAAGTGATTGCCTCCTGCTAACATTCACAATTTTCAAAGTAATTCATAAAACTAAATTCCTGTGATATATCTACACTCATTTTTTTTTGCAGGCACCAAGCCACAGATATGATGGACACGGCAGCCATGTGACAAATGTTCGCTTTACATACAGTGACAGCCACTTGATTTCCATGGGTGGCAAAGACATGAGCATTCTGCAGTGGCGCTTGGTGGGAGGAAGCCTGGACCGCAGTAGTTCCGTCTCCTGCACATCTATTGGTTCTTCGGAGACAGGAGGCTGTGGCTGAATATCAGGAAAATACAAGTGTGACAGTGCCTTTGTAAAATACTTTTTCTTATGTTGTTCAGCTCGTAGCTGGACTTCTTAAAGAAGAAAGTCTGTGTGAATTTATTGTGACATGGTAAACTCAAAAAAAACACTGAGCAGCGATTCAGTCCACACACACACACACACACTCAACACAGCTGTTTGAATAGACTGGTTCCAATGAGAATTAAAAAATAATAATTTGGTGATGATCCTGTTTATGAATGGCTAAGTAGATGCTGAATGATGATGCACTACCCAATATATTTGTATAACCATGAGTGTGTCAAATGAATGCAGTTATTACAGTTTTCTTGTTTATAATAATCTTCAGTTACTTGATTTTCTATTATTCTATTCTTGATTACAACTTCAGATTTATAAGATCTAATGACTCTTGGCATTAATATTGTTAGAATTATTATTATGACATTTCCTATGATGCAGAAATTGATCTATTAACAATTTTCCATCTAATCAGACCAAATGAAAAATTCATCTTACAAACTAGAAAGATCACTTGTACAATGAGTAGTATTTTTGTGTAATACATTTTACATATTTTTGGAATTCTTACGTAAAATTGGTGTTGTGCTCAGTCTTGTATGAGCCTCGGAGAAGAATGTCCCTGTCTACTTGACCAGCCTTTGCTCTCATTTCTTTCTTTTTTCATTTTGTGTAATGTCTTATGCAACATATTTAGCATGTTCTTCATGACTTTAGTTTCCACAAAGTCTTATACAATATTTCTGCATGTCTTTACAGTTAACCACCATACATATATACAACAATATTGACCTTTGCCACCTGTAATGTGACATTCTTGAGCCATTAATGTTGAGACTTCATGTTTTTTTGCTCTGGTCCTGTGGGAAGGGAAGTCCTTTATTACCTGCTTTCACTACTACAGCGGTGATCTTATTCCAAATTCTATTTTTTGAAGTCTCAAACAAAACTGCTGCTCTCCTTCAGTCTCATGACATAAATTTAGTTTGACATGTATCATTATCGTAACTGTATCACTACCTTGCTTCAGTCTAGGCGTTCTATTTCTGAGAAAAAACTTACATTTGTATTGCTTTGGATAAGTTAAAAGTAAGTTATTTTTATATGCACTTTTGTAAAATGCCACTGCCATTTGTAAAGTGAATCTAATTAATTAACCTTTTTCAGTAACATGATGCTGATGATTTCAGAAAATGTAATAATATTCTCATGTCAGAAATAATTAACAACCAAAGTAGCTTGAATTTTACTTAAAATGAAATATAACCAGTTTTTCCTCATTTCGCAGACCGAAATGGAACATTGGCACCTCTTAATTTTCCAGTGGCTTCTGTTATCAAGCTAGATGTGGCAGTAGCATTCTCTTCTCCTTCTGGAGTCTTTACTCAGGCTCTTTCAAATTTAAATGTGTGTTAAATTTAATATTATTTATCCAACCAGACTCCTTTAAACTTTAAAGTCAATTCTTCTATGATGTAATAATGAGCTCCTTGTCCTGTAGTTAAAGATGTTTCCGTCCTGTCTGGATAGGGCTGTTTCTCTTTAATCGTAATATGTCTGCATGGTTAGGGTGCATTGTGTGATGGACTTGTTGTTTATGTATGATTGAGATGGTGTGGGATGGTCCTGTCCTGTGCATGTTGCCTCCAGGATGGATGTTGATCCCTCTGAGGCAGGTTTGATAATGTATAGATGGACAAATGTTGCAGGTGACTGACATTAATGATTGTGTTAAGGGTGGTCTCTGAGTAGCTAATGCATTGTCTAAATTAATGATGGTGATTTTTCTGTTAAAACTTGTTTGTTTACTTTTTCAATCCTTTTTTTCTTATTTTGTTGTGTTTCAGCAGAGTAAGAGTGAATCATTTCTTTGTATTATAGAGTATCAAAGCTCAAACAGCATACATTGTATGGTCTTTTTATTTTTTAATGATTAATTTGTTGATTGATTATGCTAGTGATACGTACTAGTGATTACATTTATTAGATGGTTTATTCAAATCAGACTTCAGGTTGCTTCTGTATTCATTTACAAATACAAATATAAAATTGTGATCATATATTTGTGTTGAATGATGGCGCAGCTTCTCTGTTATGACAATGAAGAGGTCTTTTTATTTTCTCTTACCTTGATTATTGGTAGAAGACAATTGCTGTTAGTAAGTAGAAACGACAAGAGTTGCTGCCTGCTCCTAAAGTGCATGTTGGCTTTATACAGCATACATTTATAAAGACAAAAACTGGCCCAAAGTTTGTCTTACAACAAAAAATCAAAAGTAGTACTTTATAAAGTAAATTGTACTATTTAGAACCAAATACAAAACATTTCATTTCACATTCTGTCTCTTTGTCCCTTTCATAGATAATTATCAGTGGGCTGAGAGGGAAGTCATCTGCTGACTGAACACCAAAGAAATAAAAAAGTAGACCAGTGCAGTAATACAAAGTCATATCTCTATGCCATCTGTTGTGTTTTGAACTCCGATTCTCATAGTAAAAATTCTTACAAGGATTTATTTTATAAATAATATATAATAATTTATTACATAAAGTTGAAGAGTATTATAAAGTGTGAATATTTTTCCATTAATCCAGATCTAGTTGATTGACGTACTGAAGCCAAAAATACCTGAAGAAATAAAATGTTTTTGACAATAAAAATGAAACATTTAGACTTTGCGCTCGGTTAGCACTTCCTTTGTAATGGTACAGAATATTGTAAGCCTCCTTAAGTGGGTGCGGCTCAGAAATGATTTTTGTGAATGTAGTGTCTTTAAGGAAATGTTCTTTTGACTTGTGAAGCAAAGGCCCACATTGTGGACATTTAATACTGTAGTGTATTGTTACAATCTTAAAAAAAAATATACAAATGTCAGAAACATTATTTTTATTCTTTAACTAGAGTCTATGTTTTTATTTTGTATTTTGTGTTTGTGCTTTCATTCTGTTTTCTTAGCATAAGTAATTGTGTACAAAAGTGAAAATACTAGAATTAATAACTGTGAAGATGCTAAATTCAGTACCAAGATCCATCAGATCTCACAATTGTCTATGAGATTTTGCTTTTATTATTTAGCATTATATATTTTATGTATACAAATTTGTATGAAAAGTTATAAATACATTATGTTTAACAAAGAACAGTCAGATGCAAATCGTTTTAATTATGTAACAAAGAGTTTAATTAATGATACAAAAATCAATTTTATGTCATAGATTGTACACAATTTGTATCTCAAAGATTTTATAACTTCACATTTAATATTTACCTTAGGACAGTGTTTCCTATGCTTTTTTTATGTGGACTAATACTGTATTCTTATAATAAAGTCTTTGATTAGTTATATATTTCTGTGTATTTAATTTTGTAGCCTTTTCTGATTGCTGGGTTTTATGATTTAAAAAGAAGACGGGTCTATAGAAGGCCTCTTTCCGCAATCCTTTCCAGATGAATCCAGACATCCTCACTAAGATGGGACTCGTCATTTAACTCAAAAATACTTGCATTTAAATTCTACTTTACTTAAACAGCAACCCACTCTCCATTTCTCTTCTGTCTATCCTTCCTAAAAAAATGTGTACCCATCTATGTTATACTCCTCTCCATCTCCATGCTATAATATCATAATTATTGTCAGCTACATACAACTCACTTGTTTTATTTTTGATACTTCTAACATTAAGGAAAGTAATTTATGTATTCTTTATATTTTTGTACAAATGACTTACAAACAGAGATGCAGTATACACAGCTAATTGGCAGCTCTAGTCAGGGTATGCTAGAATAAAGTAGTAAGTCTTCAACCTGGATTTAAAAGCTGAGACTGAAGGTATACCTCTTATATTAGCAGGCAGATCATTCCATAACTTCGGGGTCCTGTAACTAAAAGCTTGACCTCCCACTGTTATTTTATTAATTTTTGGAATCTTTTGCTGGTTGCCATTTTAAGATCTCATTTAAGTCTTTATAAGTTAAAGGAGGATGTTTTAAATCAGCCATAAACTTAACTGGGAGCCAATGCAAAGACTTCTGTACTGGAGTTATGTGTGTACAATGTTTTCTGGTTTGTGTAATAATCCTTAGAGCATCGTTTTGAATTAACTGAAACCTGCATAGAGAACAGTTTAAACAGACTTTGAATAATGTGTTTCAGTAGTCAATCCTATTAAATGCACTAATTATTTTCTCAGTGTCTTGTATATTTAGAAAACATCATAATCTTCCAACATTTTTAAGATGGGCAAAAGCACATTTTGGATAGTTTTGTAATGTGTGTTTTAAATGTCATGCTAGAGTCAAAGATAACACCTAAATTGCATGCTGATTCAGTAGAACTAAAGGTGGTTCCAGCTGTTAAAGAGTTACAGAATGTTGTTACAATCAGCATTATTTCCCCCCAAAAATAACATTTCTGTTTTTCCTGTATTCAGAGACAAATAGTTCTCGTCCATCCACCCCTTTAACTTACTGACTAAATTATATTAAGGAGAAGTGTCATTTGGTCTATAAGAAAGGTACAGCTGGGTATCATATGTATTCGGAAATTAATGTTATGTTTTCTAATGATAATTCTCAATGAAGCATGTAAAGTGAGAACAGTAAAGGTCCAAGTACTGAGCTCTGCAGGACACCATATTTAACTTCTGTGTATAATGATGGAGTACTGTCAGCATATTTCTGTACTGGACTGTATTTGATAAATTAGAACTAAACCAGGCAAGGACAGTGCCTGAGAGTCCAATATAATTTTCCAGGCTTTGTAATAGAGTAGAATGGTCAATGGCATTAAACGCTGCACAGACACATTTGCAAAACGTGTTAGTGCTGTTTCTGTACTATAACCAGTGCGGAAGCCAAACTGGAATTTCTTAGATATGTTGTGATGTGTAAGGTGAGGTGGTGACTGATTTTTCAAGTACTTTAAAAAGAAAAGGTAGATATGAAATAATAATGGGTGCTGCCAGAATAGCCATTGAGCTTTTCACTAGTTTTGTTGGGCCTGAGGTACAGGTAGTAGGTTTTATTTTAGAAATGAAAGTTACGACTTCCCTTTCTTCTACTAAGTTAAAAGTACTTAAGTGTTGTGCATAATTCAAGACAGGGATTGCCAATGTAGTATTTAATTTATGCAGCGATGCTGAATTCTAGGATCATAAATTGTCCAAATGAAGGAAAGTGTTCAGAGTTTATTGAATATTGTCCACAAGCTGTGCAGAGCAAACATAAGACTAGTAGGATCTAGTCCAAATCTAAATCAAACACGTATAATAAACTATAACATTTGCATTGAATTTCATGTAGGCATAACAACATAATTCCTGGTATATCCCAAGGAAGCTATTAAGAGAGCACCAATAAAAGCATTGACAGTTCACTAAAAGATTAACTAAATTCATATCATTTTTTGAAACTCAATAATGGCTCCTAGTGCTACAGTACAATGAACATGATATCAATTCTTTCATCCACACCCCTCAAGGTGTATTTTCTTCAGATATTTCAAACAGTGGACTATTGGTCTGCACAGCATGAAGGATCAAACCCATGTTCTACATTGAGAAACGAGATTGCAATCCTAACTGGATTGCCAAGGAAGAATACACAGTTGGTTGGAGATGAAACATTTCTAATAGGTTTCTAAAAATGAACGACTAGAGAAGAATAAAGGTCGGAGCACAAAAAAAAATTCTGAAAGGCACTAAGTTAATTTCTCCGAAAAGGGAATTTGGGTCAAAGACGTACAATGCACTGTCATTTTATATCAGCAGTAATAGGGAACTGAAAATGACACGGCACTAGACTGTACCTATGACCATGTTTAGGATTACCAGGTTTCAATCCACAAATCGAAATTGAGGCAGAAATCCAATATGTAGTCTGTGGGGTTCATATTAAACAGTCCAAATGTGGCCTGAAAGCTAACAAGCACATTCATCTTGACATGGGTCACACCGGGCTGTTTCCTTGCCTCAAGTTTATTCTTTACTCATACAGTCTTTTGCTATTTTTAAACTATTACTGCGCATGTTATCAATTCTGTTTGTGTCCTGTCTGTGTTGTATAGATGTAGTATTGTGTTGTTTATAAATTATTTGCCATTTTTTGTATTATGTCAGTATTATAGCTATTAGTTTTGTTTCTTTCTACCCAGCCCCCTTTATGTAGATCCTAAAGGGGCAGGGCCACCGGGTGATGTAGCTGAGGTCTGCCCCCGGCACTGTAAATGGAGATGCTACAGTATTTTTAGGTCTATGCAGGCCAGAAGCCTGCCTTTTGAGCTTTGAGGCCTACACAGTGGGTTCAAATCCGCTGAGAGGGCAGGTCTAACTTTTGGTTATTTTGAAGCCTGCATCTCTTTTTTGACGTTTTGAAGTGGCAGGAATCACAGTGCAGTTTTTGTGGAATGCATACTCTACTCAAGGTTACAATGCAGGTAAGGTATTATTATTATTACTGTTATTATTATTATTATAAACAGGATTCATTGTGTGTTTTTCCTGCTTTCTGCTAATGCTCTTTAATTTTCTAAACAAACTGACAGAGCTTAAGCAGTTTTGGAAAGACGAAAAAAACATTGAAAAATTGCACTGTCCAGATGTACAAAGCTGATAGTAGCCTGCAAACAAAAATGCAAGGGTATCATTGCTGCCAAAGGTGCCCGCTGTAAACAGTACTTTATAAAGGCTGACTGAATGTTTGATGCAGCCTGCAGAATTATTTTCTGCCAGATAATCACCAGTCTCCATGTTAACATTAATTTCGCCTGCAGGTTTTGTAGGCTCCGGCCCTCAGGGCCTTGTGTTGGCCGAGGTGAGCGTGAGAATGCGATGTTGTGTGATGTTAGTGTTGTAGCCTGAGGAGTACATAATGAGGCTGGCTGAGTAACAGCGGCCATTCTGTGCATTCCATTTCTTTTCATCCTCTGTTTATTTTTCTTTTATTTCTCAGATGGCCATATTACTTTGTTTCTCTTTTTCATAGCCTGTTTGTTCAAATTAATTGTGATTAAAACCTGTTTTCACACCAATATTCTATCAAACCATAAAGTTATTGTGAATTCATTATTCATGTGCCTGAGAGTTTCCCCATAGCTAGTCAAGTAGTGACACCAAATAACAGGACTTTCTGTCACACTTTTAGACTTGACTTTGGGTTTAAGCTGCAGCTTTTGCTGTTCTCTCTACTGGGCAATGGCAACTGAGCTGCAGTCACATGATGGGAGCAACAAACAACAGAAGAGGAGAGTCTGGCTTGAGCACTTCACGCTGCCATTGTTCGGGATGTCGCAGTATTGCCATTTAAATCAGCTCTTTAGAGCTGTTTCCAAATTATGCCAGTGAACCAATCTGTTAGATTTGTAATATTTGCTATTGTAAGATTTATACTTGAATAACTGGCAGGTTAAAAAAATATTAATAAAGAGTTATATTTAACGGATGAGTCAAATTAATAAAAATTTCAAACTCATTGTGTTTTAAACTTCCAAATCTATCCATCATTTTTTTAACATTTATTTTAAATTTTAAAGCTTACTGTGTGAAATCAAATTTCTCAGCTTTACTTTAATCCTTTAGTTGAGATCTCCAGTTAAACAGCCTTTGTTTTGACGTTTTCAAGGTTTCTTATTTGATGTTTTGTTATTGCTTATGCCTGTGTATTTGAAATCCAGTATTTGAAAATTACTTGGGCTGTCATTAGCCGTACTCAATTAATTTATTACTGTAAGACAGCCTTACATTCCTCAACGCCCCATTTGGATATATGACGTGTTCTTTCACTTGTGGGATAAACTAATGAACGATAGTTTGCCTTCAAAAGGAAAAAGAATGACACAATTCTGGTTCATACTATACTAGCTGTACCCTGTGGCTTTGCCCACATAGTAATGAGACAGCACAAACTTTAAAAATTAATAGTCGTTGGCACTTTATCTGATCGTGTTCAGCTCTGACAGGAAAGCAGCTACCCTCTAAAACACATGGGGCTCTGATCTCTCTCTCTCAAAAACATTACTCCTTAACAATCTGTAGATGATAATGTCTGTTGAACTAAGCGGAGGCAAGTTGCACTCCAAAACACGTGGAGAGACGTAGACCAGCTCGAACAGAGGCTGGCGAGTGAATGCTCTCGGCCCACAGTCACACTGTTGATTTGCATAAATACATCAGTACCGCAAGCGAACTATGGCACTTAGCGCAATGAGATGAGCTGCAAAATCAACTGGAAAGTTAAAGCAAATTATAGAAAACATCCAGATCTAAATCCGTTAAGTAATAGCACACATACAAATAATGTAGCTCAAAGTGCTCTACATGATGAAGAAAGAGAAAAGAGACAAAGTAAGAATTAAAATAAGACAACACTAATTAACATAGAACAAGAGTAAGGTCCGATGGCCAGGGAGGACAGAAAAAACAAAAAAAATAATAAACTCCAGACGGCTGGAGAGAAGAAAATAAAATCTGCACGGGTTCCAGACCACGAGACCGCCCAGTCCCCTCTGGGCACATGAATGAAACAGTCCTCTTTGTTTTTAGGGTTCTCGTGGAAGAACCATGATGATGGTCATGTAGACTTCCGGCTATTAATCCTTCAATGTAGAACGTGCTTGGACCACGAAATTTTTAAAACCATTTCTTGGCGAGCTCCTATGGGCCAAGGGTAACCTACATTCCAAATTTCAAGTCCTGAGTCCTCATGGTTCAGGAGATTCTGTGATGAGTGAGTCAGTGGTATTTGGCTTTTATATATAGATTTAGTAATGGAGTATGCTGTTTTGCTTGTCCTGCTAAGTGTGTGTTTCAGTGATTACACATATCTCTGTTACACAGTACATGTCATAAGAATAAGGACCTGTCTCTGATCCTTCGAAGCATCCAAACACTAAATACATTTTATTTTAACAAATGGAGCAACTCATGTCATTGTTGGTGTAGACAAGCCAAATAGCCACATCATTACTTACTACAGCTCTTGTAAGAGCTGCCAGTCCTCCCACATCCCATAGCTCGTTATGCGTAACACCGGATAGAACATGGACATCTGTAGAAGTGCTCATTACAATAAGAGGAAGAATGCAAAGTCTCTGATTTTCATGTTTCACCCAGGGTTTCTCCCCTGGATGCGGTACAATGTTGTGTTTCTTGTCTTTGTTGTTGATTTTTGTGCCATTTATTTGTATTAATGTTACTTCTGTTCATTATCTGTTTTTTGCCAATGCCTGTGTCATGTTCCTTATATTTTAATCATAATAGTAATAATTATTTCTACATATATAGCACATTTCTCATTACTCAAAGCACTTTTTATAGCGAGTGAGGAGCCACTTCAACTACCACTAATGTGCAACATCCATTTGGAACATATGACGGCAACCATTTTTGCACCAGTACGCTCACCACAGATTAGCTGTTAGGGGGTAAAGTGGTGAGAGAGAGAGACAATTAGAGACAGGGGGTGATTAGGGGACCAGAATTACTAGACCGTGGTGGGCAATTTAGCTAGAACATCGGGATCCATCCTGATGCCCAAGGATCGTTTATGACCTCAGAGAGTCAGGCTCTCGGTTTTATGTCTTATCCAAGGGACGGCCCTATTTTTACAGCACAGTGTCCCCATCACTGCACTGGAGCTTTGGGATTCACATTTGGACCACAGGGCAATTGCCCCCTGCTGGACTCGCCAACACCTCTTCCAGCAGTAACCCAAGCTTTTCCCAGATGGTCTCCCATCCAAGGACTGGCTGGGCCCGAACATGCTTAGCTTCATGTGGATGACCTGTTCTGAAATGAATGTGGTAAGGTAGTTTTGTGGGTGGTTCCCCAAGAGATGGGACCACCTGCCAGTCACCACCAGGAACTGCCCTCTGCCTTATACATATGGTGGGTCTCCCATAGTTCCTGGCAGTTCATTTTGAATGTGCTAGGCAGTAGAGTGTTTACTTGTGTTTTTTCTGTGCTTGGCACCTTTTTTGATTACTGGATTTTTGAACCTGTGCTTTGTTTTGGGTTCTGCATTGGGACTGTGTTTGCTGTGGATTGTCCTGTCTTCTCAGGTAATATCTTTCTTTTGTTAGACTGAGCCTCTTGTGTGACAGACCATCAACATTTTATTTAAGATTCTTTGAGGCCCTTCTTGTGTCTAGCTGGGCTTTTGTATGTAAATCTACCTCCGGTAGTGAGCAGTTTTGGAAGTTTTTGTGGGATGTTTGTGCTTTTGGGACTCCCAGTTCATAACACTATTTATTTAGTGGGGCTGTGTAGGAGAATATTAAAAAGCAATGAATCTCAACATCTTTTCAACTCCTTAAGCTAAATGATTATACCTCATTTGATCAGTACTGCTGCTTCAGTCTCAAAGCAGATACAAATCTGTTTCTGAATGATTTCCATAATAGGATAAAGGTGGCAGTAACAAGCCCTGTGTGTGTGTGTGTGTGTGTTTTATAAGTAACAAGTTCAGTTCCTGCACTTGCATGCCAAAATTGTGTTCCATGAACACCAAAGCATTTCCAGACCTGACCACTGCTGTTTTTCTCTTTCACATATTGTTGCGGTGCTGTATCACCAATACAGTGACTCACTTTCATATGAACTTTTTACTCTGTTTTGCTCATGCATTATTGTTACTAGTTTGTAATTTGTTACCCATGAATACAGTAATTGTATGCATGAGTGCAACTTTCTTGGTACTACCGATCCTGTCAAAAAGCTGGTACTGTTATGATTTCAGTACTTTAGTACCAAATTAGTACCAAAGTATGAGATTTTCCCCTCCTTGAACCATCACCTTATCGTGGTGGAGGGGTTTGCGTGTCCCAATGCTCCTAGGAGCTCTGTTGTCTGGGGCTTTATGCCCCTGGTAGGGCCACCCAAGGCAAATTGGTCCTAGGTGAGGGATGAGACAACGAGCGGTTCAACAAACCTCCAATGATGAACCAAAACTTTGGACGACGTTTTCCCTTGCCCGGACGCGGGTCACCAGGGCCCCCCTCTGGAGCCAGGCCTGGAGGTGGGGCTCGATGGCGAGCGTCAGGTGGCCGGACCTGCACCCATGGGGCTCGGCCGGGCACAGCCCGAAGAGGTAATGTGGGTCCTCCTTCCCATGGGCTCACCACCTATGGGAGGGGCCAAGGAGGTCGGGTGCAGTGTGAGTTGGATGGTGGCCGAAGGCGGTGACCTTGGCAGTCTGATCCTCGGTTACAGAAACTGGCTCTTGGGACGTGGAATGTCACCTCTCTGAAGGGGAAGGAGCCTGAGCTGCTGCAAGAGATTGAGAGGTTCCGGCTAGATATAGTCGGATTCACCTTGACGCACAGCTTGGACTCTGGAACCAATCTCCTTGAGAGGGGCTGGACTCTCTACCACTCTGGAGTTGCCCCCGGTGAGAGGTGCCAAGCAGGTGTGGGCATACTTATTGCCCCCCGACTTGGAGCCTGTTCATTGGGGTTTACCCCGGTGGACAAGAGGGTGGCCTCCCTCCGCCTTTGGGTGAGGGGAAGGGTCCTGACTGTTGTTTGTGCGTATGTGCTAAACAGCAGTTTGGAGTATCCACCCTTTTTGGAGTCCCTGGAGGGGGTGCTAGAGGGCATACCTTCTGGGGACTCCCTCGTTCTGCTGGGAGACTTCAATGCTCACATGGGCAATGACAGTGAGACCTGGAAGGGCATGATTGGGAGGAATGCCCCCCCCCCCAATCTGAACCCGAGCGGTGTTTTGTCATTGGACTTCTGTGCTCATCACGGATTGTCCATAACGAACACCATGTTCAAGCATAGGGGTGTTCATATGTGCACTTGGCACCAGGACACCCTAGGCCTCAGTTTGATGATCGACTTTGTGGTCGTGTCATCGGACTTGCGGCCACATGTCTTAGACACTCAGGTGAAGAGAAGGGCGAAGCTGTCAACTGATCACCACCTGGTGGTGAGTTGGCTTCGATGGAGGGGGAGGATGCCGGTCAGGCCTGGTAGGGCCAAACATGTTGTGAGGGTCTGCTGGGAACAGCTGGCAGAGTCCTCTGTCAGAAGTAGCTTCAACTCCCACCTCCAGCAGAACTTCGACCACGTCCTGAGGGAGGTGGGGGACATTGAGTCCGAATGGGCCATGTTCCGTGCCACTATTGTTGAGGCGGCTGACCGGAGCTGTGGCCGTAAGGTGGTCGGTGCCTGTCGTGGCGGCAATCCCCGAACCCGTTGGTGGACACCGGCAGTGAGGGATGCCGTCAAGCTGAAGAAGGAGTCCTATAGGACCTTTTTGTCCTGTGGGTCTCTGGAGGCAGCTGATAGGTACCGGCAGGCCAAGCGGAATGCAGCTTTGGTGGTTGCTGAGGCAAAAACTCGGGCATGGGAGGAGTTTGGGGAGGCCATGGAGAACGACTTTCGGATGGCTTCGGGGAGATTCTGGTCCACCGTCCAGCGTCTTAGGAGGGGGAAGCAGTGCAGTGTCGACACTGTATATGGTGGGGATGGTGCGCTGCTGACCTCGACTTGGGACATTGTGGGTCGGTGGGGGGAGTACATCGAAGACTTCCTCAATCCCACTAACATGCCTTCCAATGAGGAAGCAGAGCCTGGGGACTCTGAAGTGGGCTCCCCCATCTCTGGGACTGAGGTCACCGAGGTGGTCAAAAAACTCCTTGGTGGCAGGGCCCCAGGGGTGGATGAGATAAGCCCGGAGTTCTTCAAGGCTTTGGATGTTGTAGGACTGTCTTGGTTGACACGTCTCTGCAACATCGCATGGACATCTGGGACAGTGCCTCTGGATTGGCAGACCGGGGTGGTGGTCCCCCTCTTTAAAAAGGGGGACCGGAGGGTGTGTTCCAACTACAGAGGGATCACACTCCTCAACCTCCCTGGAAAAGTCTAATCGGGGGTTCTGGAGAGGAGGGTCCGTCGGATAGTCGAACCTCGGATTCAGGAGGAACAGTGTGGTTTTCGTCCTGGTCGCGGAACAGTGGACCAGCTCTTCACCCTTAGCAGAATCCTGGAGGGTGCATGGGAGTTTGCCCAACCAGTCTACATGTGTTTTGTGGACTTGGAAAAGGTGTTCGACCGTGTCCCTCGGGGAATCCTGTGGGGGGTGCTCCGGGAGTATGGGGTACCGGACCCCCTGATAAGAGCTGTTCAGTCCCTGTACAACCGGTGTCAGAGCTTGGTCTGCATTGCCGGCAGTAAGTCAAGCCCATTTCCAGTGAGAGTTGGACTGTGCCAGGGCTGCCCTTTGTCACCGATTCTGTTCATAACTTTTATGGACAGAATTTCTAGGCGCAGCCAGGGTGTTGAAGGGGTCCGGTTTGGTGGACTCAGGATTGGGTCACTGCTTTTTGCAGATGATGTTGTCCTGTTTGCTTCATCAGGCCGTGATCTTCAGCTCTCTCTGGATCGGTTCGCAGCTGAGTGTGAAGCGGCAGGGATGAGAATCAGCACATCCAAATCCGAGACCATGGTCCTCAGCCGGAAAAGGGTGGAGTGCCCTCTCAGGGTTGGGGGAGTGATCCTGCCCCAAGTGGAGGAGTTCAGGTATCTCAGGGTCTTGTTCACAAGTGAGGGAAGAATGGACCGTGAGATCGACAGGCGGATCGGTGCGGCATCCGCAGTGATGCGGGCTCTGCATCGGTCTGTCGTGGTGAAAAAAGAGCTGAACCGTAAGGCAAAGCTCTTAATTTACCAGTCGATCTACGTTCCTACCCTCAACTATGGTCATGAACTATGGACAGTGACTGAAAGAACGAGATCGCAAATACAAGCGGCTGAAATGAGTTTCCTCCGCAGGGTGTCTGGGCTTTCCCTTAAAGACAGGGTGAGAAGCTCAGTCATCCTGGAGGGGCTCAGATGAGGTGGCTTGGGCATCTGATCAGGATGCCTCCTGGACGTCTCCATGGTGAGGTGTTCCAGGCACATCCAACTGGGAAGAGGCCCTGGGGAAGACCCAGTACACGCTGGAGGGACTATGTCTCCCGGCTGGCCTGGGAACGCCTTGGGATTCTCCCAGAAGAGCTAGAAGAAGTGGCCAGGGAGAGGGAAGCCTGGGCCTCTCTGCTCAAGCTGCTGCCCCCGCGACCCGACCCCGGATAAGCGGAAGAGGATGGATGGATGGATGGATGTATGAGTTTATGTAACTTTCCTATTCACTGTGAAAGCCTCCGACCGAGTTAAGTGAAGTTACTGTTTTGTTTTGCCTGCCTTTAGATTTGTCATTTGGATACTTCTGCCTGTGTTTTGTCCACCTTTTGTGCTTCTGACATCCTGTTCTGTAGATTACTCATCTGTGGGGCACGGCATTTTCTCACTGTTTTTACCTGCTGATGGCACTCATGTGCTGGTGTGCATTCCCACATTGGCCAGGTGTTATACAGATTCATCTCTCTATATATAAAATCCAATGTCAGTCTGTCTGTCTGCATGTCTGTCTGCTTTTAACGAGAGAACTACTTAAGAGATGTAGGGCAGATTTTTTACTATAATTTGCTTGAATATTCCAGTTGATTTTGCAACTTCACTTATCACAGTAAGTATCATAGTTCACTTGCAGGAGCGACGTATTCGCACTAATCTGAGACAGAGGGGGAAGCGTGACATCAGGAGTAGGAGGCCAGACGGGGCCCTCCTCACTCACGCACCAGCCTCCGTTTGAGTCGGTCTACCTCTCATGACTTAGCTTAGCTAGTGTTACCTGTTTGTTTATTGACAACGGGTACAAACCAGATTGCAATTCACTGTGATCACTGCTGTCACGCCCACCCACCGCCACACAAAGACAGCATGGCCACTAGCCTGCTGTGCATTCCTGGGGCGCTGGCAGTCACTGCAAACAGCAACAGACATTTTAGGTTACTTTTTGTGCTTTTCAGAACATTGTTTTTTGGAAAAAATGTCCTTCCCTCAAAGGGTTAATAGCATCAGAGCGCTGTTTTAAGTCACTAAACAATATTAAACATCAGAAGAACTTAAAGATTGCACTTGAAATACAACAAAAGAATGAAATGTTGCAATAAAGACATCAAAACAACACGTCAGAAGAGCCAGCAGGAAATGCAGTGGCACCATGGTCATGAGTGTAGAATATTTTAATGCCAAGAGAGGGGCCGATCTTCTGCCAGACAGGATGATCCAGAGAGTTGAACTTAAATTTGAGTTTACTGAAGAGAACTGGAGGTACACCGTGTCATGTGTAGTCAACCCAGTCCAACTCTGGCCATCTCATCATTTGCAGTAGCAACAGTTATCTTAAATTACATATCATTTTGAACAGGAGTGACATTAATGTAGCACTTGATAAAGAAAAATGTTTGCTAAAGACAACTTGTTTCAGAAGTCATTTTTTATTAGCATCAGAAATAAAGACCTCACTCTTTTCCAGTCATTAGTAAGGAAAGGTGAGTGCATAACTTTTTGCTAAAACATACAAATCTTGTCCCTTAAGGAAAAGGGTTTTGGGAAAAGATGCGTAGAATGAATGTAGCTTAAAGGAATATTCCACCCAGAAATGTGTTATTTACCGCATGTTGTTTGTAGTGATCTCAGAAGACAGGACTTTTGCCAACAAATGGCAGGCTGTTTTTGTTCAGGCCAGTCTCTGAACCAGTGAAGTGGCACACCTTTAATTCATCTCACTGCTTAATTAGCGCGTCTTTTTTCATCTTTCCTTATTGTGCATTTAGAAAAGAGCAGGAGTGTGAGATTTATAGCCATAAAAATATAAATATTTGCACTGTTGCCATAGTTTTTAAATCTCAATTCTTTTATCACTTTATTATTAATTTACTGCCTTTTGCACCTTTAATTGTGTCCTAATAATGACAATTAACAAAGAACGCTCCCGGGCAAACAACAATAAAGGCTGAAAGCCTGCAGACCTACTAGCACAGTTACTAGCAAATAATGGCCTAAATATCCAAGACAAGCAGAATGAGCATCGTAACGATGATGAAAATCATAAAAAACAGTAAAAATCTCTTAAGGTAAGATTTCAGTAAATCTGAAAAAACTTAGTTTGGAGTTTCAGGTGTCAAGCCCTGCGGTGAGCTGTCGCCCTGCCCGGGGTTTGTTTCCTGCCTTGCGCCCTGTGTTGGCTGGGATTGGCTCCAGCCGACCTCTGTGACCCTGCAGTTAGGATATAGCGGGTTGGATAATGGCTGGATGGTGTCAAGCCTTTCACCATACTGTATCTATTGTCCTGCTGTCTACCCTGTTCACTGTTAATTATCATTATTAGGATACAAAGATACAGCAAACACCAAACTAAAAACGTTAACAGGAAAATCCACCAAGTGCCAAAGACATGCAGATTAGGTAGGTTGGTCATGTCAGATCGGCTGTTGTGTGTGTGTGGTCACCCTGTGATGGACTGGCACCTGTCCATGGGTTGTTCCTGCCATGCTCCCTATTGATTGCTGGGATAGGCTAAAATTTCCCTGTGACTGACTCTGCACAGGATGAAGCAGATTTAAAAGATGGCAGGATGGATAACAGAAGTGAGTTAGCAACTTAAAACTATGGGAAATAAATGAATACTGCAAATGTAAATCTCACACTACTGCACTATTATGAATTTATAATAGGAGCAGAAATAAAGACCAGGTAATTAAGGAATGAGATCACTTAAAGGTAAAATGAGTTACTGCTTGCGAAACTGATTGGAACAAAAACCTGCAGCCACAGGGATTCCCCAGGAGCAGGACTGGAAGCCACATTAGACTTCACTTCCAGTCAAGCCCTGAAGTCACTTTAAGTGTCAGGGCGGCCGATTTTGGTATGCAAACACCAAGCTAGAATCTTCATTACTGCTCTTTGGTCATTTCCTCATCGGTTTGTCCTACAAAGTCTTTTAACAGGCCTATTCTTTTGGGCATCTTCTGCACTGCATGTCCTCATTTTAAGACCATTTGCTGCCCCCTAATGGCTTAAAGGGAAATTACTCCTCATTTCTTGCTTTTTTCCCTTTAGTAGGGCAACTTGATCTTAGCCTTGCTGTTGCAGAGTGACAGTCCAGGTAATATGCTGCTACTCAAGATCTCCTGTTGAAACTTCTCCCTGTTTTTTGCCATATTATTGTCAGGCCTGTCCCTGGTATCTTCTTGCCAGCTTGGTAAACCTTCACTGCATATCAGTTTTCATCTTTACTACTCAAATTGGCCATACGTTTCTTAAAAAGTCAGAAGTCAACAGTTTTAATAGGCATGGCGGTGTTTACTGCATACAGCACATCTATCTATCTATCTATCTATCTATCTATCTATCTATCTATCTATCTATCTATCTATC
>JANRMT010062796.1:14668709-14709852 GCA_026402145.1 Polypterus bichir lapradei | reverse complement strand
AGGAGAGAGGAGAGAGGAGAGAGGAGAGAGGAGAGAGGAGAGAGGAGGCGGCCCGAGAAGAAGGCATTGTGGCCAGGACTGAGATTGTTGGGGTATAGTGCACATTTGACTGGGTCTGAGTGACCATTATTGTAAATAATAATTGTAAAATACACGTGTGGTGGTATTTTAACATGTCCGCCTGTCTGTGTCCGGGTCGGCTCCACAAGGCGATACGTCACCTAAATTAACTTTAGACAAGGAAAGTGCAGCCTCCATGGAAGACCCTCTGATTTACAAATCGCACTCCAAACACATCATACACAGTCACGTCAAGCCAGGTTTATTGTAATGTGTTCATAGTGCAATAACAATCTTATGTGTTGACTTTAGAAAAAACAAAACTGACATCCAGCCACTCATCATTGGCAGGGCCTGTGTGGAGAGGGTCCCGGTGTTCAGGTTTCTGGGCATGACCTGACCTGGAGCACCAACACCAAGAATCTGCTGAAGAAGGCGCAGCAGAGACTGTATTTTCTTATCACTGTTCCATCGAGAGCGTGCTTATGTATGGACTGTGTGTGTGTGGTAGAGCAGCTGCACTTCCTCAGAAAGGAAAGTGCTCCACAGGGTCGTCAGGACAGCGGAGAGAACAATTGGTTGTACCCTCCCCACTCTGGATCAAATCTACACCTCCCGATGCCGCAAAAAAGCAATAGAAATTTCATAGGATTCATTACATCCCGGTCATTGCCTCTTCCAGCTTTTGCTATCGGGCATGAGATAAAGAGCAATGAAAACCAGGAGAAACCGCCTTAAAAACAGCTTTTATCCAAAAGCAATCATGGCCCTGAACTCAGAATAAAACTGCTCCATATCATTCTCCCAAAGTGCAATAAAGACCTTAAGTCAACCAGTGCAATTTGTAAATTTTGTAAAGTACCTTTATTACTATTTGGATTGTTATTGTTTTCTCTCTTCTTGTCTTTTTAACTCTTATGCCTCACACTGTGTCGACTGCACCTTCAATTTTGTTGTTCCTTTGTAAAAGTGACAATGACAATAAATATCTATCTATCTATCTATCTATCTATCTATCTATCTATCTATCTATGTCTCCTCAGAACAGTTGACAGTAATACAATACCAAAAAACAAAACAGAAACACATAAAGCATGCAAGATATACTGTATATACACACTTATATACAGTGTAATACATATTTGTTTATATATGCTTGTATATATGCACATACAGTACATATACACTGTATATATTTCTAGACATGGGTGCTTATGGGTTGTTTTCAGGGCTCTACAAATGTAAGCCCAGTGACTCCATGGCGACAGGTGACATGGTTGCTAACTCCTTCTCTTTCGATCTTTAGAGCTGAAGACGATCAGTCACATGACAACTGACCTCACTCCCCCTTGGGCTTGAATGTCCCACCTCCACCAATATATAAGAACACTTAAGAATGGAAGTCGGTGCTCACTCATGATCTCGTGCCTCTGAAGAAGAGATCTATTGAACTGCTAAACATTGTCTTTGGACAGCAACAATTCGCGTAATTTATTTTGGTTAATTCTTCTGACCTTTTTCTTCTTTTTATTAAATACGCTTTTACCGTGGAGGTACCCTAACTCTTCAACTTGTCTTGTTTGGTTATGTTACTAAAAAATATACTGTGTATGCATACACACACCCACCCACATATGTGTATATGTATATGTGTTTGTACACACTGTTTCTCAGTAACCACATAAACAGTGGATAGAAACACTCTCTGAGTCCTGGCAAGTACATTTCAGTGTCATGAAGGAAGAAGTGAGATAAACAACTGTGGGGGATGGCTCAAGTCTTTAGTAATACTGTTAACCTTTCTAAGTCAGTGAGTGTTGCATATGGCCTGAACAGGAGGAGGCAGGATGCTGATAATATTCTGGGCTGCCTTCCACACCCTCTCACAGGAGATAAAGCCAGAATTCTAACACTGCAGCCTTAATACTACTTTCTGCATTACTTTTTACCAGATGCCTCAATTCCAAATACAGTAGCAGTGTTTTGATATTTTTCCAGCACAATAAGGGTTAATGGGATTGGTGATGCTAAACTGGCCCTAGTGTGTACTGTATACATGTGTCAGCGTGGTGTGTGCATGTTTGTTCACCCTGTGACAGACTGGCATCCTGTCCAGAGATGGTTTGTGCCTTGCGCTGTATGCTTATTGGAAATGGCTACAAGTACCCAGGATCCCTGCTCAGGATAAAGCAGTTTTAAAAAGGAATGAGTGAATGAAAAAATGGTTGACAGTGTAATTGGATGAATGCACTGACAGCAGCCTCCAAGCCTGACTCAAGAGTAGAATGGCATCTGTGACACAATCAGATTATGCCTTACTGCAATATTTTGATCCATTTAGCAATTAATTAACTTTGAATCACTACTGGCATCTGGAGTCAGCATTAATAGGCACAAGGTGCATACCACTACTGAAATCCATTTTGAATACGCCCCACACATTTAACAAAACCGCTAATTTTTGTCTTTGAGACGAAGCTGGAGTAAATTATTAAAAAAAGAATTCCAGAACGTGCAATTTCGAGAAACAAATCGAAGACCTTGGAACAGAGTTATTTAACCACCTTTTGTTATTTTAGTCAGTGCCGTTTTGCTATTACATCTAATAGGAATTTTTCTTTTCCATATTTTATCTTCAGTTCGTTATGTGTCTTAACCTACCTTTCTAGCTTTCCGGGGCTAAACTTTGCTGCTTTTCTTCTGACGAGAAGCAACACGGGCAAGTGACAGTTAACCTGAAGGCGGCGTTCAAATTGTGACCGTGTTCGGCATTGCTCAGATGTAAGCCACGCCTCCACTGACGTGCTTTTCACGTTACCGGGATAGCCGATGGTGGTTCCCCCCGTCACTTGCAGAGGGACTCAAGTGATGACGTCGAACAGCTGCCTTGTCGCCTTGTTCGAACAACTTTTCCGGAAATGCCCGAACGTGACGTTGAGCATTTGAGCGGAGATGACCGAAGATGACGACTAGGCTGGCGGCTGGGGAGGGGAAAAGTGGAGACAGCGCGACGCACGTGAAGAAGAGGAGGATGAAGCTGGGAGCGGAGGATGAGAGGAAGAGCGGTGTAAGAGCGAGCGAGTGACTGAGGGAGAGAGAGAGAGAGAGAGAAAAAAAAAAAAAAAAGCAGGCGGGATGTGCTGTGTGTGTATGAGTGAGTGAGTTTGTAACGAACCCCGCGACAATAATAAAGGAAAACACATCTTAAGTGATAAAAAGCAGGAAACACTTTAACGGAAACTAACTTTTTTCGCCGTCGCAACTTGATGTGCATGGTCTCCGCTCGTTTGTAAACGACGTGGCCGCAAAAAAAGGACGATTCGTCAGGCTTTGAATATAAAGGGGATTCCCTGGCCTGGAGAAAAGAAGAGTTAATACACGAAGCCGAGAATGGCGGCCAACATGTACAGGGTCGGGGGTAAGTCGATTCCGGCAGCCTATTGTCGTTTTTTCTTTTGATATATGATGGTTATGTCTTGATGGGAAGGCATAACGTTGTATTCATAATTTTTCAATTCTTCTTGAGGCTAAGTTCATCTGGTTCAGTTTAATCAATGGGTCGAGGCGTGTCTTTTTTAATAGAATTTAGGCCAGATTTTAGTCGCATGTGACTTTTATTCTGTCTGAGTGTCTTATTGTAACTTGTATTTTATTTCTTTATAGAAATTATTAGTTTATTTTTTTTCAAAAACGGGAGAAAGATTTCAGCAACCGGCATCGGTACTGTTGGACGGTGTAGCCGAAAGCCGGCCGGTTTAATTCTTCAACCTTGCTTTTTTGTAAAAGCACTTAATACTGCCATATATGAATAAAATAGCGTGCGAGCAAGGTGCACGGAAATAAAAGTTTTAAAGGTTCATTTGGATTTTAAATAATTTTAAAACGTATATGATCGAGTTGCAATCGGACAGATGCAGCGTTTCAGTGTGTTTGTGAACTGGATTGATACTAAGACAGAAGCAAATGAGTGGTCGGACCGCGCCAGCTCGCCAGAATTTATCGTACGGCAGCTGAGCCTTCCTACCCATCACCCAGGTCTTTATTCTTAACTTTCACAACCAGATGGTGGTGGTTTCAACCGATCCACCGTCCGGCATTTAGGTCATCTTAGCGGAAGGGGCAGATTACAGAGTGAGAAATATGTCAGTGGTCTTTTTTTGTGTGTGTATACTGAGATCTATTACTCTGAACACCTATTGATGTGAACGATTATGGCGTTGATATGGTAGCCTTATGTTTGCACTAGGGTTATTCTTTTCTTCGTCCAGCGACATTTGAATTTTGTTTTCCTTGTCATTTCAAATCGGAATATGCGAGTAGTCGTGGGGACCATCACGAATGCACCATACTCCATAATGCATGCGGGGTTTGAGCCGATCTTGATTTTAATACCTGGTGTCATTTTAAGGCCCGATTAGCACATTCTTGTTTCGTCTTCTCCCAAACCGTCTTAGATTGATGATATTGTAAGGGCTTCGCAAAGCACCTCAAATCGTGCCCCTAATTTTATACAGACATACAAATCGACTAACCTTGCCAATGTCGGAATTTCGCAATGATTGAGGAGTTTTAGCTTTTTATGCATAAGTAGGATAATTGATTTAGATTCCCCTTTGTTGACTAGACAGATTTCTGGTGGAATGTGCTCAGTAGACTTTTGTTACTGTACTTCCTGTTTCCTCCTCATGGTTGTGTTCCATAAAAGCCCGGGTGCATAGGCAGTGAGCTGCTACACAAGGGCATCGTTCTCTCCTGCTCAGTAGCCTCACCGGAGGATGGTGGCACATTCTTGATGTAAAGGCAGCCCTTCAATTATCTGTTTGTTTGACACAATTTCACCAACTCCAGTTCACAGAGCAACACCATCATCTGGTGCTTTAAAATGGTCATATTCAATCCAGAGCATTAAGGTAAATGCAATAAAAGACGATAAGCAAAGAGACAAAGCTTCATCTAAAACAAGTCAGTAGATAGGATCCTGCAAGTCTATGGTTGGCTTCAGATTATTTTATTGCTGTTATTCTGCTGACAGAAAGCCAAAATGAACTCTTTTCCTAACTGGACTCCTTGCTTGTTGTGGTCTTCTTAGAGATAACCATTTAAACAAGTGCTTGAATGATGGCCTTGTATTTGAATCAGACTTCCTTCTTAAACTCAATAAAATAGCAGAATCGGGCTATTTTATTTGATAGATCACACCTTTACAAACATCTTTACGAAGCCCACAAAATAAACATCAAAGCAAAAAAAAAAGCCAAAGTTCAGTAAATTAATAAAGCTCATGGTTGTAAACAAAATGAAACAATAATACATTACACTGATAATCTATTTTCAGTACAGTAGTGTCAGAGATGAAAGTGAACACTTGCGTAACTGATGTAGAATTGTGTTAGCAAGTTCTGACTTTAGGGGTATCCTCAGATTCTTCTAAGCACCTGCAATGCAATCGGCTGGTTCAGAGAATGTCCGAATAGGTGGGTATCCTACACAAGGAACCTACTTTTAACAATAAGTAGTTAAGGGAAGCTGGCCTGGCAACGCAGGGTGCAAGACAGGAACTGGCCGTGGACAGGATGTGATTCTACAGTGGGGTAGGTACACTGACACAATCCAGTCCTGCAAGCAGATTGATTTGTGTTTGTTAATCAGTCTCATTTCACGTCTTTGGACCGGAATACTGGAAGTGTATTCTACCTGTGTTCACGTGATCAAACACACCACACAAATAGGGCACCTAGTGGACTATAGAACCTTGGCGTAAGAACCCTGAGGCAATAAACCTGACTACAATTTAACCCTTACTTTGTGATGTTCTTTAAAATGTAATAATTCTTCTCAACACGGTCACAGAGTGCTGGTCAAGTTCTCCAAATAGTTTTTTTTAATATTTCTGCCATTCATTTTTGTGTCAATGGTTAACACCACATGGAAGAATAAGAAGGTGCTGCAGAAGTGAATAAAAAAAAAAAAAGATCTACTTTGACTTTGTGAATTGTATCTTACTTTGGTGAAGCAAATATTTACTCTGAACAAACATTTTAACCCACAAGGTTGTCCTTTCTGTGTCTGCCACTATCTGACTCTAATAAGTTCATCTGTGTTTGCTTTAGTGTTAAAAATAGTTATGATATGAATAAAACATCTACTAAATTATGTATAAGCAGAAGGCCATATATGAAATTACAAGCCAAATCTGTAGTGGACAGCTGTATTCTATCAGTAAATGCGTCTGGCATGGTCTGGTGGCTAATTCTTTCAACTTACACCTTTAAGGCTGCCAGTTAAAATTCACACCTCTGACTTGTTTTGTCCTCCCAATTCATAGAACGAAAACCCCAAGTCCGTATTCGTAAAGTGCTGAGATGATGGTTGGTAGGGAAGGATAGAAAATAAATAAATAAAGGTTGCTTGCCTACCTGTGGTAATTTTGTAATAAGTAGATGCATAACAATGCAGGTTGTGCAAAAAAAAAAAATTAAAAGGAAAGGTTATTGTAAAATAAACGGCACATTTTTGTTACTGTGGAAGTCTACAGGTGCAACAAAAGAATTACTGACTCTGACATGGATGCTAACCCCACAGATGTACAGCTTGGAATTGGTGCTTAACATGAACTGAAGTATTAGCTCAGTTGTACAAATAAACCTTGAGTTAAATTGATGTTTCTATTTTGCAGTATCAGTAATGTCATGTACCGCATATACAATTTAGTTTAAAAAGAGTGTTGTAAAAGCTGTAGTTTAGGTAATTATAAAATGGAAACTAGAGTACATCCAGAATCATGTTACAAATTTGCCTGCCTGTACTGCAAAAAGAAAAATGCTGAAAATTGAACCGGACTTTTCCACTTAAATTGTTGGTTAATCCATTTTAAGGTCACAGGAACCTGGAGAAGGGGAGAACTCTTTATGCATGTTTGACTTTTAGCTTAAAACAAGTTACTGTCAGATTGCTTGTTTAATTACTTTTACTGACTTTGCCTTTTGAATTTTCTCACTCTTCCCCGCTATGTTAAGACTATCAAAGAGTGCTTCATTCAAACCTGTAGAAGAGTCTGAAAATGCCACCACGTTTATTTTGGTGAAATTCTCTGTTGTTGTCGTGTCAGAAAATATGTTGGATTGAGACTCAGAGGTGATACGAGTTTTACTGTAGCGTTTATAAGTTGAACATGTGACATTAGTGCTGAATCGGTCAGTTGGTGATATGCACTTTAAATTTACAGTGTCAAGGTCACCTGGACGCAACATCTTTAGAGAGGCCTGCTTTGGCGTGAGCAGTTATGTGCTGCACAATGAAGGGAGAATGGTTCAGGTGATCAAACCGTGCCTTACTGAATATTGACCTTCTGCTTGATGGTGAATGCTAATGTGTCTTACAAGGTGCTTGCAAGTCACATCCCACCATCTTTTAGATGTAAAATATTCAAGTTCACATTTCTCATGTGTGTGTATAACAAGTGTCCAGCTTCACCCAATTAGTCCATCTATCGGGGTGGCATTAAATACATTTTACAAGAGCAACAAGCATTTATTTGATACATCAGTTATTGTCTATTGATAAATATCTGAGTATTTGTTTCAGGCAATGTGTGTCCAGCTCATTCCTAGATCAAACAGAATTGTAACTGGAACCTTAACTACATTTTTATCCTCTACATGTTTTGCTTACGTATGGTAGGTTTATATAAAAAAAAAAAAAAAAGCACTGTAAATAGAAGTAGTGCAGTCTTTTTTGCTAATTCTGCTCAGAAGGGGGAACCACAAAGTTGAATATTTTGATGTATTGCCTTAGGACAGTTACCTTTGTATTCAACATCACCACAGACCACTACTTTGCGTTTTATAGAACATTTGCCCAGCCTCGATTAAGTTTACCTTCTTGACATTGATGTATTTATTATTTGTTTCCAAAGCACATCATAATGGAATGAAACTAAGTTTTTGTAGGTAGTTTTTGACAAGCTGTCTACTCCATTGGGCCCTTAACCTGCAATTGCTTTGTCCTGGGTATGACATTAAGCTGTATCCAGCCCTGCAAGCAGGACCTCCAACTTACCTATCTATTTGGATGTTTTCAAATGCACAGTATCTTAGAATATATAATTTGAATTACAAAATAAATCTGTTTCTTAACCTTCAAACTGAATGGTGGAAATATTCGCATGATAATTTGCAATAGTTGTTGCTTTTTTTTTGATTCCAATATAATATAAGCTAATATAGGTTATAATGTAGGGTACGGGAGGTAATATACAATTAATCAAACAATAACAGCAACATGCCATGTCTGCTTCATTCTGCTTCATTCTGTTTCATCCGCTCTTCAGCGGCTCAGACGTGAGTAGCACCTGCAGCCTGCTGTTTCAGGTCCGATATCTCTCGGGGACAGGGCTGACCCACTGACATTCTCTCTCCTACTCAGACGTATATCTTGACACACTTGAATTAGCTGATATCACCAAAGTAATGTTTACAGTGCATGCATCGTCTTGTTCTAGATGTTACACTTAACTGTGCAGTGTGATGCTCAGGTGAGGTTTATACTTCATGCTCAGAATGCCTATGCACGTGCATCATGGCTGCCATGTGTTCCCTGTGTTCTTTTGACACATCTTCTGAACAGGTTGTGACAAATTGGCGTGGCACATTTGCAAGTTGCAGTACCAACAAAAATATGGAGGGGTGTGTGTGCTCAAGTTTTGGTATGTGAAGTCCACATCTTTGTTGACTATCAACGTGTGATAGTAAGCCGTAGTGCTGCTCCAACATCTGCATGCTTTAATGTTTGATGAATGGTTCAATGTGGTGAAGCAAATCGTCACATTTAAATGGTTACAAACAAATGTGTTTATGAATTTTCATCCATTTCTCACATAGGCAATACAAGCATTGCATATTTCCCATCGTAATGACTTAATACTTTTAAAGGTCTTACACACCATCTTTTTTGCACCTTCACAACAGCATCAGAATGTAAACAATTTTTATCTTTAACATCTTTCTTCCCTCAACTCATAACACAGGAAACCGGATATTGTTTTCTCACCATGATGATTTCTCACCTGGAGGAATCCTCCAAGTACACACACAAGTCTAAACAACACAGTGCTTGTGTAGCAGCAACATCCTTAAGTGCATGTATTGCGTAGCGTTGTGTATATCCCCACCATTACAACCCCCCAGACCCCCTCCCTATAACTCTCGCATGTAAACGAAGCACACAGGGCTTGAAGCTCGTTCACTGCGCATGTATAACTGTTTCGATTTTACCTGTGTGTGTATATATGTATGTGTGTGTGTGTGTGTGTGTATATATATATATATATATATATATATATATATATATATATATATATGGTCATATGAAAATGTTTGGGATCCTCTCTCAGCCTGCATAATAATTTAGTCTACTTTCAACAAAAAAGATAACAGTGGTATGTCTTTAATTTCCTAGGAACATCTGAGTACTGGGGTGTTTTCCAAACAAAGATTTTTAGTGTAGTAGTATTTAGTTGTATGAAATTAAATCAAATGTGAAAAACTGGCTGTGCAAAAATGTGGGTCCCCTTGTAATTTGCTGATTTGGTGGTCAATTGCAAGTTGTGCTTCCCTTTGACTCTCCTCTGAAGAGTGACAGACAGCATGGGATCCTCAAAGCAACTCTCAAAAGATCTGAAAACAAAGATTGTTCAGTATCATGATTTAGGGGAAGGCTACAAAAAGCTATCTCAGAGGTTTAAACTGTCAGTTTCAACTCTACGGAATGTAATCAGGAAATGGAAAGCCACAGGCACAGTTGCTGTTACACCCAGCAGGTCTGGCAGGCCAAGAAAAATACAGGAGCGGCATATGCACAGGATTGTGAGAACCCACAGATCACCTCCAAAGACCTGCAAGAACATCTTGCTGCAGATTGTGTATCTGTACATTGTTCTTTGTGCAAATTGTGCTGAATTGTAGAACATCTGTATGGCAGGGTGATGAGAAAGAAGCCCTTTTCTGCACTCACGCCACAAACAGAGTCGCTTGTTGTAAGCAAATGCTCATTTAGACAAGCCAGATTCATTTTGGAACAAAGTGCTTTGGACTGATGAGACAAAAATGGAGTTATTTGGTCATAACAAAAAGCGCTTTGCATGGCGGAAGAAGAACACTGCAGTCCAAGAAAAACACCTGCTACCTACTGTCAAATTTGGTGGAGGTTCCATCATGCTGTGGGACTGTGTGGCTAGTTCAGGGAGTGGGGCCCTTGTTAAAGTTGAGGGTCAGATAAATTCAACCCAATATCAAAAATTATTAAGGATAATGTTCAAGCATCAGTCACAAAGTTAAAGGTTCGCAGGGGTTGGATATTCCAACAAGACAATGACCCAAAACACAGTTTGAAATCTACAAAGGCATTCATGCAGAGGGAGAAGTACAATGTTCTGGAATGGCCGTCACATTCCCCTGCCTTGAATATCATCGAAAATCTATGAGATGATTTGAAGCAGGCTGTCCATGCTTGGCAGCCATGAAATTGAACTGAACTGGAGAGATTTTGTATGGAAGAATGGTCACCAATAAATACCTCTATCCAGAATCCAGACACTCATCAAAGGTTATAGGAGGACAGCGTCTAGAGGCTCAACTAAGTATTGATGTCATATCTCTGTTGGGGTGCCCAAATTTATGCACCTGTCTAATTTTGTTATGATGCACATTGCATATTTTCTGTTAATCCAATAAACGTAATGTCACTGCTGAAATACTACTGTTTCCATAAGGCATGTCATATATTAAAAGGAAGTTGCTACTTTGAAAGCTCAGCCAGTGAGAAACAAAAATCCAAAGAATTAAGAGGGGTTCCCAAACTTTTTCATATGACTGTATGTATATATGTGTGTGTATATGTACCACATACCTAAAGATTGTTTCAGATTACCTATACCCCTTTATGGCTATAGTAGTGGCCTCTCTCAGCAGGATAATTCAGGAATGGCTTGAAGAAAGTGACAAAGAGCTCAAGGTGTTGACCTCCAAATTCCCCAGATCTTGATCTAATCAAGCATCCTTGTTATGTGCCAAAAAAACAGTCTGATTCATGGAGGTCTCACCTTGCAGCTAAGGATCTACTGCTAACATCTTGGTGCCAGATACTACAGGACACCTTCAGAGGTCTGTTGATTCCATGCCTTGATGGGTCAGAGCTGTTTTGTCGGCACGAGGGGGCCTACACCATATTAGGCAGGTGGTTTTAATGTTGTGGTTGATCATTGTACAATCTTAGTTGGTGAATACTTTGACCTATCCATACTAATTGGCCCTTTTTTCTGCTGGGAAAGGCATATTATATATTATATATATATATATATATATATATATATAAAATATTGAGCATTATGTACAAAAATAAGGGACATATCAGTACTTTATGTTCTAGTACGGGATGATCTCATTTTATAAGTAGCGGATGGTAACTATAATGGTGTGTGTGGATGAAGATTATCAAGAAATTACACAGAAAATGATTAAGCGCTGGTGACCCATAGCTTTTGACTTGGATTCATTTGATGCTGCTTCATTAACATGTGAAGTGCTGTCAGATGAACCAGGTTAAGTTAAAGCATTCAGTTCGTTAGAAACATTAAATCACAAACATTTTTAACACTTCATTTGCACACGTTAATGGCAATTTAATAAGCACCTTTAAAATATTAAACTATAAATACAGTATTTTTCTTTTAAAATTTGTTTAGCTGCCAATGTCAATTAATTCAATATTTGAAAATAGTTCTCACCATTTGTCCAAAAAAAGATAAAATACTTTTATAAATTAAGCTTTGTTTCTGATAAGTACATTATAGAAGAAATTAAACAATATGACAGCTTATATTTATTAGAAACATTTTGTTTTTTATGCAATATTAATTATGCCTAAGTTTTCTGTACATATTTAGTTAAAGCAAGTATAAAGGTAATTTTATTTATTTTAATATTTTTATATTCACTGAATAAGCCTACAGAATTGCATTTTGTCAATTAAAAAAAACAGGTAACACTTGTATTATTTAGTTTACTGATGAAAATACAAAAGTTAACACTTTTATATAGAACATAGGTGCTTAGTGTAAAAAGTTGTTTTAAAAGATAAAATAAAAAATAGAACCCTCCAGTTCAGTCACATGAAATCAGTGGCGGTTATATGTTCTATAAAAACCTGATCTGAGCATCTCTAGCAAAAGGAGACCATGCAATAAATGCAATATCGGCTGAATTTTTACTAATGTGAATATAATAATTTATTAATAAAGTATTGTCTGGGATCTTGCTTTTGTGAAAACCAGATACATGCAGTTGCAGCAGCTTGAAGTGAGTGAGATCTAACCACAATACTCAAAACTTAGAAGTGTCTTTGTATCTGAAAGATGCATTGGATGAGCTCTCTGTAGCTAGTTGTAGAGCTAGCTCTTTTAAAGGCTCTGTGCTTACGATGCTGGAAATACATTTCAAAACCTTTATACAACATGTTGGCTACTGCAGCAAAAAATGCAGCCAACATTTACACAGTTCCTTTGGCTATCTTGTGAAGATCCTATAGAGTTGCTTGACATGTTGTAGATAGTGTGGAAGTTCTCAAACTTTTTAAATACTCTTCTTCCGCATTCTAAACATGCTTTGTTAGTCCGTGCTTAAATGCACAAGTCTGGATGTGCTTCATCATACGTTGCTGTTCTCTCCAGTAACAATTTGCAATAAAGAGACAGCAAAGTATGTTGGCCAGTAAGGGTGTTTTGATGTAAACTTTGATGTCTTAAGGAGAGAAACTTTTTCATCCCTGTTGCTGCTTACCCAGTTTAAATGTTCCACTGAGTACTTAAAAACCATAGGGAAGGAAACAGCCCTCTTAACCTGTGCGTATCTTCACTAAATGTCAGACTGCTCCAAGTTTATCTTACTTTAATTGCAAAGAATTTGCAGAACAAAAGCATGGTCTGCTGTTGATATGGTTTTCCCAGTAGGATACAGGATTTTGGCATGCTTTTTGTGTTTTGGAAACCCATATAAGGTCTTTATCACTTTGAATTGATGATTAAGTTGTTTGTGTCATTATTCTTTAAAGTATAAATGTGAACTAGCACTCTTTTTTGTTTAATGAGCACAAAATGTGAATTTAATCTTAGTCTTGTTGGCTTACCGATTTTTGTATGGCTACTACAGGATGGTATTATTGTTGGTTTAAGACTTGGCTTTAAAAATATAAAACCATTATTGTGGCTTTAGCAAAGCTTAATATATGCATAATGTAGTGATATCATAATTTCTGTTTTGTTGCCATTTTTGTTCAAGTGGGCAATATCATGGCTTCTCCTGTAACAGAATATAAAAGTACTTATAATAACAGAAAATTTAAAATAGTGTAATATAAGACAAGTAGTTGCCCAGGTATCAATTAAGTAAACTACCATTAACATTCATAAATAAATAAAATCAAATTACAATGCAAGACTTGAATTTAATGTGTGATTAACATGGGAATTCTTCTAGTGTAACAACAAGAGATGGGGATGTTTTTAGCATAGGGATTATAAAGAATATTATGGACTACCTGATTTATTTTACTGAGTGCACATTGATTTTATTCTGACATTTTCTCATCTTTAACGGAAAAACAAGTGACAAAATAACGTTAAAAATAAAAGCATTAAATTTATACTGTTGAAACTGGGAATTCCAAAATTGTAGTATTTGCGTCATTAGCTGGTGAAAATGAATTTCCTAGCGATTTGATTCAGATCTCCTGCTTTAAACCGTCCCCTTTTTATGTTTGTCCCAATTTCATGGTTTCCTGCATAAAACCGTACTTGCCAGTTTTACATAAATTCATTATTCAAGTGGTCCTGTCAAAACATCATTTGTTGTTCTGTTTTCAGACTATCTGATTTAAGTGATCAGACAATTTCTTGGCTTGTGTTCAAATCAATAATTAGAAAAAGCATTAGACTAACTTTTACTTGTATTCAATGAATTGTACTTAGGAGACTGCATTACACAATACTGTACACCATACACATATAGATATTCTAGATGTCCTTTCAGTACTATCCTCACATGTTAGGAGTTATACTAATGAACATTAGTTTGCCTTCAAAACCCAAAGAAGTGATAGTAGATTTGCATGCTGTTTTATAACTGCGTGTCTCTGCGATGTTAACAGAAATGCACAGTGTATGTATGTCCTACCACTAGAGGGATGAGCTTAAAAGCATCAAAACATTAAATTTTATTTTGGTATTAACAAATGGAGCAGCTCATTTCACTTTCATTGTGAACAAGAAAAATGTCGGCATTTAAAACCTGCTTCGATCCCACAGTCCTATATGTTTGACCCTGACACCGCTTAGAAAATAGATGGATGCTGAGACGCATATCTGCAAACAGTATCAAAGAATGAATGCAAAGCCTCTCTTCATTTATTGAGCGATTCAACTCGCCATCTACCATTAAACAATTACAACTCCCATCTAATCGATGACATGGCGTACTGTCAAAGCACCCGCACACGTTTCTGACCACAAGTGCTCTCACCTCCTATTCATTTTTATTATAAATAAGCGTGATTCCAGCAAATCACACACTGAAATTAATTTCCAGACATGACTTCTGCTGCTTTAACTAAATATGTACATAAAATTTATGCATAATAAATATTGCATAAAAAAACAAAATGCTTCTCATAATAAGATGTCGTATTGTTTAATTTCTTCTATAATGTACTTATCAGAAACAAAGCTTAATTTATAAAAGTATTTATCTTTTGTTTTCAAAATATGTTAAATGTGTTCAAAATGTGCTGTAGCACCCTGAGCCATTTCATAATGTAGTTTTTACTCGTGCTTTTATTGTATAATATTGTGCCTTCCAAAGTAACATGTCTGTTTGCAGTCAGTCATCATTGTGGTAATAACTGTCACATTAGCAGTGATACTTTTAAAAAAAAAAAAAAAAAAAAAAAAAAAAAAGCTAGTACCATTACGTTTTTTCCACTGTAGTACTCATTGGTCCCAAAAAATCAATTTGTGACATCCCTTTCAAATAATATGATACAGTTCTCATGAAAACCAGCACCCTTATTTAAAGGAAATGAACTCTCAGCAGCTACTGTAGCCTGAGAGCAGTCTCCTTTATATCTAGTGAAGGATACAGGGTGCAGTAGTTCACTCTTTTACACAGCCCCTGGAGACTGGGTACAGGACCTGGCCTAGCCACTGTCGTTGCAGAGTTTGCATATTCTTCCTGTGTCTTAGTGGGTTTTTTCCTGGGTACAGTGCTAGCTTAGTTGGTTATTCTAAGTGGACTTTGTGAGACTAAAAGTAGTCTCGTGTTTGTGCATCCTTTGTATTGGATTGACTGCACTTCCAGGGTTGGTTCCTGCTTTGTGCATAAGCTTCTGGGATATGCTACAGCTCCTTGGCATTCTAAATTGGAATGATTAGGGTTGAAAATGAGCAGATGGGTAATGATCTAGAATGTTTATGCTAATGATAGCTGGGTGTGGATACTTAAGACATCTTTACCACACTCTTTGTGTCAGAATGAATTATTTTTAAGACCTGTTTTGATAGCCTAATACACCGTATTGAGTTACTTCATTGACCTTCACATTGACTTCATCTGTATAACGTAAATAACGACTTAAATAAATACTCCACCTAAAAATTATAATTTTTTATGTTATTTACCCATCGCACTTTGTAGTGATGCAAAAAAAGGCTCCTACTTTCATGCCAAATGGAGAGAGAGAAGTTTGACATTACAGAAGTCAATAGCGACCAGTGCTGTGCCACGGCATACGATACGAAAAACGTCTGTGAAAAAAAGAGAAAAAATTTAGCATTACATTATCCACGTGACTGTTACAAGACACTTGCTCAAAATGTGTGCAATGTGTGAAACAAATGCCTCTTTTTGCTGAAATATTGTTAGTTAGTTCTGGATTTATTAGCACAGACATACGCAGGAAACCAAAAGATTTACACGAGTGACTTTTTGATTTGAAGACCTGTCTCTCCCTGTTATTCATTGGTCTAGAGTTCTGTCTTCAAACAGACACAAGGATTATTCAAAATGAGTAATGTGAGATTTTTTTTTTCTTTCATATTTTTTACATTGTATGCCTTTTGTTCAGCATTTCACATTGTATGCGTTTGTTTAGCAGTGGTCACTATTGACTTCTGTATGCCGTAAACTTATTTCTGTACATTTTGCATGAAAATATGAGATTAATTTTTTTTTCTTGGCCACCACTATAAAGTATAATGGGTAAGTTACATAAAAATATATACATTTTGGATGGAGTATTCCTTTTAAGTATTTGACTTCATCTGTATAACATAGTAAATAATGTGGTCAGTGAAATAATTGAACAATTGCATTGGGCCAGCGTTTCTCGACCTTTAAGTATTTGCGACCCGAGTTTTCATAACAGTTTTAATCGCACCCCCCTCAACATTTTTTTGAAATGTAGATGCATATTTTATTATACCTACTTAACTTTTATCAACATTTATCTAACGCTATATTTATTGTTCTAGTGTCAGAATGTAGTTTGTTAGTTTGTTTTGGTTTCAACAGATGTTTTTTTGTCACACATGTACACACATTTGGCTGTTGTCTCCTATCTGATGAGAGCATTTTGTAAAAATTGTACTCTTACAGACCTCTGGCTGGAGTTATTATATTCATTTGCTCAGCTAGAAAATTCTTCAGCATACTTCAGACATAAGCAGCAGCCTGGAGTGTAGCATTTCATTGCACTAGGCACATTAAAATACTTGGATAGATTTGGGATATTGTACTTGTAAAATAAGTCCGTAAGACAGTTTTAAATGTTGGAACAGATTTTCATGTTTTTGGCTATAGCCCTTACAACAAGCCAAGTTCAACAGTATTCCTAGAATGAAATTCAGTAATTTCACTGAAGGTTTTGGTAACATGGCTTCCATTTTACCACATTTTTAATTTTTTTTTCTTCTTCTCATTTTCCTTATTCTGAAGTCGTCCATTGTTCCCATTGCTGTGCTGTCCAATCAAGGTAGACGCTTATTATCAGTTAGTGTTTGCATGCATTCGATATAGGAGGTTCTGACTGACCCATTGCCCTACTTTCAAATCACAATTTATAGCTTTATAATACAGAAAAGACATTCCTAACTGTCCCTATTGCATTTGTGCTGCGAGAGTAGATCTACAGAGTGAGTGAATGAATGAATAAACAAATCCACCCATGTGGGTACATCCATTTTACAGAAGGCATGCTACCAATATGCTGTACAAACTGTCCTACTGTTTTACGAGCTTGTGTGTTCAAATATCAGAACTGCACTCGGAACTGTCTACTCACGTGTGTCTCTTTTTCTTTTTTTGGTCTGTAGATTATGTATATTTTGAAAACTCATCTAGTAATCCCTACTTGATTCGCCGGATAGAAGAACTGAATAAAGTAAGTATTTTGTATTGCAGTGTTTGTCCAAATGCATACACTTATAGATGTAGTACAGACAACTTGAATGTATTTTCCTTTGATACTTTATAATGTTTAATTTCATGGCTTCGCATTCTAATGGTTTGCATATCCTCTGGCTAGTATTCAGATTTATTTTACATTTAACTAAAGTTGATTTTGACATGTATGTGTATATGTTCAAATGTATAATTGCTGCCATTAAAGTAACTTCATCCATACTTAAATGCACCATGGGTCATGTATGTAGTTAAAACTTTGAATGTGTTGTAAATCATTAAATCTTAGTAAAGAAAGTATTGAAATCATAGGAAGATTTACTTAATCAGTGCCAACATATTTTTATTATGTATTATATTGCAGTATTCACCTAATAGCTGCAGTCATCTACAATAGTAAAGGTTTACAAAAGGATTGGTTATAATGAACTGTTTATGTGTACTGTATGTGTGTACAGTTGAAGTCCGAAGTTTACATACACTTTTGGTTAATTTTTCAAAACTCTCTTTACAATTCCTCCACAGATTTTATACTTAGAAACTATATATTTGGCATACTGTTTAAGACATGTGCTTTATGCAGTGCAAAGGTAATTTTTTAAAACAATGTTCACAGATTGATCACTTTTTATTGATTATATCACAATTCTAGTGCATTCTAGTACATACACTATGTTAACTGTGCCTTTATATAGCTTGGAAAATTTTCATAAAATGTTGTCAAGCCTTTAGGCTATTAGACAATTATCTTCCGATAGTCAATTAACTTAACTGAAGTTAACATGTGGATATATGTTAAGGCCTACCATCAAACTTGCTGCCTCTTTGCTTGATATAATGGGGAAAATCAAAAGAAATCAGCCAAGACTTCAAAAAAATTGTGGACCTCCACAAATCTGGTACATCCTTGGAAATTGTTTCCGAATGCCTGAAGGTTCCAAGTTCATGTTTTAAATTTGTATCATACTTGCACTTGAGATAAATACAGAATTATATGTTGAACTGTATAACAGATCGGCTAAAAACAACACCTTAATGTTTTAGAAGTATCAAAATTAAAAACATTGAATATTATGCAATCTAATTTATTAAAAAAAAAATTTTTTTTGAAACAATCAGGGTGGTGAGGTTATTAAATTTTGATTTAGTCGTGGTGTGAGATAATGTAATGAGAAGCTGATACAGCCTTAGGCTTTTCTGAAATTATTTTAGTGCACTTGGCTGCTGGGGTATGGTGTTCTCAACACTTATTTCTGGCCTATATTTTGGTTGCAGTTTTTGGTCTTACTGTGCTTCAAACATACAGGTAATAGCAAGTGTGTCCATTCTGTTTTTACGTGTGTAGTTATAAATGCACTTAGAACAGACATAGATAATGATTGCATTTTGTTTTCCATGTGGGGCATCTTTCTGGTATAGTTTATGAAATAAACTTAAAAATAATTTACTATGAAAAAGGAAAACAAAGGGAAGTACTTTAAGATTCCATATAAATTAACTTTTCTTCCCTGGTTACCAGTTATACACTGATTAGTCACAACAATGGGGAAGTGAGTAACACTGAATTTCTCATTACAGTGGCACCTGTCAAGGAGTGGAATATATTAGGCAGAAAGTGAACAGTCAGTTCTTGAAGTTGATGTGCTGGGAGCAGGAAAATTGGACAAGCATAAGGATCAGAGCATCTTAGACAAGGGCCAAATTGTAATTGGTAGATGACTGGGTCAGAGCATCTTCAAAGCAGCAAGTCTTGTGGAGTGTTTCCAATATGCAGTGGTTAGCACCTACCTAAAGTGGTTCAACAAATGACAACCGGTGAACTGGCAGCAGGGTCAGGGCATCCAGGGCTCATTGATGCACATGGGCAGCAAAGGCTAGACCATCTGATCTAATCCCACAGAAGAGCTACTGTGGCAAAAATTGTTAGAACACACGGTGAATTGTAACTTGTTATGTGGCTACATATCATTCAGAGTGCCCATTACGACCCCTGACCACCTCCGAAAGCGTCTACAATGAGCACACGAGCGTCAGAACTGGACCGTCGAGCAATGGAAGAAGCTTGTTGGGTCTAATGAATCACATTTGCTTTTGGGTCATGTGGATGGCTGGGTGCGTGTGCATCATTTATCTGGGGAAGAGATAGCTGCAGGGTTGACAATGGGGGGGAAATGTACCACATACCTAAAGATTGTTTCAGATCACCTATACCCCTTTATGGCTATGGTAGTGGCCTCTCTCAGCAGGATAATTCAGGAATGGCTTGAAGAAAGTGGCAAAGAGCTCAAGGTGTTGACCTCCAAATTCCCCAGATCTTGGATCTAATCAAGCATCCTTGTTATGTGCCAAAAAAGCAGTCTGATTCATGGAGGTCTCACCTTGCAGCTAAGGATCTACTGCTAACATCTTGGTGCCAGATACTACAGGACACCTTCAGAGGTCTGTTGATTCCATGCCTTGATGGGTCAGAGCTGTTTTGTCGGCACGAGGGGGACCTACACCATATTAGGCAGGTGGTTTTAATGTTGTGGTTGATCATTGTACAGTCTTAGTTGGTGAATACTTTGAACTATCCATACTAATTGGCCCTTTTTTCTGCTGGGAAAGGCATCTAAGCAGCCCAAAGAGGGGTATGTGTGTGCGTGTGTGTGTGTATATAGATATAGATATATATAGATATAGATATAGATATATATATATATAGATATAGATATAGATAGATAGATTATTTTGAAACTGAATGTGTTAGCAATAGATTGCCATTGATTTGTGTCCTAAACATAACTACATGTAAATAAATTTGAATAATTTATTATTAATTACTTCTCTAGGGTGGCTACTTAAAGAAAAAAAATCCCTAATTGCTAAAATTTCTTAAAATATGTAGCACTTTGGAACAATCTCTTTAGTTACATAAAATGTCTAAGTATCAAACTGTCTATTGAGTGAACATAAAACTGTCATGCATTTCATCCTTAAAATATGTTTCCTATTATAGACATAAGGATTGGTTCTTTTCAATATCAATATAGCAAAGGACACCAAAGAGATGGTATTGCTGGAGCTGCAGGAATTGTATGGCCTAGAGGAAGAAGTAGTTTGAAGTGTGTGTTTAACAAGATTGTAAATGAACGTGCAGCGGCATCAATGAGCGGTGTTGCATTAGCTGCTGCCATTCAGCTGAAATATACCTGGGAGACACCACAGTTTCTTGTTTAGACAAACCACTTAAGTACTGGTCGGTTAATAAAGGGTGGTTCCTCACCTTGTTGCAGATGTCAAGCAAATACCTTTCTGCCCCATGCAGTAGTGTAGAGAATGAGCGATTTTATTTAGTACACTGACACCTATTGTTAATGAAAGTAGAAACAACCTTACGACTGAACATGCATAAATGCTTTTGTTCATCATAAGCGAATCTGCCACTTACTTTCCCAAAAGAGTCATAGACTTGTCTGATTGCACTGAGCTAGCTATCTTAATAAATGGCATACCAGTAAGAGAGATGTTCTTGTTATGTTTAGCCAAATTCTTCTTAACACTGTCTTGTACTTACATCCCATATTGAAAGACTTTAAGCAATATTGGTTTGGTTTACATATATTAATTGTATGTGATTTTTGATTATTTTTCTGTGAAATTTGAGCCATTTTATAAATGGTGTTGTAATCTAATCTATGTAATGTACCCTACTCTGAGTTATTTGTTCAATTTTGAATTATTTTATTCCAATGTATGAGTCTTATATTTGTTAACAGTGAAGTTGACAATTGACGGACATAATGAAATACTATCTTCCAGCTTAATTACAATGGTACTGGTATCATCAAATACTAAAAACAAGTATTGATAGTCGTACTCGGTCTGAGAAAAATGGTATCGATGCATCCCTATATTTAATGTGTATTTACCTTTAAAGGGCTTTGTTGAGCTCCGCAGCATCAATAATCTTTCAGAACTGTAAACATTTTTGACAATGTGTTATAATTATCTTGGACCTTTGGTGAGATGTAGACAGTAATCACAAAATCATTGGAGAACTCTCTTGTAAGATAAAGCTGATGGCTTTTGATCATTAAATACTCCAGATCAGGTGATCAGTTTTTAGATGAAGTCAAACTCCACCTCACCTACAGTTCTGTGACAATTCAGTCCTATCTAGTTGGCATAGGTAGAAGAAATCCAAAACTTGCAATCCATTTAGTTTTTTCTTCTTAAAAAAAATTACTTCATAAAAATGCTGCAGGGGCTGTCTACGTATAGTTGACATTTTTTGTGTTGAGCCTTTCTAACATTGGTAGTATACTATATGGCATATCTGAAACAGTGTAACATTATTCTTTTCCTTTATTTCACAAAATATTTACTTTTTTTCCCTCTTCTGTGACTCTCCAGACAGCCAATGGTAACGTAGAAGCAAAAGTTGTTTGTCTGTTCAGAAGAAGAGATATTTCCAGCAACTTGAATGGCCTTGCGGACAGCAATGCACGTAAGTCAAGCATTCTAACTACAAATGGAGTGATGCTGTATGCAGTCATTACATAAATTAAAACCTTAATATATTCAAAATGTTTTAAAAAGTTAGGTATGCCTTTTTATGTATGTTTGTATGTGTATATATATTTTTATATGTACATGTACAGCCAATTCCCACTATCCACAGGGATTTGCGTTCCTAAAAAAAATCACATAAAGAAAATGTGGATACTGAACCATTGACTCTGTGGATCACATTGGTTAAGCTCTGGAAGGGCACCTGCTTGGGGGAGGACAGGTGGGGGTGAGACGGTGTTGGGCTGATGCATGTGCCCTCTGATTTTTGCCCCCCGATGCCTGGTAATGGTCCTTCCATAAAGAAACCTTGTTATGACTTTTACTTCCTCTATAATTAAGTTCGATTGCCAGGAGCTAGGTGCTCCACCAGAGACCGCAAGTGACTGCAGCAGGGCTGATCTGAGGTCCCAGTTAAACCATCAAGTTGGTTGTAGTAACATGCTGTGTACAAAGGGCAGGGCTTAATCAACTTATGATCCACACTTATTGGGAATTCCTTGTTAATGGAGAGCAATTGCCTCCCCAGGTCCCCATAACAAATAGGGTTCATTGGCTTACGCCGCTCGACACCGGGTAGACTCACGTTGATCCTTTCAGTGTAGCACACGTACTCGGACATCTAAGAACATGACATGTCACTCGTGTGCAAAAGTTCCCAGCCCCAAACCTCCAAGAACCAAAAACTGCACATTACTGCAAATACAACCCCTTAATGTCAGTCCATGGCCCACCCTGAGGCCTGCAGCGAGGACAAATGGGCTCAATTAGACTGTAGATGTCACGAAATGGGTTAAACTTTTATAATAACAGATAAGCAAATCTGTGTTAATGTAATCTACAAATAGAGATGATTTATTGTGTGTGTTTGTGTGTGTGATAAATTTATAATTGTGGCAAGCGAGAGCGGAGAAAAATTTAAACACAAGTAGCTATATCAGTATATGTTGCTAATCTGCTATAGTGGTAAAATGAGTTTCACTTTATTTCGAAAAGATGATCAGAGACTGAAGTGGCTTTGAAGCAGAGACATGACGTGTTCTAGCCATATGGTACGATTATCTGATGAATTTTTTTTTTTTTTGGTTGTAGCTCGGTCCCATTCATAGGCATAAAGTCTAAGTTCATCATTCTCAAACAGATAAAGGTGTGTCAGATGATATGTAAGCACATTTGTACTTCATAAATTTTGATAGGGTTCTTATTGATTACAAAAGTTTTTAAAAATATCACAAGGAGCACAGAAAAAAGTAATTGAGCTGTGACAATTTGGTAAATCAGATGAAGCATTTCATAAGTTAGACCTTTTGTTGAATAGTTTGATTTTCATGATGGCAGCTATCATGAACATGATTTTGAACATGAAAGAATCAATAGATGGAGACGATCAACAAAGTCAGTAGTAAAACAGTCAGTAGTAAAAACAATTTTTTAGGAGTTGATGAAAGTGAAAATACAGATGTATAAATTTTAATTTTGTTTGAATTGATTAAGCATTTTTCAGTTGCTGATTAGGGAAATGTCAATGAATAATTTAGTACGTGCATATTTTAAGATGATAGATGATTATCATGTGTTTTTAAATCTAAACTTCAACCAGTTCAGAATGTTTAAAATCTCTTATTTGTGTTTGAAAATCCCTACTTCTGTCAGAAACTGTTGGCGCTCCAGTGTACTTATTCTGCAAAGAATTATGACAATAATAATCTTGCACTTTACTCTTCTTGAATATACCTAGTGCTGCCCAAAATACAGTGTATGTGTATAGTGAATATTTATTAAAATTTAGCGATTTTTATTTTCATGTACTGTATTTCTTTAGATATACTACTGAAGCATTTTTGCATGCACTGCTTAATGCTATGTAGTGTCAACACATTAATATCCAAAAAAAGACATTATTAAAATATTTAATGGTATATGCCATTTTTTTGTAAAGTGACAAAACATAGGAATTGTTTAGGGTACTGTGAGTTCAGTCTTGTCATTCATTAATTTACTGGCCAGTTAGGTAATTTTCCCAGACTCCTTGTCACCCTGAGCAAATCACTTAACCCGCATGTGCTTCAGTTTTATGTTAAATAGGGAGGGGGGTGTTGGGAGTTGCCACACTCACCACACAAGGAACCACCTGGATTGGGACCTGAGCACAATGGGTTACACCTCAGCACCACACTAGCAACAATGCAAGGTGTTTTGTTTTTTGTTTTTTTTTAATGGTTGTTGTAGTGCCAATCCTGCCATAAACCCCCAAGTTTTTCCCTGTAAGTTGGAGGACCTGCTTTCAGGGCTGGATGCAGATTAATGTCATACCCAGATTGGAGCAATTACAGGTTAAGGGTCTTGCTCAAAGGCCCAATGGAGTAGAGTCACTTCTGGCATTTACAGGATTCAAACCAGCAACCTTCCAATTACCACACAGATCCCTAGCTAATGTTATGTTAAATAAATAAAATGAACAATTGTACTGGACCTTTGTGTTTGTAAAAGCACTTTGAGATAGTTTTCAGTTGTGGAAAGTGGTACATAAAATAGTTTTCTTGCAGCTGTTGCTGACTAAAACCCCCCTCATCCCCCAAGTATAGTTTAATTGTATCATGAATTTCAGATCCCTAGTTTAACTGGTATGCAGTATTTCTGAGATGAAAATCCAATTGAATGTCCATCCATCCATTATCCATCCCACTATATCCTAACTACAGGGTCACGGGGTCTGCTGGAGCCAATCCCAGCCAACACAGGGCGCAAGGCAGGAAACAAACCCCGGGCAGGGCGCCAGCCTAGCGCAGGGCTCCAAGTGAATGTCTGTGATGAAAATTATATAAATTTTCATACTGTATGTGGCTGTTGGCCTCATTGTGTGTTGCAAAATATAATGCCTGTAATCAGATTTGTTTATCAGTTTTATCTTTTCAGTGCTCAGAATGCAGAAATACATGTTGATTCCTTTTATACTGCAATGACCTCTTCAGTTGAGCTTTGGTTATCTGGGAGGATTGAATTTTGAGTTACGTTCCAGGGTGTGTGATGTATACAATAATATCTAATGTAAAGTGTAAATCATAACTTTTTTGTTGTCTGCTTTTTACTTAGTAGCTCTCTTAGATGAATCCTCTGAATGTATTGTTTTTCAGCATTTCATGTGCAAATACTACAGGCAAATGTAAATCATTTAGATTTTTGGCTCAAATAGATTATTGGCTGGTAATAGTTAGTTTTTATTGAACTTGACCTTTACTTTTTATTGAACTTGACCTTGCCCTGCTAATAAATACTATACTATACTTTAAATTGGGTAACTCTTCACTATAGCAGCTATATGTGAAGTGGAACTGCTTGCTATTTTATCCTTTTGTAGAATGTTTAGAAGTAGGGCTGGGCGCTATGGCGCAAAATTCATATCACAACATTTTTGGACCAAATGTCGATATGTGATATGCAGCTATATTTTCCTATCCAATTTTACTCAAAGCCATGCAATTATATTGTTCTTATATTTAATTTGGGTCTAATTGCATAGTAATAACTTTGTATGATTTACTTTATAATGGCATAAGTATAAAAAAAATACACACCTTATCTTAAGAAGTGCATGTAAATATAAAAGCAAGAAAACCAAAAAAAAAAAAAGTATAAATATGTTTCAATATGCTCGTTTTGTTTTAAGCTATGTTTTGTTGATGACTCTAATCATGGCAAGAACAAGCATTCAAGCAACTTCACAAAGTTTGTGCAAGGAACACAAGTCTATCAACTGCTTCTGGCTTTAAAGATGCCCTGTGCCAGTTAACTATGTTGCCCCCTGTTCTAAGCGTGGTACTCCAGGCATTGGGGAATATATCTCACTATACAAAACTAACTTATTCTTCACTGAAAAAAAAAAAAAATCAGCAAGATCCAAAAATGAATTGGTAATTGTAACGACGAGATAGAAATGAGGTGCCCTTGCACACCCTGTTTACTCAGAACTAACGAATCAAAACCATAATCTGTTAGAAAAGTCATAATCTAGGTCTGAAATTTTTAGAGAGCCATATTTAACTCAAATAAATCTAGTGAGAAATCTGCTGTTGCTTCTTTGCAAGGAATACAGTACTTGATAATTGTGCCTGTGGTGTTGCCTCAGAGTCAAAGCTGCATTGACATCCATTCGGTTTCTCTGTTTATGTAACATAAAATGGCATACGGCTTAATGCAGTTCAACTGGACAAGCTCCTTTTTTAGTTATTAAATTGTTTTGTGATACAGTGCTGTATTTATTAGGCATTTTATATATAGTTTATCAGATTATGTTTGGCTATTGTATATGTTTCTGTGTTGTTTTCTTCTCTTGTATTTATATCTATGACATCAAGACCCTGTCGTTTTGAGGGTACATTTGTTTCTCGGGGAAATAGGATGCTAAGGGTAGGGTTTTTGTTTTCGTTAAATAAAGTTCCATGCTGTCAGTGGCATTTAGAAACAAGTAGAGTTGATGCTAAGGCCATATAACCAGTTGTACAGAGCTTGTTTAGAAAATAATACCCGATTCATAGCAGCAAAATCTGAATATGTAGGAGTTTTCAAAGGGTGCTGGCTAATTATCATCGCTTCGATTCTAGTATTTGTAAAATTTCAATTTTACTTATCTCCTCTTGTAATTTAAGCTGATTTGTATTTTTACAGTACATGTTTGTTTTTAAATACAACTTGGTGCTGTCTCTGCCTTTTCCTTCCATTTCCTTTTTTTAATTCTAGTAAAATCAGGTGTTCGTAAAATGTACTATAGCCAACAGTTGGCATATTTTTATGGTGCCAGTCTAAGTATTGCACTCAAGTAGACTATCATCAAGTTTTACTGGTAAAGACGTCCTCTGTCCATTGCACTGAATTAGAAAAAGTTTATGCTAAACCTACACATATATAAGGTTTAAGCTCTTTAAGTTATTAATTGAAATTTATTTAAGTGTTGTGCTTTTAACACACCCAGATTACACAAAAGTAAAACCTATGCATCACAAAAGATCACGGATCTTAAGAGGAGTAAATATAGTGAATATCTTAACAAACAAAAAAAAACCAGATGTTTAAAAAGGTAAAAATTAATCAACAAAAAAGGTCTCAAGAAAGCCCAGTGACACATTGAGTACTTGGTACCCCGTCCACCCCATGACATAATTTCACCAAAACAATTGGGACAAATTGTTTCTTTTTAATCAACAAGAAAATAATCACGATTATCCAGTAAGAACTACTCAAGATTAATTGAAGATCAAAAGTCCAAATCTGCAAAACTGTCATTTGTTGAACCTGTAAATGGTGAACTGCGTATCTTCCAAAACATTCTCCAGGAAAAACAAGCCTCACTTATTTGACAGCACCTTTCTTCCTCAATCTATCAGCTTCACCATGATTAATATTCAGTCCTTTTTGGAAGTGCCATCAAAATAAATGGTTTAAGCAAAGGGGTTGATCATATAGCATCCTTTGCATCTTTCTTACCCTTCAGTTACTGACATTTTCCAGTCACATATGACCTCTTGTATCCGTCTAATAAAAGATACAGGATAATAATCAAGTGGATGCACTTCTGAAAATTTACTGTCTGAGGTCCTTTTGAATGATGTTGCTCCAAACTGGTATTTTGAAACATGCCAAGTTTCAAAAGCGCAAACAAATGAAATTTCTCAATAATCCAGTTTCTCTTTTTTAAAATTTACAGTTGAAAATGATGAAATCCCAAAGCATGCAGCTGTCCACAACTCAGACTCCTACATAAATAACATGGCGTCTGTACTCTTTTAAAGAGTTAAATTATAATTGCCCTCCCCTTTAGCTGGAAATGTATTAAAGTGCACCAATAAGGCATATGAAAAAGCATAATATGCCTCAGGCAATAATTTAGCAACTGGTACTATTTAACTCTGTTAAAGGTGCTATAGAAAAATAACAATGGATGATGTGTAAGTGTGATGGTGTCGTCAAAAAATATTGTCATAGAGACCAACTGGTGTGGGTGTGTGTATATGTATGTTTGTATGCATATGTGTATGTGTTAAATTATTAGAAATAATTTAGCTGCACCTCTCACTACAACTGGTTGTTAAAGTGCCCTTTAATTATGTGCTGTGTGAAGGGAATTGCGTAGACTTGGGATGTATTTCTTGATACCTCATCTGTTTCCAGTTGGAAAACTGTTAACATCTTAATTATACAATATAACATTACAGAGTGTCTTTAATATCTCTTTGCAGTAGGTTGTTTTATAGAATGAGCACTATAAAATGAAACAATAACATTTGCAAATAAAGCAAATGCAGTACTTACCTATATTAGCAGAAGTTAGAATATGTTTACTAAAAGAAGGCTAAATCAGATTAATGAAGCAGTTTTGTCTCCTTCAAACAGTTATTTCTTGGTTATGTGCATGCACAACCCAGTTCCACAATCCCAAGCATCTTTCAGAATTTAGTAATAGCCGTATATTGTGTCAAAAATGAATTATTCATTTTATTGAAATGTTTGAGATAATTTGTGGATATTAACAAAGTCATTGTTTAATAACATAGTCAAGCTTTTTACTGTAATATGAAGTACTGTACTTTGCAATGAAAACCTTGGTTGATAATGAGGCTACAGCTATATTCATTAATGTACCAAGTAATATTTATCTATTAATTAAAACACTTATTATAATAAGTAATGAAGAGTGTGATTTATAAAAATTAAATGGAATTATCAGTGTTTAAAAAAAGCACTGTCATTTAGAGTCAATGCTTGAAAGGCAGTTTGAGCGTTATCCTGAAAAAGTGTCCTATTATTTTAAACTTAATGTATACAGCAAAATAGCATTTAAAATGGTATTTGCTAAGTAGCCAATCAGTTAATAAACTTAAAACTAAATATTAATCCACAAACTGAAAATTAGCCAAATACAGTAAATGAAGACTGACTTTGTCTTTCAGCAGTTCAAAAATGTATTATTGTATAATTTGAATTTCAGGAGAATTTGAAGAAGAGTCAAAGCAGCCAACACTGTCAGAACAGCAGAGGCACCAGCTGAAACACCGTGAACTTTTTCTGTCCAGGCAATTTGAATCTCTACCTGCTACACACATACGGTTTGTATTTGGCCATTAAAGCCTTTTTATTCAATATTAGCATTTACAGGTTGTTAACTTTTTTTTTTTTTTTTCCTTCTTTAGAGGCAAATGTAATGTTACGCTGTTGAATGAAACCGACATTCTTGTGGGATATTTAGAAAAGGAGGTAAGTAATTTATATTGTCAATGTGTGGTCCATTTTTCTGGAATGAAATATAAAATGAATAATTTGTAGTAAACACTTGCTAATAAATCTAGTTGAAAAATTTGGTCCCAGGCAGTAAAAGACCATGTCACATTGCATGACTTTTCCAGTGATTTCCAGTTGCAGACTTCGTTTACATAATATTAGTAAGTCAGAAGCAGTGGCCTGTAGTCGTACAGTCTGATATACCCAGAGCTGAGCTTGCGATACTTTGGAACTATGAAACTGTTCTGGAATGTCGATACGTGGTCAAGTAATCTGACCAAAATTCCCAGTGATGGCTGTATAATCTGAGCTACTAAAATGGAGAATCAGCAACTGCATTTGTCAAGATTGACATACTTGGAGTAGAAATCGTGTAATCTGATACTGAACATCAAGTCAAATGTTTTCAGTCATTTAACTTCAGAAGCATCTGCTGCTTGATTGCTCATATTACAAGAGACTTCACTGATACTTATTTGTCACTAACAGGAAATTCAAAATTTTGATCATTTTTGTGACACATTCATTTTTGATTTAATTTCATTATGCTGATGCTTTTTTTGACAGCACTAATGAAGGATTTGATGCTGACAAATGCTAGGTGTATATACTTGTCCTCATTTCATCGTTAAAATAAATAAGGTTTGCGCAACACTTTCCAATCAAACTCTAAATTGTTTTTAACTAATTCACTTTCTTTGATCGCTTAGTAGGGTCTGGCTTATAATAACCCTGTATATTCTAGCCAGAATCAGACTCAAGGCAGAAATCCATCCAGCATAACTTTGAGAAACTTTGTACATTGCCAGTTAACAATTACAAGAGACAAAAAGTAACAAAGTATTTGGGCTTGGACATGCTGCTCTGAGAAATCAGAGAATGAACTTCAGCTCTGGTCCTTATCTACTCAGCTCTGACTATTAGTTTAGCAACAGAGAGATTCATTAGGTGGAAAGATGATTTCATATTGATAAAACACCTTTAAACCAGTGTTAGGTTTCACATTACAAGTTTTTAATTTTAACTGTGAATGATTCTTCTCTTTAAAGATCATTTTTGGTTTAGTCTGTTAAGATAATTTGTACCATCTAGCTACACCAAAATAAAATTCTCTTCAACGTTTTGAAATCCTCGGTAAAAGACTGGAGAAAAAAAAAAATCAGGAGGACAAAAAATAAACACTGTAACTGATTCCAGAAATGTTACATCCTAGATTACATTGATAGTACATGAGATATGTGTTAGAAAATGCTCACAAATCTTGCATGCTGAGTAAAAACTTGTCAGCTAAAAATTCAGGGAGATTTGTAGGGTCTCGCTAACTTTGACTTGATTAAGCATAGATTTCTAACTTCTTGATGCAAAAAAATTATACATTTATTAGCTTTCAAACTTTGTTCTAAATTATGCATCTGTAAATGTATAAAAGTTTTAAAAGGTATGAGAAAACAAACATGTATACTGTGTATCATCTGATTCTAATATTGCTCCTTTTCAAAATGTAGATTTTTTTGATTTATCTGAACAGAGTTCCATAGAACAATGATTACCTGCAAATGGATGTTTTTGTTTAAACTGGCAAATGGAAGCAACTAAAATTTCAAGGCATGTTCACATATAGCATATTAGCTTTTTCCATGCAAGTTATTTCTTCTTGAATATTTTGCCATGGTCAAAAAGATGACTGAGTTGCTTTGATTAGTATGTCATTTTTGTTTGTTTAATCTGTCCGTAGATGTTGCTTTGGCAAAATTGTATTTGTAATTTCTTTTCCTTGCTTTTAGGACTGCTTTTTTTACTCCCTTGTGTTTGACCCAGTACAGAAGACATTGCTTGCAGATCAGGGTGAAATTAGAGTTGGTTCAAAATACCAAGCTGATATTCCTGACAAGCTGGCCGATGGTAAGGAGAAATGTGGACTTTCTGCTTTTATTTGTATCTCTATATAATAATCTGGTAGTCTGTATCATGTAATCAGTGGTTAATAGAAATGACTGATAATATTGCTGTTAGGTTTTTTTTAACCAAACAAGTGCATATTTAAAAAAAAAAAAAAAAAAAAAAAGTGAAGAGTTATAGAGATGGGATGTTAAATAATAAAAATTGCTGGAGAGCACAAATATTGATGCATGTCTTACTTAAATTGCAACCTGGATAAAGGATCACTGTCTCCAGGTTAACTTGGCACTTGATGCCACCTCTGCATGGTAATTAATTCTCAATCTAGACTCTTCATGCGTATCCCCTAGCTGGTGGAATGAGCTGCCCATTTCCATTCAGAATTCTGATTCCCTAAATGTTTTGTTTTGAAGATTCTCTTGTTTGGTGAATTTTTGTCTAATAGATATTGGATGTTATGTTTTACTGCGTAGGAATTGCAACTAGCTTGTGTTTTTGATCAGAGGTTTTCTCCTGTGATATTGAATTTTGTAACCTTGTTCTGTAACACTTGTCCCAAAACAGTTGCCCTGGCTGATGTTACTCGATTATGTTGACCACTTTTGCAAGTTGCTTTAGATAAAAGTGTCTGTTAAGCAAATAAATATAAATGTAAGGTAATTACATGCATACTGAACCACTTAAATGCTACCACTCCAGTATGGGTTCTAATTCACCTTTTTCAACCAAATCCTTGTCCGTTTTGGTGTTTCATTTTGCATAATTTGAAAACACGTTTGGCTGTTTTTAAAGCAAATAGAAAGCATTTATGCAGAGAACATTTTACTAAATCATTTATAATTAACCTTTGGATATTCTATTAATTTATGTCAAAACATTTTTCAAATATGTTAAATCAAAGGGATAATAGTAACAAAAGGTAAACCTAAATTGACATGATTTTGTATTTAGACTTGACCCTCTTCTAACCTATTTGATCACATTCAGACAATGCAGATCTGCAGCATTAATTGGGCTGTAAAACATTGACTTCCAGCCAGTTTGGAGCCCTGGTATGAACTCATAGGTGCACTTGCCATTTGAAAGTGAAGAATTTGGGCTCTCGGACATTCTTCATGCATCTAGCTTCTTGACAGTGTTGGTAATGTGTTTTTTGGGGGCATTGGCCAGTACTGTATGCAACAAATCAATCAGCCTGGAGCTTTTCTTTTTCCTAGACAGACATGTTTTTTATTTATACTTATAATATCATTCTATAATCATTAGTTGCATCATCAATAAAGACAAGTAAGTTAGTTCTGGAGTAGTCAATGCATAGTCAAACACTGTGTAATATATGATTGGATCAAGTTTGGTTCAATTTTTTTGATGCATTGAGCTTGATGGCTCCCTAATAAATGTTCTGCTTTAAGCCATCTCGTCCATAACAACCTTTTTTTTTTTTTTTTTTTCCCAATGGGTTATTTTTCCCTCATTCGTTTCCATCCATCCAATTATTTTCTGTAGTTTCAATGTTTAGGTCATGGAGAGCTGGAGCCTATCCCCAGCATCTAAGGCACCCCCACTATATGTGGGTAAGTGAGGTCTACTTACTTCAAAAGGCTAATTCAAAATTATTTCTAACATAAATTTTTTAGTTTGCCTGATTATACATCAAAATAACTAATGCATTTACTTTTAACATGATTTTGAGATATTCTTTGTTCTTACTTTTTAATTAAATTGTTTGAGAAATCTCTTCCTTTAACTATAATTGCATCTCGAAGTACATACAGGTTACGTAACAAATTTTCCTATGTAACAAGAATTTAATGCATAATGTAGCATAAATTGCAAAAAAACTTTGTTTAGTAAATCAGAGATTGTAGCATTTCTTAATTTTCCATCCTTGATATTATGTTTAAATAAAAATAAAAGCATATGTAAAAAAATCACTCATCCTCTGGCACCTAAACTGATTTGCAGTGAAATTTGACTTGATTAAAGAAAAAATAGAGAGGAGAAAACATGTTGCTAAAATACAGAAAAAGTTACCGTCTGCCTCACTACAAGTCCAGCCCCACTGGCACACTCATCCTATTGAATGGAAGTCTTTTCTTTCATCAGAAAGTCATCCAGAAATATGCAAGTGCTACATTCTTTTTGGAGATCTGGCTTCAGAAAATAAATAAGAGGAAAATGGGGTGTATGTCTAGATACTGTTTATCATCTTTAAAAATGTTCTTTCATTTTAAAGCTTACCACTTCTAATTTTTGCTTGTGACGATCAATACAGCTTGTGTAAGTTTAAGTCAGTGAGACAGTTACACAACAAAAGTATTACCATTAACCCCTATTAGTACTCTTATGGTACTTGGAAGTCTGTGACCATACATCAAGTGAAAAAGCCAATGTCATTCTAGCATATTCATAATAAGCAATAAAAAACCAAAGACCTGTATCTTATGTGTGGATAGGTTACCTCATGACAAAAGGTTATTCTGTGTATTGCAGAGTAATCCTTTGAGACTAAGTGGAAACTGTAATGTTGAGGCTTTGGTGTATTAATATGTCTTAACATGCAGTAATGAAGTTTTAGTGGTACTTGTGACTAATGTGTGTTGTGCTTTTTTGAAAGAGAATTTAGTCTTTCTAACCTGTTTTTAAACCCAGTCTAATAGAGTCAGATGAAATATGTCTCCTCCTTTGTATCACTGCTTAATTCAAAGTGCATTCCATCACTTCCATGCAAAGCATTAACAGCACAGAAACAATTAACCTCCTTAACGTTAGACCTGAGCATTATTTGGGCTGCGAAAACCGTGCTGAAAGCATTAGTCCAGAGTGTCACTCAGGGAAACTGTACAGATGCATCTTGTGTAAGCGTTAGAACCGAGAATCACTCTGGCTGTAAAAGTGCTGTCAGTGCTGCCATTCTTTGGAGAAATTGTGTGATTGTAGGTTTTCACTAATTCTGAATTATCTGCACTTTACCAACAATGAAGACTCTGAGAATAATCATCCAGCACCCAAAATGAAGAAAATTTGGGAGATATACTAGGCGATTGTATTAAAATTTCTGAGCTTTTACATTCCAGGCCACAATGTCAGCATCGATGAAAGTCTCATGGCTTATAAGGGCAGACTGTCATGGATACAGTACATCGTATCAAAAAGAGCAAGATTTGGCATAAAGCTTTATGAGCTTTTTGAATCTAAAATGGGATACATTTGGAATTCGATTCTGTACTCAGGTTAAGGGACAATGTTTGATCCGAAATGCAATCAGTATTGTGTTGCTACGTCATCGGTGCTGACTTTGATAAATGCTGTGCTGGATCACAAGTATTGGATATACTAAATAGGCCTGCACAATATTGGAAAAAACTAACATTGCAATATTTTTTCTGTAATATTTTTTGCAACATGGAAATATAATATATCAAAATTTTCACCAGGTGACCTGAATAGTCTGAATTTTTTTTTTTGTAATTACTATTGCTATAGATTTGCCAGTATGCAGGAAAAAGTCATATTGCTCTGAAGAGTAAAAAACCAAAGTGCTGGTACGGTGTACCAGTGAATACTGGCCCAATTCAAGCAATGAAGAAAACCCAAACGTTTGAATTACGTGTGATCATGCTAACATTTAGCAGTCCCCATCATGCTTTTTGAACTAATAACTTTACATTGATTTGTTATTTAAACCATTTATGCAAAATAATGTGATTGTTGGTAAGCCAATAAAAACAAAAACAGCATAAAGAACCAAAACAAGTCTATTTTGTGAACTCACAGTTTTAATAATGTTTTATACACATCTCCAGAGATGTGCAGGATATCTTAACTGTTGGCCATGTTGACAGTGTGTGACAGTGGTCTTGAGTAGGTCCTGTGATAGACTAGTGGGCTCTCCTGGGTTATTTCCTGCCTCTAATCCAGTGCAACACAACTGTAGCTCCCTATGATCATTAGTCAGATTAAGTGGGTTTAATAATGTTTTTTTTTGTGTGTTTTAATGTGATACAAGAAAGAGTTCATTTTTGACATTTAAGGTTTAAGGGATGTTCAGAAGCAATGCGTTTTTAAATAAGTTTAAAAAAAAAAAAAAAAAAAAAAAAAATACTATAGTTGCTAAAGCCTCCCTGAAGAATTTACAAGAATTGTATTTTTAAATAATTTTTTTGGCTTTTGAAATAAAGTTATATTGGATATTATAGGCACTGTATCCATCATAATACAAATATTTCAGTAATGAGATAATTTAATTAAATTTTTACCTTTTTTGCAGAGATTTTGTCTTTGAATGTCCATCAAATACATTTTGCATTTTAAAAGGCTTAACAATTTCTGTCCTTTTTCAAGTATTACGTGGACTGTGCTTTTTCGCACAGTATACTCTATATTTAATGTATGTGGTGTCACTACCGAGTTTCCTGTGAGCATGAACGTATATCTGTTTGCTTTGTATATAAAATTTCCCTATATTTTAATACTTAGAGATGTTTATTAAGTTATTGAGAACTAATCAATAAAATAAAATGAGTAAACTGTGAACACAACACCTATAAAATGGAAAGCCTCCATTCTTCTCTCATTTTAAATGTTTTTCAAAAAGAACATTATAATGATATTCTACTCAAACAAGTAATATATCTAGTACAACTGCTTACTTCAAAAGCAAAGTAAAAATAGAAATACAAAAAATCTAATCTAACTAATGATTCAACCTTCGCTTAAAGAAAAAGATTCAGTTTCTAATTTTGCCAGCTACAGTGGTGTAAAGAGACGTCTGGACAAAAGGGGTTGCTGACTATTGGTGGATGTTTGGCAGAGAACAAAAACAACTTCTCAACATAACCTGATGACTAAAGTGACATTGTTAACAAATTTTGAAAGGTAAAAGTGCAAACTCTCCCACTAGCATGATCAAGCTTTGACTCCGAATGCAAGGTGAACTGACAAGACGCTTCCAATCAGCTGACTGAAGATGTCTGTCTTGGAAAGGGCTTAAAATTTTTCTCAAGAGCATCTGATTTTATAGCGGAAAAGGCTATGATCAGGTTTAGATGTATAAACCACTTGTACCATTTCTTATAACTTAAAGGTACTTTGTCCGATTCTAATATCAGAAGTATGTTACTATGCTTGTTTGTTAGGGGAATGCCTCCATCCCTTTAATGATAAAGCTGTTGTTCTATTCCATATTTAAAGTCGGAGGTATGCTCAGTGATGAATGTTTTATTTAGAAGTTTTTTACTTGGGAAATTGTGTACATTAGAGCCTTAATGTGTTTCTTTTTTTCCTCCCCTCACCAGTAAAACTGGATGAACGGAATCAGCAGAAACTGGAAACAAAAGTATGGGATCCAGACAACCCTCTCTCAGACCGGCAGATAGACCAATTTCTTGTGGTTGCAAGGTGAATGTAAATGAAGAATGACATTAGTAAATAATTCATCAAAAGTTCTTAACAAATCATACAATGCCTTAAAACATTTTCACTTAAACATTTTTATTCAAGGCTTCTGTTGCATTGAAATGGGTGCACACACGTAGTACTGTATATAATATTAAAGTTAAAGGCCAAAACTAAACAACAAACTTAAATAATATAAACAAAAAATAAAATTAATTTCCATTTATTTAATGTATTTATATACTGTAGATTATACAGTTTAATTGATGGAATGAACATAACTGTTTCGCAGGACTAAAATGTTTTAATGACTTTAAGCAAACAGAATCATTTATTGAAAGTATTTGTTGCAGACAGGACCTCCTGAGATGAAAAGAGGAAAATTATAAGTTGAGGGTCAAAAACAATATTTGCATGTGTAGGAATATGATATTAAGGAACAATAACATTTGGTCAAGAATTTAAGTAGCTAGTAGCAATCCTTGTAGGTTATATGATGTGTAAAGTTCTTGTATTGTGCATTATAACATTTAAACAGAGAGAAATGGAAAATGTAAAAAAAAAAAAAAAAAAACAGGCACCACGATTTGAAAGACTGAGTAATGAGGAAGCTGTAAATAGAAGTGTTGTGCGAGTTTTTTGTTTTGGTGGGGGGCTAAAGACAAATGGAAGTTTCTGTTTATACACATTATACAGGTGGACCATTTGAAATTATTTTTTCATTTTTTTGTGGATTTGCTTTTTTACCTGGGGTTAATAGATGTTAAATTATTTGCTATTTAATGATACTTCCTCTCTCTTCAATAACTTGTATTGATTTGTTCAACCAAAACATACTGGAAAAGTCTGAACAATTTACTAATTTGTTTCCTTTACAGAGCAGTAGGTACTTTTGCTCGTGCTCTTGATTGCAGCAGTTCCATTCGACAACCCAGCCTACATATGAGTGCTGCCGCTGCCTCCCGTGATATCACATTGGTAACTAATTTTATCCCTTCATATTACTAGAATATTGTGCATAAATCATTTTAAACCCAGATTGCATTTCACCTTATAATTAGAAAATGCTAAGCCAATCATCCCACCTAGCACTGTGGGTCAAGTTAAGTTAAGACTATTAAAGATCTATAGAGGAGCATACAGGGCAGATAATGCAACATGTACTCTCTAAGCAACAACTGTTTAACTTGTGTGTACATTTTTTAAATTACCAAACTGTAAGTTGTTTTCAGATAAATGTGATTCAGTACAGATAGTGCTCTATGTAGTTGTCAATTTGTTTGTTTATTTATTTATTTATTTATTTATTTATTTATTTATTTATTTTAAAGTTTCATGCGATGGATACCCTTCAGAAAAATGGCTATGATCTAGCAAAAGCTATGACAACCTTAGTACCGCAAGGTGGACCTGTTCTGTGTCGTGATGAAATGGAAGAATGGTCTGCCTCGGAGGCCATGTTATTTGAAGAGGCTTTAGAAAAGTATGGCAAGGATTTCAATGATATCAGACAAGACTTTGTAAGTGTATCTGTAATTTCTAGGTTTTATAAATATATAATGTATAGATGTTTTTTACCAAGTAAAAGAATATTATGAAGGTTCAGGAACATTTGAACAAAATCATTCTTTCCAAATTGGCCTGGCTTTGGTTTTCATCTTTCAATTGATGACACTGAAGTAGTCATCAGCACTTTGTGACCTTGTAAAGGAACAAGGTCAGAAAATGAATATCTTTTATACCTTGCTTCTTTCCATGTTTCTCACCTAATAAAGTGAAGGAGCAGAATAGAAAACACGTTTTCTTTAACACTTTAAAAAAGATAAAAAAAAAAAAAAAGTCCTCTTGTCAGAATGTAATTTATGATGATAGTGCACAAGTCACTTCTGGGGGACTTTTGAAGGTTAATCTTACTGTGTTTTTAATTTACAAGGTATTTGTTTTATAACAAGGAAAACATTATTATCCATAAATGCTTTTTACATCCTGAATGGTGCAATTTTATGTAATTGAAAATGTACAATATTAATCAAAGTAACTAATCATAGACAACTATTCATCATTGGAATGCTCTGAACCTTACCTATCCAGTAGTAATGAGCATTTCACTGTAGGCGGCTTGATGTAGATGGCATCTTAGATAAAAGCAGATTCACTCAGCTGTGATTCATTGCTATTATTTGTTCTTGATTGAATAAAGGTGCCCATACACTCAGCATATTATGAGTCAACCTGACAAATAGATCTTTGAAATGAGGGAGATGACACACACATGCAGCAAGAAAACCAAATACCCCCAGCTCGAGCATAAAAATGCTACACAGAATGCATTGTAGCTAATATACCTAGATCCAAAGCAGTTTGAATTGCATCTTTGGCTTCCCTCTTTGGAGCTGATCCACAGTTGGCATTTGAAAAGTAATATTTACTATTATTATAACCAAAACCTCTTGCTTTTCACTTGGATAAATTAAAATGTTTCTCATCAAATGTCTAATACCTGCATTAACTACTCTTCCGTAGCTTCCTTGGAAGTCTTTGGCCAGCATTGTACAGTTTTACTACATGTGGAAGACTACTGACCGCTACATTCAGCAGGTTTGTTATTGTTCAGGCAATATTTATACATTGCTTAATTTATAATCACTAAGACAACATTTTAAAAACTAAAAACACAATTTTAGTTTATCTATACAAGTTAAGGTGTCTGAGATATCCATCTGTAGGTGAGACCTTAGATGAGGTTTTACCAGTTCATTTTTAAAATGTGCTTTTTTGACAAGTTTGGATTTTTCTATTTTAACAAATGTATTGTGGTGGTTCAATTTGTTCTTAAAGTAACTGCAAGCTTCATTTTCCACTATTGCAATAGTTGACAAAATCCCAGAATCATGTACTGTATTTTCTAATGTTTGGAGAGTTTGACATAATGAAAGATTAATAATGTAAAACGCCTCATTGTAACAATAAAAAGCATGAATGGTTTAGTGAATTACTTAAATTGAAATCTAGTTTACTACAGTATTTGTGTTTGATTTATGTGCTGCATTATTTAATACATTGACGTATATGTGTTGTAATTTTTCTGTATGGAATGTTTGGGTAGGACTACCTCAACCACTCTAACTTGTATAGCTGTAAAATTTTACTAACCTTTATATAATAGACATATTCCTAACAGTTTTTTGAAGAGAAGCCTCATAGCATTACAAAGATGTATGCATTGATGTGTCTCTTAGAATTAATAGTTTAATAGTACTGATACATGTATACATACAATAGAGTCTGAAAATAACTCTATTGCACTAAAGGGTGAATAAAAATGATTTTTCAGAAACGACTAAAAGCAGCTGAAGCAGACAGCAAACTGAAGCAGGTCTACATTCCAACATAGTGAGTATTAACCTCCATTCTCTACCTTTTGTAATGAATGATAACTTGTATTTCTGCAATATATCTATGTTTGGTTTTTGAGAATTTAGGTTTAGGTTGAATTAATGAAAACATTAATGCTGTAATCTTGAAGCTATAAGTCTTCCGTGTACCTAAATATACTCACTTTAACAAAAAAACGAGATAACAGACTTGTGTCCAAAGTACTAAACTTGTGATATGTTCAGTGTGTTGAGAAATATAATACTTATTCATTCAGAACCTGCTTTTCTTAATACAGCACTCTATGCACAGTTTTGGATAAGCCTGGACTGATGTAATTTTGGGGCACACTCTCTCCTGTATACTTTCATAGTTACCAACTTTAGAGTTGCAATTCAATCCAGTCCACATGTCTTTAGAATGAAGGTAAAAATGGAGCACTCGGAGAGAACTCGCTCAACAATGGTGATCTATACTAATAAAAGGCAAAGCACGCACGCACGCGTGGAAGGCTGAAATTTGGCAGGCTCATTCCTTACAGCTTACTTACAAAAGTTGGGCAGGTTTCATTTCGAAATTCTACGCATAATGGTCATAACTAGAAGCTATTTTTCTCCATTTACTGTAATGGAGTTGAGCTCGAGGGGTGGAGTTTCGTGTGACATCATCACGCCTCTCACGTAATCACGCATTACGTAGAAAACCAGGAAGAGCTACAAAACGCACTTTAGAAAACATGCATTATATAATTAAGAAGGCAGCGAAACAATTAGAAGCGAGCGAGTGACATATAAAACCATATTCAGCGGCTCACGTGAACTGACGCAGTGCGCAGACAAAAAGCAACAGTTCCAAAGAGTGCTGAACAAAAAACGAATTACACTGCTACGCTCAAATAGGCAAACCACACGCCATGGCGCAATCGTAGAGCATTCGCCTGTAGTGCCCGCGTTCGAGGTTCGATTCCCGAGAGGGGATGCACTAAGTATGTACGCGCGCTTCTCGATTTATTTTAACCTCGCATCCCCTTAGTTTGAGACGTATGAAAACGCATGCGGTTAACGCAGAAAGACAGATCACCTATT